>OY744534.1:88074023-88080151 GCA_963556195.1 Sepiola atlantica | reverse complement strand
AGGAGAGCTTGAAATGATGCCGGATGTTAAAAACATCAGCAGAAGAGAAATGGTTAAAAATGAAATTGAAAGAGAACAATCGTCACTCATAAAGAAATAAGGTAGAAAGAAAAACGTCTCAATCTAGAAAGTTTAAAACAGGAAAAAATGTATAAATCGTTATAGAAAGCAGAAAGGGAAAAAAAAGAAAGAAAAATGTATAAATCATTATAGAAAGCAGAAAGGGAAAAAAAAAGAAAGAAAAATGTATAAATCGGTATAGAAAGCAGAAAGGGGAAAAAAAAGAAAGAAAAATGTATAAATCGGTATAGAAAGCAGAAAGGGGAAAAAAAAAGAAAGAAAAATGTATAAATCGGTATAGAAAGCAGAAAGGGAAAAAAAAGAAAGAAAAATGTTAGTGAAATAGATTTGTGTTGTTCCTTCCTTTTTTTGTCAGGCAGACTTTTCTGTGACGAGATGGATATATATTTACGAATCAATTGATAGCTCTTTATTATATTGTGGAGGATATGGAATCACAAAAGAGATGTTAAATAAGAACAACATTTCCCCATTAATGCTGTTTGTTGCACAGATTCATTTTTTTTATCTTCGAAGCACGGATCACTAAACATTTTTTTTTTTTTAATTTTTTTTTTTTTTTACATAGTTCACCCCAAACAAGGCAGGCCGCCACTGTAGACGTAAGGGACTACTGAGATTTAGGGTGTAAGGTTTAGGGGGTCATCCTAAGTTGTGAGCTGTGCAGCGAGATGTCTGTTTACATTAGTTTTAAATTTCTGCATGTCGATACAGTCGGGGAAACAGGGAGCAGATAGGGAGTTCCAGAGGCTGGCAGCACGAGGAAAGAAGCTATTGGAGTAGAAGGTTCTCCGGCATCTGAGGATTTTCACAGTGAATGGATGGGACTTAGCTGATTGTCGAGTTGGTCTAGTGTATTTATGTTGAGGATCGGGGGCACCAGTGCAACAAGTTCATCAGATCTAAATGTCAAGTTATTATTATTATTTTTTAATTATTTTGTTGCATTTGTTTGTAGCAAGTGTTGATTGAGCAAAAAGACTTCCAGAAAGCTGTATTTTCTGTGAAATAGCGGTCATTTTTAATCAAACCACACGCTCCAGGTTGAGGCAGCTCAGGGCGGGTTCTTTGAGTGAGCTGTATTCAACAAAATATCCGTAAGAAATGCACTTAGAATTTGTAGAATACGTCAGTAATTGGCCAAAATATAATTTTTTTTTCTTCCCCTTTCCAAAATGTGTCAAATTTATCGCAAACACCCTGTGTATGTAGAACAAGTCCTTGTGTATTGATTTACTCCTCTCCAGGAGTTAGGCACAAGGCCAGTTTTTATCCTACTCCAACAAGTAAGATGTGACCCAAGGTCGGGTCGGGAAAGTGGGGTTTGAAAAGCCAGCGCCCAAGAGGTGAGCACTCTGGCCATTTAAAAATTGCCTGAGCAGCCCCGTCGGCATTCCCCGGAAGGTGCGCCTCAGACAGTAAGCAATAAACTTACTCCTCCCCAAAGAGGGGAGCCAAAGCCTGGGAGGGTGGACCTCCTAGAACTGCACAGGACAGACCCATTGACCGGCGTAAGTCAAGCCCCGAAGGACAAGACAATACCAGTATGGGATGCAGTATCCATCGGAACAGATACTACACTTTGATCTTAGCCAAAAGGCCAAGCAAGTACTTGTGTAGATAGTGAAAACTGGCTCTAGACTTTTTGTTTCCTCTTTCTTGTCTCAATTCCCTTTTCTTTTTTTTTTACTTTCAGTTTAAATTTTAACCAAGATTCAACATTACTTTGTGTGTCCAGTGATCACGGCACTGTCCATATTTTCTCTTGTGAGGACCCCAAGAAAAATAAACAATCAAGGTAAGGAAAATCTTGATTTCATTCAGTTTAGAAGCGGAGACAGAAGCCGCACGCAATGACCTGATCATCACCTCTTTCCATGTCCGACATATCATAAAAACCTGGACACCTCCAGAGCATATGGACCTGATCTTATCCCTGCTATAGTAATAAAAAAAAAAATCCTCTCTTGAGCAGGTCCCTGGTTATTTATCTACCTCCCACAGCGGTAAGATGTGGCACAAGGTCGGAAAGTGGGATTTGATAAGTCAGTACCCTAGAGGAAAAGCACTATAACGTTTAAAAATTGCTTGGACAGCTCTGTCGGCATTCCCCGGTAGGGGCACCTCAGGCAATTAGCAATAAACTAACCCCTTCTCAAAGGGTGAGAAGGCAAAGCCTGGGAGGGTGGACCTCCTAGAACTGCACAGGACAAACCCACAGACCCGTGTAAATCAAGCCCCGAAAGGCCAAGACAATACCGGTCTATGGGTGCAGTATCCATCGGAACAAATACTACACTATGCCCGAATCTTGCTTCCCTGATAACTGGAAAATTGCCTCTGTGGTACCAGTGTTCAAAAATTCTGGTGAAAAAAACATATCCGCAAAATTATCGCCCCCATCAGTCTCTTTCCGCTCTTAGCTAAAATCTGACCCATTAATCAATCTAGAGATAGTCCACCGCTAAACTTTTTTCTGACCAATAGTATGGATTTAGACAAGCCTGTTCTACTGCGCATATCCTAACAGTCATCTCTAAACGTGTATACCATACACTGGTGGAGCTAGGGCGGTAGCGCTTGATATATCCAAGGTGTTTGACGACGTCCGGCATGAAGGTATTTTCATGGAAATTATTTTGTACGGTATTACTGGACTAAAATTTAATATTAGATCTTTCTCAGCCAAAAGAAAGATCCAGGTCGTCCTCGATGGCTGTACATCTAAGCAACATGACATCAATGCTGATGTCCCCAGGGGTCAATTCTAACACCTTTATTATTCCTGATTTTCAGAAACGACCTCCCTGATGCAATTGTGACCGAGATGAGTATATTTTCTGAATAAAACAAATTCTCCAAGGCGATGGCTGCATAGCTGGTCATTTTCAGAATTTAATCATGATTTCTCTTGTGGGTCGGGGCTAATCATGATTTCTCTTGTGGGTCGGGGCTAATCATGATTTCTCTTGTGGGTCGGGGCTAATCATGATTTCTCTTGTGGGTCGGGGCTAATCATGATTTCTCTTGTGGGTCGGGGCTAATCATGATTTCTCTTGTAGGTCGGGGCTAATCATGATTTCTCTTGTGGGTCGGGGCTAATCATGATTTCTCTTGTGGGTCGGGGCTAATCATGATTTCTCTTGTGGGTCGGGGCTAATCATGATTTCTCTTGTGGGTCGGGGCTAATCATGATTTCTCTTGTGGGTCGGGGCTAATCATGATTTCTCTTGTGGGTCGGGGCTAATCATGATTTCTCTTATGGGTCGGGGCTAATCATGATTTCTCTTGTGGGTCGGGGCTAATCATGATTTCTCTTGTGGGTCGGGGCTAATCATGATTTCTCTTGTGGGTCGGGGCTAATCATGATTTCTCTTGTGGGTCGGGGCTAATCATGATTTCTCTTGTGGGTCGGGGCTAATCATGATTTCTCTTGTGGGTCGGGGCTAATCATGATTTCTCTTGTGGGTGCGTTTTTAACCTTTTTAGTATGTGGGATTCTTTTGTATCAAGGTGTTTATGTTTATTAAGGAAAAAGTGTGCTCGCTAGCACGTTTGGCATATTAGTCTATTTTTCTAATTAATTCAATAATGTAGCCACGTTTGGATGTTTTGCAAGTCATCTTTCTAGGTTAACTTTTTCCATGTTTTTGTTTCAGGTGGTGAAATAAATACTTGTGCAAGTGCTCAACTACTTGAGGAGCTATGCATTATTATTTCATGTATACACGTATCATATTATAAGGTGATATAATATATAGATTTTTAGTATTTACTTCAAAAGGTTAATGTTTTCATTAGCCAATGGCTGAGCTTCTCTAAAATAATAACATCAATAAAATTAATAAAAAACTGAACCCAATCTTAAGTAAGAATGAATAACAAAATAAATAGAAAAGAAATGATTAAATAGAAAAGAAATGATTCCAATCACGCACGTGCAAAAATAAGGTCAACTGATAACCTGACATACTCACATGCGCTGCACCCAAATAAAACAAAAGAAAAAGATGTCAAGTAAGGTAAGCCGAACCTTGTTTGAGAGAAGCTCATCCATTGGCTAATGAAAACATTAACCCGTGGGAGAGAAATAACAGAATCGTATTGGTTAGTTAGCTAAACACCACATGGATATATAAAAATAAACGGTAACAAAATATCTGCATTTAGCCTGATGATTCCCTGCAGGGATGAAACGGCAGATGTCTCTTGTAGCTTAAATGTCAACAAATATGGTTTCATACTTTACTCTCTCTCTCTCTCTCTTCTTTCTCCCTCTCTCTCTCTCTTTCTCTCTCCCCCCTCTCTCTCTCTTCCCCCCTCTCTCTCTTCCCCCCTCTATCCCCCCTCTCTCTCTCCTCCTCTTCCTCTCTCTCTCTCCTCCTCTTCCCTCTCTCTTTCTTTCCCTCTCTCTCTCTCTTTCTTTCCCTCTCTCTCTTTCTTTCCTCTCTCTCTCTCTTTCTTTCCCTCTCTCTCTCTTTCTTTCCCTCTCTCTCTTTCTTTCCCTCTCTCTCTTTCTTTCCCTCTCTCTCTTTCTTTCCCTCTCTCTCTTTCCTTCCCCTCTCTCTCTTTCCTTCCCTCTCTCTCTTTCCTTCCTCTCTCTCTTTCCTTCCCTCTCTCTTTCTTCCCTTCTCTCTTTCCTTCCTCTCTCTTTCCTTCCCTCTCTCTTTCCTTCCCTCTCTCTCTTTCCTTCCTCTCTCTCTTTCCTTCCCTCTCTCTCTTTCCTTCCCTCTCTCTCTTTCCTTCCCTCTCTCTCTTTCCTTTCCTCTCTCTCTTTCTTCCCTCTCCTCTTTCCTTCCCTCTCTCTCCTCTCTCTCCCTCTCTCTCCCTCTCTCTCCCTCTCTCTATCTCTCTCCCTCTTTCGCTCTCTCTCCCTCTCCTCTTTCGCTCTCTATCTCTCTCCCTCTCCCTCTTTCGCTCTCTATCTCTCTCCCTCTCCCTATTTCCCTCTCTCTCTCTTCCTCTCTCTCTTCCTCTCTCTCTCTCTCTCCCTTCCTCTCTCTCTCTCCCTTCCTCTCTCTCTCTCCCTTCCTCTCTCTCTCTCTCTCCTCTCTCTCCCTCCCTCTCTATCTCTCCCTCTCTATCTCTCCCTCACTCTCTCTCTTCTTTCTACTTGTAGTATTTTTTCAAGAGATATTTTCTACCTACTTGAAACATCCCATGGACTGAATTCAGTTCTTGCGAAATGTTTTATGGTCAAAAATGATAAAATAGTTTTTGATTCTTTCCGTTCAAACCTAAACAATAAGAGCCAACCTTAAGATATGTCCATTTCATGTGCACGTTTCGTGACAACATTCAATTTCCAACTAAAGCGTGACGGATGAATACACAGACCCCTTTAAAGAGACGCATGGTCGGACATCTTAAAATGTTATTTCAAACATCATGCTTTTAAATGCATTTTTGTATTGTGTCCTTTTCTTAAACATTTTTTTCTTTTTTTTTCTTTTTACAGTTTAGCCTCGGCCAGTTTCCTGCCAAAATATTTCAGTTCCAAATGGAGTTTCTCAAAGTTTCAGGTTCCAGGGACAGCCACGCAATGTATTTGTGCTTTTGGGTCTGATAACAATTCTGTCTTGGTAGCTTGTCTCTTTTTTTCTCATCCTTCTCTTTCCCCTCTTCTTTTCTCTTTCCCCTTCCTTCTTCTTTCCCCTCTTCTTTTCTCTTTCCCCTCTTCTTTTCTCTTTCCCTCTCTTTCTCTTTCCCTCTTCTTTCTCTTTCCTTCTCTTTCTCTTTCCTTCTCTTTTCTCTTTCCCTTCTCTTTCTCTTTACCCTCCTCTTTCTCTTACACCTCCCTCTTTCTCTTTACCCTCCCTCTTTCTCTTTACCCTCCCTCTTTCTCTTTACCCTCCCTCTTTCTCTTTACCCTCCCTCTTTCTCTTTACCTTCCCTTTCTCTTGCAACCTCCCCCTTTCTCTTGCCCCTTCCCCCTTTCTCTTGCCCCTTTCCCCCTTTCATCTTGCACCTCCCCCTTTCTCTTGCACCTCCCCCTTTCTCTTGCACCTCCCCCTTTCTCTTCCCTCCCCCCCTCTTTCTCTTACCCC
>OY744534.1:87966523-88069023 GCA_963556195.1 Sepiola atlantica | reverse complement strand
CTTCGACCGTTGAGAGCCACAATTACAGCTGACCGACCGACCGACCCCTTTTTATTTTCACCACGTGGTCAAAGGCTTCGGGGCTATCAGGTCGTGTTTCAGGACACTCGGGTCATGGCCGAACCAGGAGAGGTCACCTTCTGATGAGGTCTTCTGTGATCAGAGGAAGGTTTTCCCCGCCTCCTGTCACCAACTGAACACTCGCAAGCCGAACCCTAACCTCTATTCTGTAACATTTCAATATTGCTGGCAGCTTATTCAGTACATTGCGCAAAACAACGCACATCCTCCCAATGCGACACACACACACACACTTCAAGCTCTTACATGTGGTATTGAGCACTCTTGCCATTTTAAATGATGATAAAATTGACAAGTATTTAAAAATGACAAAAGAAACCGAAAAAAGTAAAGCTATAAAAATGTATTGACCTTTCGATCCGGAGGTCAAAACAAACTGTTCAGTTTTGTTGTTTCATACATGTTATTAGCTTAGAACCTGTTAAAATTGGAAGAAATTCTTCAAGAAAAGATCAAAGTGTTGAATCTGTTCTCTTTGGCAGATTTCTGTGGCGTCCAATCGTACATCTTGTTAGCATTAGAGTGAAGCATCGCAACAACTTCCTGCGGCTTTTTAAAACCTGGCGACAAACTATGGACGAGACGAATCAAAAAAAAAAAAAAGAAAAAAACTTGTTTCAAAATTGAAGATGTAATGTCCCGCTTCCCTTTTTCTCCCACAAAGAAAATAAATATAAATAGTTATTAAAAGACATTTTGCTAAGTTTATTTTATTTAACTACACAGTGACCCAATTGAATGCCACCTCCTATGGAATCGTTAATAAAATCCACAATCCTTCCTGCAATCCAACCATATTTGGTACAAATAAACTTCAGTCAATGCCTGACTTGTCCACCAAGTTTCAGTCATGAATGCCCAACAGTTTTTGTTTTATCGCTGTTCAATGATAAGCACCTGACATTATCCTATATCTCTACAAAGCCACCATCCGTCCATGCATGGAGTATTGTTGTCCCATCTTGGCTGGTGCACCATCCACTCGTCTCTCCCCTTTAGACAAAATCCAAAAAAGAGTATCTAATCTAATAGGTCCTTCACTATCCACCAAGCTCCAGCCCCTATCTCATTACCGCAATGTTTCCTCCTTGTGCTTGTTTTACAAATACTTCAATGGAATCTGCTCCGATGAACTTGCTTTTCTGATGCCCTCTCGACATAAATACACTCGAGCAACTGTGGATGCTGGAGAGAGAACCTTCTACTCCAATAGCTTCTTTCCTCGAGCTGCTGGCCTTTGGAACTCCCTCCCTGCTCCCTCAACTGTACCGACATTTAAAACTAATGTGAACAAGCATCTCGCTGCACAGCTCCCAATTTAGGATGACCCCGAAACATTCACCCTAATTCTCAGTAGCCCCTTACGTCTAAAGTGGCAACTTGTCTTTTATGGGATGAACTAAATTTAAAAAAAAAAACATATGTAAAATTATCAATAAATTTGACATGCTCCCGTCTTCATATTGTCCTGATTTGAACTGTGATGGCCGCCGTCTTCAGTCTCAAAATAGTCTGAGAATTGTTTTGATAGACATTATCTTTGAGATGAAGCCCACAGATAAACATCTGATGAGTGTGAAGCCGATTTAGGATCACACCTCCGACTAATGAGACGATCAATAAAGTGCCCCCCCCCCCATATATCATTGCGATAAAACAAAGACCGTTGGACATTTGTGATTGAAACTTGGTGGATAAGCCAGGCATAGATTGAGGTTTATTTCCAACCAAATATGGTTGGATTGCAGGAATGATTGAATTTTATTGACGATTTCCATGGGTGGCATTCTCTCTTTTTTTGGAGGGGGGGGGGGGTCACTCTGTAAAAAGCATCAAAAAAATATTAAATAAACTTTAGTTGAAAGAAAATCTTAGATAAGAATTTATTAAAATGGACGACTTTTTTTTTTCCAATATTTTTTAATGTACTCAAAAAAAAATCTGCATTGTACATAAATATTGTCAGAAATATATACCATTGTTTACTTAATTGCAAGTTCATTGTATTTCAACAAATAAACTCAAGTATGTTTGGCTTATCCACCAAGTTTCAGTCATGAATGTCCAACAGTCTCATCAGCAGGAGGTGTGATCCTGAATGGGCTTCACACGTACCGGACCATACCTCCCTCCAGATTTTTATCAATGGGGTTATCTATCAAAACCCTCCCCCTGAACTAAAGAGGCCCGTCATGACCAAAATCAATCGTATCCGGGTGTGTTTGCAATGCAAAGGTGCACATTTGTAGCATATCATGGCATGAAGTTGAAACAAAGACTGTTGGTAGTTCGTGACTGAAAGTTGGTGGACAAGCCAAACATACTTGAGTTTATTTGTACCAAATACGGTTGGATTGCGGAAAAGATTGTGAATTTTATGAATGATTCCACGGGTGGCATTTTGGGGAGGGTCACCCTGTAAAATCCATCAGAGAAATATTAAATAAATGTTAGGTGAAAAAAGATCTTAGATGATAATTTATTAAAATGGAATTTTTTCCCCCCAATATTTTTTAATGTACAAAAAAACTCTGCGTTGTTCATAAAAAATATTGACAGAAATACGTTCCATTGATTACACGTTCATTGTATTTCGACACTGACACCCGTGAATTTATGGATTTTATTGTTTGTATAGATTCGGTCTTTGAATAACCGTAAGTCCGATGGTTTAACCGGCTTTAAGTGGTCCCTCTTTGTACGCAAATGTTCAAATCTCATTTTACGCTTTGTAGATTTTCTATCATATCAGTCCCCTATTACTATTTCATGTATCCACATAAAATTTTATAAAGCGATATAATTTTTTTTTTTTATATATCAATTTTCAGTATTTACTTCAACAGTGCTCGATACGTAAGTAGAGCTAGGTAATAAGCTATGAAAATATATTTACGGCAATTAAGCTACACAGAGGCTCCCGCGTTTCATCCCCGGGGTTGAAACGTGAGAGCTTCTGTGTAGCTTAATTGCCGTAAATATATTTTTATAGCTTACTATATATATATATATATATATATACATATATATATATATATATTTGGGCTAACTAGTAATTCCTTGCCCTAAGTATATTATGATACTACTATAATATATATATATATATAAAAACAGTAATAATTTTAGCTTATCTGAACACTTTGCTGCAGTTTCATGGGCCATCCAATTGTCAGAAGTGTAATTATAAAATTCTTAGTCTTTATACATTTGAATACAAATTCAAACGAAATATATATATATATATTTCAGTTTCCAAATGTGGCTGGTTATGCATCTGAAGAGACCTATCTAGGTCGAAATAATTTATTATTCTAACAGCCCTAATGTGTGTTTCGTTTTTTCTTGTGAAATTTATTACTGCTCTGTTAAAAAGTACATTGAGCTCTCATACTCGGATTTCCTACTAAAATCATTCAACTCTGCACACAAATGTATAAATATATATGTAGCATATAATTATAACTAATGTGTGTGCGTGTATGAAGAATGCTCAATTACATTAATATTTTAAACTTATATCATATGTGCTGATTTGACGTACATGCCACAGTTTTCGGAATAGAAGACTTTTTGGACCAATAGTGCAAAATTTGTATCGTATCGCACTATTGGTCCATTTTGTTGATATTGGGATAGTGTCCCGGAAACCACGATTACAGATGACTAATCAGCTGTATGATTTTTTTTTTATGTAATTATTTTTATTAATGATTGAAGCGTTCGTTGTTATTTTGCTTACTATTATTTCGTTTGTTTCACTTCCTAAGTGATTAAGATGCAGAAGATTGCATTATTAGTCGCCCTTAACTTAATAGGACATATTTTTATTAATTTTATATGTACATAAAAATAATCCTTTTATGTACGTATAAAATAAAATTTAAAAAATTTATATGTATATATATATATATATATATACACAATTTAAGAGATGAAAGATGATAATAAAAAATTGTAAGGATACAATATTTATTAAAACATCAGAAGTTCAAAGGAAGGAGTTTCATAACATTTTATTTTATACTTTTTTTTATACATGCATAAAAGTAAAATTTTATGTACGTATAAAATAAATAAATATATATATATATATATATATATATATATATATATTAAACTTCAAGAAAGAGGCAAAATGCCTTTAAAAAACCATGTGTTAGATGCAGATATTTTTTATTAAAATCAAAATTATTTTTATTTTTTTTTCATCTTGACTTTTTTTCTAATAATTTTGCTTGGTACAACAAGCCTCATCAGAGATTTAAACAAATAAAAGGTATTAACCTTATTTATTATTTTTTATTCCGTAACAATCCTTCCTGTGACGTCCGATGTTGTGTGGACTTAACGGTGTAAATGTCTCTTTTAAATTTTAACTTAAATCGCGCATGGTATAAATTTGGGAAAGTTCATTTTTTTTACATGGCTAGCTAGTTAACCAATCAGATTCTTTGTTGTTCTCTCAGCCAATCGTTGGGCTTCCCACGAACAAAGGTCTTATTAATGTTACTCCCTATATCCTGTTCTATTGTTCTGTTTTCTAACGATTGGCCTATATCCTGTTTCCTTTGTTGTGTCAATATAATGGGTGAATTTATTTGAACACGTGGTTCCTTGTATTTCTATTTTAGATTTTAATTTTTAAATTGCTAAGTTTTTGTTTAGTTTTTTTTTATTTACTTATTTGTTTATTTATTTATATATTTATCATTAGCCTAAGGTAAATTTATTTCTGTGTAAGCTATCTCACTTCTACAGTTTAATAGATTTCTGAGGTCTTTAAAATTTAGGATTTCAAATTTTTAATTCAGGCATAATCTACACGGGTCATCTAAATTTCTACATGTACTGGCCTGTCGTATTATTTTCCATTCAATTATTGGTGTGTAGCTTAATTGCCATAAATATATTTTCATAGCTTACTACCTAGCTCTACTTAAGTATCGAGCACTGTTGAAGTAAATACTGAAAATTGATACATAAAAAATTATATCTCCTTATAAAATTTTATGTGGATATATGAAATACTATATATATATATATATATATATATATATGATTATTTTTATTTACACAGGCATGTACAAAATCTGCGACACTGACATGTCGATGTTATCGATCAACAGCTATTATAAACTGAGATCTCATCAGGCAGAGTTAGAATCCAATCGGATTCTAACTCTGCCTGATGAGATCTCAGTTTATAATAGCTGTTGATCGATAACATCGACATGTCAGTGTCGCAGATTTTGTACATGCCTGTGTAAATAAAAATAATCATATATAAAAGCTCTATTTGATATTGAGCACTTTTTATAAACCCAGTTGAAATTCTTTGGATTACTACCCTGTGGATGTTTTACTTGGATTATTATTATTATTATTATTATTATATATATATATATATATATATATATATATATATATGTGTTGAAAATTGTGTATCTACGTTATTTTATTCATTTTAGAATTTTAAAAAATGTATTTGAAAATTAAAATTTAATGCATGTCTCTCCTATACATAAAAACAAATGTTTTAAGATTAAGGATGCTTGATCTTCTATTTTAGAGACTATTTGCCTCAAAAGCCTTAAACTCGCCTTCTGCAAACAAAAACAAAATTTAGTTCTACTAAAGTTAATAAATCTTCCTTGTTTACCCCAAATGGGACTTTTTAACGTCACGTAAACATTTCTATATATTTTTTTTTTTTTCTGTCTCGAATTATTCTGAAAAATTGTCTCTTCAGGAATATATTTTATTTAAAGGAAAAACAATAAATATTTTTTAACTCTTATTGTATGAATGCAATTTTGAAGCGAGTGTTTATATTGATTTAAGATTGAAATCTTGTTATAAATTTAACGTGTGTATATAAATTCTATACTTTGCTTCCCCTAAAAAGTACTTGGGAACAATTTGATTTTGAGCCGTCTCCGCAGATGCTACACTCTAGTCTGACGAGAGAAAAATGTTCCAGAATGGACAAACAAGTTAGCAGAGTAAATTTCCGAACTATTTTGTTTGATTTGATTGGTTACTTGAATGGATCGACTTCTGGAGATATGGCATGAAAAAAAAAAAATTTTTTTTTTTTTGTATAAATCTAAAAATGTAAAAACAAATTCTAAAAGTATTAAAAAGGGTTGATATGCCATAAAACGGATAAACAAATCAAAAATCAAAGTATTGTACAAATTCCTGTAAAAGAATGGACGTTCGCTTGCTTCCAGATAATCTTCAATAAATTTCCCTTACAGAATTCTTGAAAGTCTCCAGCAAATAATTCTGTTCATTTTTTTTTATTTATTTTTTTTCCGAATTGTCGACCATTATTAATCACTGTGACATTACCTCCCCTCTAAGGTGGGTGGAGGGGGGTAAATGTCTCACAAAACACAAAAAAAATACATGGGTTATCATCAACGCAATCATAACAGCACAATTAAACCCTACCTTGTGGTTTCCATTCCTCCCCTAACCGGGGAACCTGAAATCAATCATTCACAACAGTATAGAGAAATCATTGAATTTGAAGAAAGGACCCTTTATTGAGATGTTGGTGTTTCCTCTTCTTCTGCCAGTGAATATTTGGAGTCCTTCAGTTTATCATCAATCTTAAGTCATCTCTACTTGTGGTGTTCGCCTCAAAAACTTCAAAACGACGGCCTACTTCTCTCGCCCCTCCTCTCTTTGAGCCATTTGACATCACGTCCACTTCTGGCTACCAGGTTGACATAACATTTGAGTGCATACTCGCTGACCCCGATATCCTGTGTACGTGTGAACGTCGCCCTGGAAACCTAAATCATCAGATAGATACTAGCAACGTACCCATTACTATTTAACATTATTAGCTGTATCTGCACAGTGTTGCCCGGGAGTCTTTTTACTTTAAATAACATTTTGAAAGTTAGATTTTAAAAAATATATATATTTTTTAATGAAAATCTTTCAAGAAAAAGCATGAAGCCACTTGCTGTAAGGATCTAAAAAAAACAAAAAACAAAAGATGATTAACACAAAGACAGGACATGCCTATCAACCTTAGTTTTGAAAAGAACAAGGCTATAGATAGGAGGAAAACAGTCAGCGGGAAGAGTTTCACAAGCTTGCAGTTCTCTGAAAGAATTTACTGGAATATATGTATTATAATAAGGTATCTGAACAGCAAATTGATGAAAACCACTAGACCAACAAGGCGAACGAGCTGGAACAAAGGAAGCAGAGAACAAATCAGACGATTCTGAGAAACACATGCCATAATGGTACTTATAGAAGAGACCGAGAATTGCAACATCAAGTCTAAGAGATGGTTCAAAGTCAGAGAGAGATGGTTGAAAGAAGATAAAAGTCTGGGGCCAACCAAATTCCAGATACTCTTGTTTCATCATTCGATAATTAAGCGAACCAAATTGTTATAAAAACTATAACTAATTTTGTTCGGGTAACGTTGTTTTAATCTCTCTTTATAAAATGATTGCTTCCAAAACTTTCACTCCTTGCATACGTGAGGATTTGCTAAGAATCTTACAGCCAGAAACGAGTTTATATTCAACAGTTTAAATACTTCGAAGTTTCCAAGGATCCTTTTTTTTCTTTCTTTCTTTTAAAAAATTTTTTTATTTTTTTAACATGGTTCACCCCAAACAAGGCAGTACGCCACTGTAGACGTAAGGGGCTACTGAGAAAAAGGTGCGAGTTTTTGGGGTTGTTCTTTTCATTTAAGGGTGGGTGGGTTGTGCAACCTAAATTGGTAGCTGTGCAGCTAGATGTCTGTTTACATTAGTTTTAAATTTCTGCATGTCAGTACCGTCAGGGAGCAGGGAGGGAGTTCCAGAGTCCAGCAACACGAGGAAAGAAGCTTTTGGAGTAGAAAGCTCTTCGGCATCTGGGGACCTCCACAGTGAACGGATGGGATTTCGCAGATTGTCGTGTTGGTCTAGTGAATTTGTGTCGTGAGGGCACCAGAGCAGCAAGTTCATTGAAGTACTTGTAAAACAGGCACAAGGAAGCAACATTGTGGCAGTGGGATAAGGGCTGGAGCTTTATGGGGGGTGGGGGTCAACTATTAAAAATTAAAATGGCTGACTTGTTTACAAAGATGCCGTAATGCATTCTGGTAGATTTAATTTATAATTTTTTTTTTTTTTTTAATGTGTTTAAAAAAAATCGTTTTAGGAACTTTAAGCTATTGCATTTTTTTGATTTCACTAAATAAATGATTAACAGTAAATTTTTTTTTTTTCAAATGTCATTCATTTGGAGGTGAGGAACACAGACACGTGAGGGATGATCACAATTAATTCAGAGATTTTCGTTTGTTTCTTTCATTCTCTTTTTGGTTTGTTGGTACTCCTATAGCTGACGCGCCATGTTTCCGTGACTTTGTGTCGTCAACGTTCGGGCAGGTCTCGGAATCGCCCGAGAGTCGACGAAACTATTAACCCACAAACGTTTCCTTATAAACAGTTTGTTTTCGTTAAAATAAGAAAACAAAACAAACAAAAAAAAATGGTGCTTGTACAGAGAAGCGTCCGTATTAAATTATCAATACCACAAAAAACAAAAAAAAAACAGTATTATATACTTACGCAGCAGATTTAAATAAGTATCGTCACCAAAAAAGTAGGAAAAATTATCGAGTAGAATTTTAATTAAAAGCAAAATCCATTTTTCGGATTTAGTTATTTTTTTTGTTTGTTTGTTTGAACATTCTATCTGCAGCACACTATATTAATTATGACAAACTCGCTTACCTTACATGATTATGTCTCCCATTAGCTTAAGATGGTACCTTTGAACATGTCGATTAATTGTTCCCGAAAAATGGATTTTGCTTTTAATTAAAATTCTACTCGATCATTTTTCCTATTTTTTTGGTGAAGATACTTATTTAAATCTGCTGTGTAAGTATATAATACTGTTTTTTTATAGTATTGATAATTTAATACGGACGCTTCTATGTACAAGCACCCCCCCCCCCCAAAAAAAATGCTTTAAAACAGTTGGTGCGGTGTTTATGTTAGGAAAAAATGTAAAAAAAAGCAATAACATTTGCTTAATAAACCAAACAAAAAAAAACATTTTATTTAAAAAACATTTGATTAACAATGGTTCCTTTGACAAAAAAAAAGAACAAAAATAAACATCGAATTAATAACAGTTGTTTAGCGATGGTTTGTTCGTTCTTTATTTTTATATATGTATTTTACTTTGATTTTCTTCGTCTGAATTTATCGTCTGCCAGTCTTCAATTTAGCGTTTGGCAGTTTTTGCTTCGTCGACTCTCGGGCGCTTCCGTAACCTGTCCGAACGTTGACGACGTGAAGTCACGGAAACGCGGTGCGTCAGCAATAAGAGTACCGTTTTGTTTTTTGTTTTTTCAGTTATTTTAAACTTTTTTTTTCCTTTCCAAGTTATTTATCTACCTCCCACAAGGTCGGGAAAGTGGGATTAGATAAGCCAGCGGTAGAGAGGTGAGCACTCTGGCCATTTAAAAATTGCCTGGGCAGCCCCGTCGGCATTCCCCGGTAGGGGCGCCTCAGACAGTAAGCAATAAACTTACTCCTCCCCAAAGAGGGGAGGCAAAGCCTGGGAGGGTGCACCTCCTAGAACTGCACAGGACCGGCAACCCCCAATAGACCGGAGTAAATCCAGACCCAAAGGCGGGGTATAAACCCCTGTTTTCTTTCCAATTTCGGTGCTTTTCGAGGTAACAATTGTTCTGTTTATCTTATGTTGACTTGTTCTATAGAAAAGTAATATTTCAAGTTCTAACGAAAACAAGTAGTTTGGTTTTTATTATTTAAGATCTTCTCAGAAGGGGACATAACTCAGCTGGCACTTTATATCATTTCAAGCAGAGTTATGTCCCTTTGATTGATTGGATATTTGGAGAGACTACTTTATCAAGTCGGTATTGTTTTTTACTGTTTAAGATTTTCAAATTTTCTCATTTTTTTGGAAAAAACTTTGTAAATCGCTACCATTTTCAAAATTTGCATGAGCGAAAGACAAATTTAAGTATTAATTGGCAAAAAAAAACATGATTTAGTTTGATATAGTTAAGTCTTCAAAATGAGCGTTTCACTCTTTCCATTAACTGACTACGAAAATTTGGAAATCTTAAAAATAATTTTTTTTTTAATTAGCAATTGAATATTCTTGTTGCATTGCGTTATTGATATATAGACATTTGGGTGCTGATATCCATCCTGACCCAGTTTTCGTGAGGTTCGACTCGGAAGCGTTCGGCTGTCCTACGCAAACGCCCGAGAGTTGACGAGCCGATTTGTACCAGACGACAATTTTGATACGGTGCTGCATCCTATGATAATAATGTTTTGTTTGTTTTTTTTGGTGTTAAAAATATTTATTTGATAACAGTAACTTCGCTATGTTTTGCTTGTTTTTTTGTTTCTTTAAGAAAATTTCTTGAAAATATAACTTACAATCACAGGACGCAGCACCGTATCAAAATTGTCGTCTGGTATCATTCGGTTCGTCAACACTCGGGCGTTTGTGTAGGACAGCTTCTGAGTCGAACCTCGCGAAAACTGGTTCAAGATCGATATCAGTACCGAAATTTGAATTATTGAATGATCGTCGTCTGCGGCAGCTCCCACTCATGTCTGAGTATCGGGTTCCATCGTACATCTGTTATCCTCTTTAGTAATTTTTATGAGTGATGTGGCTTCGAAGGCCCAGTCTATGGTGGAAGAGGGGCGGACGAGGTTGTTTACGCCGCTCTCCTCTTTTCCTTCGTCTTGCTTTTTTTGTAGGCCAGAGTGCTCTGCACTTTGAGCGATGGCTTTTCAATCTCCACCTTCCGACTTTGTGTCACATCTTCCCGCTGTGGGAGGGGGGTAAATACTAACGATATTTTGGGGGAAAGGAATCTGTCTTTTATAGTT
Organism: Sepiola atlantica; assembly: GCA_963556195.1. Lineage (NCBI taxonomy): Eukaryota > Metazoa > Mollusca > Cephalopoda > Sepiida > Sepiolidae > Sepiola > Sepiola atlantica. Next base: position 88,058,026 of record OY744534.1, on the reverse strand, counting down.
AATTGTCTTAGTAACCAGTGTTTACTGTACAACTTCTCTAGAAACATATGTAAATCCGTTGAGTTGCTTTAGGTATAAATTATTATAAGATGATGATTTGTAAAAGTGTATCGATTAGGAGACGACAGGCGAATTGATCCAGAATTGAATTATTCGTAAATAATATTTGATGCTGCTTATTCTTATGTGATTTCGACCCTTGCTGCTTTGTTATATTAGGATCCGATCTAACTTTGACCCTAACGGAGTTAAAGTGGGGGTTAGGATTTAGGGTTACGGTCAAAGTTAGCGCGGGTCCTAATGTAACAAAGTACCCAATTATCCTGAAAGTAAGAATTAAAAGCAACAGTTATTAACTGACAAATTAAACAAGTTAAAACAATTTTAAAAAAACGAAATGGACTAATTTTAATTGCTTCTTTGATGAAACTGCACTTAAACAAACGAAAGGAGAGAGAGAAAACGTCGAATTTCTTTGACATCTTTATTCTACAAAAGCCCCGATGTGTGAGTCGTTGAAATTGACGCGATTATCAGTTTTTGAACGCATTTCTTGAAACTGCAGTGAAAATATCCTATAAGTTTTGGTGGTTGCCTTTTTATTAAGCCCAGTCTTCGCCTCAAGACATTTTCGCAAGCTTGATGACGTTCTGACAGGAACCGACTGCAAACATGCGGCCGCCGTGGATAGAATCGATGCAGTGGACCGGCCTCTCCATCTGAACTTTCCCAACAAGCTGAAGATAAAAAACAAAAACGACAATAATTACACATATATCAAACGCAATGTGTACGCCTATAATACGCATGCGCGTACGAAAAGCACTTGCGTCTATACACGAAGAGTTCGACTGCAAAACGCGGTAAACGCCATTTTACAAAATTATGAAACAATCACTACCAAAAGTGTTGCATTTCAACACTTGACCACATTCTGAAGTCATACTTTACATAATATGATACCGACATTATTTACCTTTGGTTTCAATCAAAATAAGCTTTTAGTCAAAATTTAGATCAAATATATTATGTGACAAATTATTCGGACCCCATGGGGATCGGGTACCCTGGTGACGCGCTAGTATGCATCTTGGTGGTGATGCTATGCCAACCGAGGGCCCTGCGTCGAGACGAAGTGGAGATATAAAACTAGTATATATTGACGTAGAAACGAACTTATTCAAACGACAGGAACGGGACGCCAGCTAGTCTCGGTGGGTCGTGTTTGATAGTCAGAATCCATTGCCTCCGAAGGCAAGGAGACAGTTGCCAGATGGAAGTTAGAGATTATGAAATTCCATAATCTTATATTAAATTCTGAAGTGTCAATAAATTTCAACACTTGACCTCATTCTGAAGTCATACTTTACATAATATGATACCGACATTATTTACCTTTGGTTTCAATCAAAATAAGATTTTAGTCAAAATTTAGATCAAATATATTCGTCCTTTTATGGTGGAAGGTCGCAATTTAAACTAATTGGATTTATCGCGTTTTGCATTGGAACCCTTCATATATGTATATATATATATTATTTTTCATTTTACTTCAATTGAAGTTCTCAGAAATCAATATATGTATATATTTATTTTGGTACAGGTAAATGTGAAGTTCCGAAACAAATGACAACAGAAGCTGAAGAGAGCCGGATGGCCAAGTCCTTCCGTGCTTGAAACCGACGGTACGAATGTTGTACTAATTTTTCTGTACCAAAATAAATAAATATTATGCTCTTAATTTTTAACTTTAATTCTTAATTAATCGAGCACTCTGCTGGGATTTTTCCTGCTATATTACAAAGAAGTTATATATATATATATATAGGCAGCATCTTCTCTTGCAGGCAGATATTGTTGAATATAATAGACAACTTATGTCTCCTGCCAAAACCTTCTATAATACTAACACATGGTCTGTATCTGATTAACCTCATTCCCCTGAAGATGGACCCGGATGGGACACAAATCTAAACTATGGCAAATTCATCAGCCAATTCCCCTCTGAAACTAAGATCCTGATTCGGACTATTGAAAGGATCTACCAAAGGATATGTAGACATGAGTTGTCTCTTATATTAAACAATATATATATATATATATATATATATATGTGTGTGTGTGTGTGATTTTAGGAAGGCTTACCAAAGCATTCCTTTCAGGACACCAATGATCACCATTAAATATATTTTTTCTTACAAATATTATTTATTCAAATTAAATGTTTTTTCCTACACGTGTTTCACTACCAAGCAGTTACTTGCTTGGCAGATCATCAGGGAAATTAAATGTCTGGAATACTGGTTTCAACTGCCGACAATACACAATGTGGCGTTGCAATAGTTGAGGTCACTTAAGAAGAGAAGAGGAAAAAAATAAAAGTTAAAATTAAAAAACAAGGAAGAACAACGATAAAAAAGGAAGTCCTAGAAAAAGTCTTAGAAAAGTAGCTCGTGCATTATTTCTTCCACCAAGCCAACAAGCAAATAATCGGTCCCAAATACATTAAAAAAAACCCAAAAAACTGGAACAATGTGCGATAATACACTTTCACGTCGGCTGGCACAATGATGAATAAATCCTCCCCCCCCCCACAAAAAAAAACAAAAGAACTAAATAATTCAAGATACGGCTCACAAGTTACCATTCCAATCCAATGATAGTATGGGAATTCTAAATCCAACTTCTCACAAAGAAAAATCAACATAAATGTTCGTCCGGGTTCGAAGAGCCTTATTTCAATGGCTGATTTCTTACCCTTCGAAACAAACACACGACGAGTTGAACGTCAATCTCGCAGAAAACTCCTTTATATTAAGAAAAAATCTTAATTAGTAGATAGAAACTATTTATTCAAAATACTGTTTCTAAAAAAAATTATTATTAAACCTATTCTTTATAGAAATTAATTATCTAGTGTCTGGGAGGTCATTTTACATTTTGGGAAAATATCCTTCATTTAATTAACTGCCGAATTATTATCGTTCTGTTGTTTAACGAAGCGAAAAAAGCCTATCCCGCAGAATTTGTTTTTAAAAGATTATTCATATATTAAAAATAAAATATTATTATAAAAAAGTTTTCTACAAAAATCTAGTTATTATTTTAAATAATTTAAAATATTTCCTTAACGGCTGTGTCTGTTTGCAACTCTCTGTGGAGAATATTATTCTATATTCCATAAATAAATATTACTACGGAATATCGTTATCAGAAATCTATTTTCTATTTTGAAAAAAACTTTTTTAATGGACGGGGTTATTTTTTGCCAACTTTACGGGAAAATATCACTCTAACTCGTTAAATGACAGGAGACTTTGTTATTAATAATTCAAAATCCCGTACAAAATACTTTTTATAAAAACCCAATTGTTTCTATTTTTAGAAATTAAGTCTGTGTCGGCATGCATGTTTTTTAAATTATTTTTACCTTAATTATTTTTTCCCCATTCCTGCCACCTATTGTTTTATTTAATTTAATCTAATTAAAAACTAATTTAATTTAATTTAACCTAATTTAAATAGTGATAGCATCCAGGTTGCTATTTCTTATTTTTCACTCAAAATACGATTTCATATTAAGGTGGGACACTTTTTATTGGTCCAATCCACATGCGCCAAAACCATTTTACGCATTTTTTTTCTTTGGCCGTCGGAGGATGAACATTCAGTCCTCGGTACGATACGACACGTTCTTGTTTTCAGTAAAACTGTCTGAAGAATATTTATACATTCGTCACGGATAAGGGAAGTCTGAAATAATTACGAACCTTTCCAGTCGGGTAATGTATGGCCTGAACATTATTAGTGCCACTGCCTCCAGCCAACACTACGTTGTTATCACAGAATTGTGCGCAATACAGGTACTCTCCCTTGTCATTCGGGAAAGGGACGTCAACCTCGACCGCTCCTTCGCTGTAATTCCATATCTGCAAACTGCTTTCACTCACCCACGAACCAGTCAGGATTTGACCTTTCTGCAAGACAGAATACAAATATTGTAACATAAACATGAATCAACATGGCTGGAGGAGGGGGGCGATAAAAACTTCTATGACTACTACAACTACAACGACGACTACTGCGACTACTACTACTGCAGTCGCTAGTAGTAGTAGTAATAGTTGTAGTTTGATTTTGTTAGTCCGTTTTTTTGTCTTCCAGATATGAATATAGATATCATATATCACCAGTTAAGCATTCAAATTCTCAAAGTGTCAGGGGAGACATATTATCGCCGCAAACCTTGGGATTAGTGGAATCCACTGTTAACCGAGTGATTGTCCAATTCATCAAGAAGGGAAAGTAACCAACTGTAATTGTGGCTCATAGATTGTATCTTGGAATACTTGTACCATGGGGAAATCCCTGGAAGAAATCTTGTCATGTGCACGGATCACCCAGGGGTTACGAAAGTCACATTTCCGGTTTGAGCAGCGATTGACCATTGTTTCTACTGTTTAAGCCCACGTTGTCTAAGATACTTAAACGCAATGGTCTGTGTTACCCGACAGGGTCGTACAGATGGATGATGACATTAATTCTCTCCAGAGATTAAAAAAATATATGGTTCTCCCTGTAAAACAATCACAATAACTCTTCTTCTACAATCACTGTAAATAATTTTCTTTTCTTCCTCTGTGTACCTAAAACTAAACATAACTTCCATGGTCAAAGTTTCTTTCCAAGCACTATCCGTTTGTGGGGCTGCTTTCCCGGCTAACTACAACATGGTCGTTTTCAAGTCCAATGTTAACAAATTCTTGTTGAGCCGTCTTCTTAAATAATCCAATTCTGCTAATTTTCAACTATTGTTACCAATCCTCAATGTGTTGTCTAACCTGACAAGCTCATTAACCCTTGAATAACTCGCATGTCTCGTCATACTGAAAAACTGTGATACCGCGAAACTGTCTGTCTGTCGATGACTATATATAATATAATAAATAAAAAAAAGTCAGCCAGATTCTTGACTTTAGACCTATATATCCTTGCATTTCACGAATCAATATTTGATTCTGATTAGCCAGTAATTTACGTAAATTTCTCATCTGTGTTCTTTGCATTAAAAAGTAATTCCAATCGCTTTCATCGATTACATATTCTGTCTGGTTTGATAATTCTTTCCGTAGCATACAGTACGCGTAATTCACCGTTTACTTTCATTGGATAAGCTAAAACAGATTGCCTCGGTAGTAGTTATTAACATATTTCGCTTCATTTAAATTGAAACTTCGTTCTACGTTTATAAGTAATAAAACTGTATGAATTACTACTTGATTTCTGTTGTTACAAATAATATTTACAATAATACAGTACTGATAAGTCAACGAAATATAAACATTTCTTCCAACGTGTATGTGTGCGTGTGTATGTTACGACTTATATAAAAAAACAAGCTCTTCGTGTTAATTACTTCTTAAATAATTGGTTTTAATTTTGTATGTATATGTGTGCGCACTCCTATGTGTGTATGCGTAGGTTAAGAGTTACCAGATGAAAAAAGAATCTTGCAAATTACCAAAATTCAGTAAAAAATATTTTCTTCTAATGATAAATAAATATTATTATTAAATTTCCGGAAATAATGTAGCTAATCAAATTTTTCCTCTGGACTTATAAATTAAACGAATTGCTTGTTTTACGTTTTTTCACTAATATATATATATATATATATATATATATATATATATATATATTAATAATGTATTACCTACATCGATGTTCTATGCTTATGCAATCTTCAGTGCAGGAAGCCAACTCCGACGGTCGGCGGGCGCGAACTCCGATCACAAATCGCCACTGATTTGGCCATCACAAATTAGCTTGGAAGTTAGGAGGAATTTAACTTTGTAAATACCACGTCGGCGGGTATTTACAGCAAGATATATATATATATATATATATATATATAAAATAAGATAAAGTAACGCGGAATGACATAATCACCGGTGCGATAATTTATTTCATGTTTTTTTTTTGTTTTGTTTTTTAACATGTAATCTACTCGTTTAGGTGCTTGAAAAGGCCGGAGGGTCGAAATAAATTATCGCACCAGTGATTACGTGATTCCGTGTTACTTTATTTTATTTTATTCTTGCTCTGTTTATTACATTGAGCTCTCATACTCGGGTTTCCTTCTGGAATTTATTTCACTCTAACACACGCACTATATATATATATATATATATATATATATATATATATATATATATATATATATATATATATATATATACGTCGTCGTCCTTGTGTGTTTAGTAACGAACGACCATCATAATAAGATGTGAGACGGGAAGTTGTAGAGATCACAAAGGCTATCAGTGATGAACGCCATCTCCTTCATGGACGTGAACCAACGGTCCAACAACTGAAGTCAAGGAGAAGCTTCCTCGGCCATGTCGAACCCCTAACAACATCTCAGGAAGAGACCAGACTACAGCTGTCGACCAGACGGCTAGAAGATGCCACCTCATACTGTCATGGGAATCCCTGCTTCTGAGGAACCCCACTCCCGGTTCAGAGGCACCCTGGCTCCAGTGGAAAACACTAAACCGCCTGAGAACGGGAATGGGCCGATCAAATGTTGCTATGAGTATATAAGGCTACAAAACTGACCCAACCATCTGTGAATGTGAGGAAGAAGACCATACGATGTAACACTGTCTGGTCTGCCCCCTATTGCTCAACCTGTGTGGCTTTAAATACCACGCAGAGTACAACACCATTGCAAAGGGATGCATAAAAATGTGGGAAACTGTTGTATGACCACATGATACTTCAAAGACACGCAAAGAAAAAGATCATGACAAAATAAAAAGTTGATATTAATAACTTCATCCCTCAGTCAGTCCTTAGTCTACAGGCACGTGCGCTAAAATAATTATTGTACACGTGCACCCGTTTTCCATATTTACAACCCCCCCCACCCACGTCTAAAATGATTTCCCCATCCTTTGATTGGCGAGATAGTCGTTACTACCCTTTAACCCCCCCCCCCCAGTCACTTTTGATCAAAATAGATTTTTCCAATATTTTTTCCTTCTTAAATCTTAATGTTTAAATAACTAGCTTTTATTATGGGCGTTTGTTGGCGAATGAAATAGGAGGATAAAAGACGAATTCGTACCTTAAGGTCGAGAGCATCTCCGCAAATGTGGGGACCTGGGATCGAACGACGGACGCCTTGTTTGGATCTTTTGTCAAATATCTGTAAGGTTGAAATATGAAAAAGAAGTAATCCGAATGTGTACGCTTCACACAGTACGCTTATATAATGAACACACACACATTATATATATATACACACACACACATTATATATACACACAAACATATATATATATATATATATATATATATATATATATATAAGAAATGTTGTCCTTATACATGCAAACATTGTTAAAAATAACAGAATTTGTCTGTTTAATTATACTTTCTTTTTTTTTTTTCAATTTTTCTGATGGTCTTTTTTGTATTAAAATCAAAATAAATAAATAAAAAATGTTCCATAGGTTTCACAGGTTTCACGAAAGTTTTCGATTCTTCGTCTAATCATCCTCAAGTGTCAAAAGCAAATGAACAAAAAAACTGGAGAAAGAAGAGAATTTTAAAAAGACGGCGGAGAAACGCACATAGAACGTGTTTCGCATTGTTCCAGGAAGTCGTTGACGATTTAAATTCAGCAACGCTGGATGGCATCACAGAACAAAATCGCATTACGTTAAGCATTTTCAAATGTTACCGCTGGTTTCATATGTGATGTTGTTAATTTTTGGTTGTTGTGTTTTTTTATGTAGATAGCTTCCAGTATTTTTAATTTTTAAATTGGTTTCGGAATGTGTATATATATATATATATATATATATATATATATATATAAGTCAGTTCATATTATATTCCAATAACCATGAACTGGCTTATATTTGCTCTGTTATCAATAATTGACAATCATTGAACTGAATCTTTTAAGGAGACTACAAAGTAAAAAGAACTGGTAGTATATGCTAATACATATATTGTCATACACACACAAACGTACACACATACACACGCACACAGTAGCTGAAACAGACAAGATATAATATATAAAAAAAATATTTATCCGGTTTTAAATTTGAGTGATATGTTTTTTAATTTTTTAATTTTAACTTTCATTTCATTGATTTTTAATCTTCATCTTGGTAATATATATTTATATGTGTACATTTGTGAAGCCCAAAAAGTAATTGAGAAATTTTATAAATGTTTTCTATATATTTGATTTTATTTTTAATACATTATATATCTTCGTGCGCTGCCTTCTCCAAACCACACTTGACCTTGTGTCTAACCTCCTGGGCAGGAGGTAAATATTATTATTCAGTTCTTCACGCACGCGATGAACGACATACACGAACTACTAAACATAGCGACAGAATATACATACACTCTCTCACTAACAAAACAGACAGGCTAATATACTCACACGTTCTTAATGCCTATCCCATTTACGCACGCGTAAATAAATGCACAAGGCGACAGCAGAAATAAACATGTGTACTCAATTTCTACTTAGAGATAAAACACCTTCTTTCACGTAGAACGTTCTCGAACACTTTTAACTCTCATTTATCACGAACTCTTTATTTTTCGTTGTCTTAACAAGTTGTTAAAAATCATTTTGTATGGATAGACTTTGTTATTCTTTTATTTCATAATATACTGTATTCATCTCTCTCCCACAGCGGTAAGGTATGACACAAGGTCAGGAAATTTGGATTTGAAAAGCCAGCGCCCGAGAAGGTGCGCACTCTGGCCTACAAAAAATGCCTGGGCAGCACCGTCGGCATTCCCCGGTAGGGGCGCCTCAGGCGATTAGCAATAAACTAACCCCTTCTCAAAGCAAACCCCTTCTCAAGGCAAAGCTTGGGAGGGTGGACCTCCTAGAACTGCACAGGACAATGTCGTATCCATCGGAACATATACTGCACTTTGATCTTGGCCAAAAGACCCAGAAAGCTCCTATCTTCAACAAATGAGTTGTGGCTTTATAAGTTATAAGTATGTTTTGTTTACTAATTTGTTCAAATAGTCATCATCATCATCATCGTCATCGTCATCGTTTCGTCATCATCATCGTCATCGTCATCATCATCAGAGATGTTATCACTCCTGGAAGAGGCGTTTCTCTCCACCCCCTCTCTCACACACACACACGACGTTGCCTCTCGGCACTGTCTCAGCCACAGTCATATCGTCACCGTGGAGGGATTTTTTTATTTCCCGAAATGAGAGGGTTATTTATGATTGAATGGCAGGAATACCCGGCATTGCCTCGGATATGAATAAGAAAAATAAGTTAAAATGTGTAACATCTTTCTTTTAATACTTCCATCTTTCTCTTTCTCTCTCCCCCTCTCTTTCTTTCTTTCCTTCTTTCTTTCTCTCCTCTCTCTCTCTCTCTCTCCTTCTCTCTCTGTTACGTTATTTTTTAACACACCTCCCCCCCCTCGATTGCCTCTTTCTCTCTTTGGCAACCAGTCCAGTATAGTAGAAAGGAAGAAAAAAGTAAATAAGAAAGGAAGAAAGCAAGAAAATAAAAATAAAAAGTTACCAAGCTGATTGACTATCTGACCTAATTTCAGTGTTGTATTTGGAACACCTACCAGTAAAAAAAGAAATAAAGTAATTTTTATGATCCTACATTAATTAAATTAGTCCCTGGTGAACGCAAAAATATGAACATTGCAATTTTCCTTTTACCATAACCAGCTTGGAGTTATACTGAATCAGAATATATAAGGCTTGTAAGTGTATCTTTGGTGGTTTCTCAGTTTTAGCCGGACACACACACAATAATAGATTATATTATACAATATATATTGTACACGTATAGACAAATGAATTATAGATGTATATAACTTGAAACAAGAACGTAAGTTAGTCTTGAGACTACATACCTTCGCCTGACAACGTCACGATCATATAAGATGCGGGACTTCAGTAGCTACAATATGGGTCAAGTAGCGAGTTTCTACGATGGACAGAACCGAAGTTATCGCGAAAAGTATGATTTTCAACTTTCTCCGTGACTTTAACCATCACATTTGACCTAGATATCTCAAAATTGAATCAGGTTTGAGCTAGAGCATGGCCGATATTTTGGCCAATTTTGGTGACGACAATTGGTCAAACGATGTTAACGCTAGAGTGTATACAAATAAACAAACAAACATAGTTACAATCCCGACCGAATACATAACCTCCTTGGTGGAGGTAATTATGGTGTGTCAGTTGCACATGATACATAGACGAGTCGCCAGTGTCGACGAATTCTGTTCCTTTTTGAATTTCTGACTGACCTTCAAGCTATCGTCCCATCCACCAGTGATAAATATATCGTTGTTTTCCGGACTGAATTTGAGGGCATAAATCCGGTTCATACATCCTTCTTCCCTATGGTTGGAATTTTCCCCGCCGTATGTGTATAACAACTGAAAAAAAGGGACAAATAAATAATTCATATAAGTAAATAAAAATAATTTAAAAAAAAACGGAAGAAAGAACGACAAAAAAATACAACGAGAAAAAACAAACAAAAAAAAACCCAACAGTATCGTTGGTAAAAAGAACTGTTAGATTTGTCGGTTTCAAATAAGACTTCTCACGAGGAACATCACGACTATTGCTTAGATTTAGTTTCTTTCGCAACAGCTGTTTACTATTGAATGAGTTTTTTTAAATGATTTACTTAAAGTTACATTTTTAAGGTGTGTAATATAATGAGGGTGGGAAGGATGTGACGTAGCAAAGAATTGCGGCAGAGTCGCACTCCGGAAGTGACGTAAAATGGAAAGAAGGTTGGTTGGTCTCTTTTGTTCGACAGATGGCTTCTGAGTTAAGCGTATGTTTTGAAGCGTCGTGTGACTGCCTCTCCCCGGAAGTCAGCATGGAGAAGGAATATTGGGGATACTTAATAGCAGACACGGTTTCACGAATTCACTATCCAAATAATATACAAAAGGAATAAACATGTAAACCATAAAATGGGTGTTGTTGTTTTCACTAATGCTATTACTGCGACTGCTAAAAAGTTGTTGCCATGTATTTGCGACTTAAGCAAGGCCATCCATATAACAAGCCGAGAGATCTAACATTCGGAGTCTTTTACTAGAAGCAAGATTTCCTGTCTGTCAATAGAAATTAATTGTAGCTTTCAACACTTTACTCTCATTGCCCCGAGAAAATTTCATACTAACTCATCAAATTTATCGCAGCTGATATTCTGTATTATATCATAAAGCACATTTGGATTATAAGCTTATTATACCATGAAAATTCAAAATTGAATTTTATTGAGAACAATTTTTTTCGCCATTATTAATTAATTAATTTTTTTCGCCATTATTAATTAATTAATTTTTTCGCCATTATTAATTAATTAATTTTTTTCGCCATTATTAATTAATGATTTTTTTCGCCATTATTAATTAATTAATTTTTTTCGTCATTATTAATTAATTAATTTTTTTCGCCATTATTAATTAATTAATTTTTTCACCATTATTAATTAATTTTTTCCGCTATTATTAATTAATTATTTTTTTCACTATTATTAATTAATTGTTTTCACCATTATTAATTAATTAGTTTTTTTCGCCATTATTAATTAATTAATTTTTGTCGCCATTATTAATGAATTAATTTTTTTCGCCATTATTAATTAATTCATTTTTTTCGCCATTATTAATTAATTATTTTTTTTCGCCATTATTAACAATTAAAACAATTAAAACAGTAGTTTATACTGTTTTAATTTCTTAAGCGAAATTTGTTGGTTAGTTTTATATATTTTGTAAACATTTCATACCATAAGCTTTTTTAAGGGTTTCTATTCATGTTGACAGCGTTGTTTATCCAAGAAATCATTTTTATACCTTTGTTTATTCAAAGTTACCTGTTCGTCATTGATAGGAATTCGTCAATAATTGTCAAATTTATCAATTAACTCATTGTGGTTCTTATTATTTTGTATGTAAAACGCATAAAACATAAAACTATTATCATAGGAAAATGTTCCCTCTATATTTAATTGCTATATCAATTATATCAGAGAATTCACTACGCCTCCAGTAAAATACCCCAGTTGCATAAACGCTTGGCCTATTATAAGAATGGCCTTGGACTAGAAGGGAGACATATGTGCAACGCGGCTACTGATACTAAGAATAACCAAGACGGCAGTGGAGAAGCGATGATAACAGAAGACACACGCCGAACGTTCGCTACGTTACACGCAGTGAGGCTCCGAAACGTTGACAAGAATACGTGTGACTGTGATGTCGCACAAAGAAAATATCCTTTTTCTATGTGTAAGCCTTGACAAAAGTAAACGAGAGACGGTGTCATTCTCTAAGCTCTACCACATGCTTACGACTGTAAAAATGAACAGACCAAGCATCTTAACCCGAGCCCGGCGTCGATAAATCCGGAGTAATAAAACATCGAATCCCTATTATTTACCCCAATGAGAGATAACCCACCGAAGAGAATCTGCCATATCCACGTAAAAAGATGTCTGAGTTGGAGTAGCCAGCCGAGAACGCAACAGAGCGAAGTCAGTTCACGTCTTTCTCAATCTATGCATAGTTAAACGTATTTGATCACCCCCCCACCACCCGATTGTGTAATGTCACTAATTTTTGAACCCGGGTCATCTGTAGATCGATTTGAGGTCAAACTTAAAACAAAACAAAAAAAATCATAGAATTATTTGGAAAAACGAAAACATTTCTTGTCCATGACGTAAGTAGGTTGAAAATCATGATAAAAAAGAATGGTATTGTTCGAGAAAGCTGTGATCGGGAATCGGCTCACAGCTGTATACGATCGAGCTGACATCGAATGACGTAAACAAAGATCATTTAAGAGATTTACTGTTGGTGTTGATAGAGAAGAGAGTCTGACGGGTAAACTTGTGGACAAGAAGTGTGTCACACAACCGCCCAGGTTTGAGACCTGTTTTTTTTTTCATTTTTAAATGAATTTAACTAAGAAATAAAAAGCATTCTTTTTATAACCAAACCAAAAAAATGGTCTTGTTTATTTTATAGCAAGGGAAGCAACTGAAAAGACAAATGGAGTTGTCCCCCTTACACCCGACACTTGTATTAAATAGTTAACAGCTGTGATTCAGGTGATTACACTACAATTGGATGCTTACTCGACTTGCCGATCTCATAGCCCGTACCGATAACTATTATACCACAAATAACTCCCCTCAAAGCTACAAGGATGAGGGGGGGGGTAAATTATTCGTAAACGCATTTCTCCTTAGATTCTCACTGTTTACCGCAACTATTTTTATTTATTCTTTTGGCAATCGTCTTGAGGGTCACGCGGTGTGAGATGCGGTGTGGGGTGCAGTGTGGGGTGCGGTGTTGGGTGCGGTGTGGGATGCGGTGTGGGATGCGGTGGTATTCTCACCTGAGACTCGCGGAACCAGCGTACACAAATATTCTTGTTATTTTTTAATTAGGAAACACCGTTCGATAATCCTGTGAAAACTCCTTAACAAGATTAGCATCGATCGATCGCCGTCCCACCCAGACGTGGCAAGTAATCGATACGCCTTTATAGACATAGAGCACATGACCAGATCACATGTTCAATAATGTTGTGTAGAATTAAATAAAGGCAACTTCTACGCGAACAAAATAAAATGGGCGTATCAAATTTAAATCCAAATCTGCTGTTCCCTTATATATATTTAGAGTTTGATTTTTACTATTGACTCACCATATTTCAAGGCCAAGAGCCACTCGAGGATAACGGCTAATGAGACGCAAATGATGTCAACCGAAAGGTGAGGAACACTATGGGATTACTAATGTTACACTTTCACTTAGCAAGCAAAAGCTTTCTACACCCGTGTGGTTGCTGATCGTCTGTCGACACGAAACCACTCGGACGCTAATGTTCAATTTGTTTTAATGGAAATCGCCCCAGACAAGGTATGAAGCCACTTGATGTAAATAGCTAAAACATATACTATTTCAAGGTAAAAAAACACTAGCGAACAATAAGTGCCAGATAGATATATTCTAACCCCCGAAAACAGCAATTATTCCCCCTTTGTCAGAAACATCGCTCATGGAATGTGACGACTGAAGGACAAAATAAGGGAAGCGAGTGTTACGAGGCTGCCGAAAATAAACCCAACGTGCACTTTCTACTCTCTTTACGCTTAATAAGGTTTATTTAAAACAAGGAGACAGGTATTTTCGTATGCGCGAGAGAGAAACACATAGAGTTAGATAGACGGATAGCCACGCCGTGCGCGCTGCCCCCTCCCATTAGTTAAAGAAGTCAGGCGTGCGCATTTTTCCTACTTGAAATCTCACCAGCTAAGGGCGAGAAAAGCCTCGCCTGAAAATCACGTGGTTTCGTGACTTCCGCTCTGAAGACCCTTGACCTTTAAACTTTTCCAGTTAAACGCTGTCTGTTAAGCGTTAAAAGGGTATGTTTTGAAGCGTCGTGTGACTGCCTCTCCCCGGAAGTCAGCATGGAGAAGGAATATTGGGGATACTTAATAGCAGACACGGTTTCACGAATTCACTATCCAAATTATATACAAAAGGAATAAACATGTAAACCGTAAAATGGGTGTTGTTGTTTTCACTGATGCTATTACTGAGACTGCTAAAAAGTTGTTGCTACGTATTTGCGACTTAAGCAAGGCCATCCATATAACAAGCCGAGCGATTTAACATTCGGAGTCTTTTACTAGAAGCAAGATTTCCAGTCTGTCAATAGAAATTAATTGTAGCTTTCAACACTTCACTCTCATTGCCTCGAGGAAATTTTATACTGAAAAGGGATTCTAACCCATCAAATTTATCTCAGCTGATATTCTGTATTATATCATAAAGCACATTTGGATTATAAGCTTATTATAAAAATTGAATTTTATTGAACAATTTTTTTCGCCATTATTTAATCAATTAATTTTTTTCGACATTATTAATTAATTCATTTTTTCGCCATTATTAATTAATTCATTTTTTTCGCCATTATTAATTAATTCATTTTTTTCGCCATTATTAATTAATTCATTTTTTCGCCATTATTAATCAATTAATTTTTTTCGCCATTATTATTTAATTAATTTTTTTCGCCATTATTAATTAATTAATTTTTTTCGCCATTATTATTTAATTAATTTTTTTCGCCATTATTAATCAATTAATTTTTTTCGCCATTATTATTTAATTAATTTTTTTCGCCATTATTAATTAATTAATTTTTTTCGCCATTATTATTTAATTAATTTTTTTCGCCATTATTAATCAATTAATGTTTTTCGCCATTATTAATTAATTAATTTTTTTCGCCATTATTAATTAATTAATGTTTTTCGCCATTATTAATCAATTAATTTTTTTCGCCATTATTAATTAATAAATTTTTTTCGCCATTATTAATTAATTAATTTTTTTCGCCATTATTAATCAATTAATTCTTTTCGCCATTATTATTTAATTATTTTTTTCCCCATTATTAATCAATTAATTTTTTTCGCTATTATTATTTAATTAATTTTTTTCGCCATTATTAATTAATACTAACATTCGTCAATTGTATGAACTGTGCTTATGGGGCATTTTAGGGCAGGGATTTGTTTACTTTGGATTTAAAGAGTGTCGGGTACGCGTTTATTTAGGGGATCGGTTTGAAGAAACTTATATAAAGACAAGAGAGAAATATGTACCCAGCAATTCTTCCCACTTTGTCTTGTGGTTGTGGTTCACTTAAAATGCGGAAGAGAATACCACATCTCTCCGTGTCGATGTTTGGGATGTAAGTATGTGAGAACAGTCGCCAATGATTGCTCGAACTAAAGTTACACAGTTGACCTCTAGTGGCAAGTTGACCTTATCAAGGGGGATAACTAAAACTGTAATGAAAAAAAAAACGAAGGTTTACAAATTCTTCCTTTTTTTATCAATCTTCAAATATACGAACGAACGTCGCTAGTCTTTCTCTACTCTATCGTTATTTTCATCGTAGGTGCTCGACTGAGCTCCAATCCTATGATTCACCTGGTAAACATTCACAACAAAACCCGTTTAGTTACAACCGCTATAACTAATTTTCCTTTCTTCCTCTGTGTACCTAAAACATGAGCAAAGTTTATTTCCAAGAACTACCCGTCTGTGGAGCACAATACCGCAAGGCTGTTTCCCGGCGGACTACAACATGGTCTTTTTCCAGTCTAATGTACACAAGTTTTTGTTGAGCTGTCCTCATTAATAATACAATTGTGCTCAGTTTCAGCCATCGTTCTAATTCTTACGGCGTTGTCTCACCGCTCATCTGACAAACTCAGTAAGCCTTATCCTCGAGTGGCCTTTGGGCCTTGGTAAGCGGTTACTCATTAGTACATAAACAAGGTTATTTGTACATAAAACAAGGTTACATAAACAAGGTTATTTGTAATAAAGCAAAAAGTGTTTTAATGCTTACTTTGATCCTTACGGATTGTCCGTCGTTTTCTTCATCGACAGAAACATCCGTTCGTCTCTATCGTTAACAAATAGTAGTTGGTTCATTGGATAGTGATGTCTAGTTATAAAAAATGGCCAAAATGATAATAAATAAAAACTTCTTTAGATCGAAAGTCATTTTTCCCAGGTAATTTCCACATCCTAATTTTAACCTGCCTAAAAGCAAATATTATTCTATATAATATTATCATTTATAATTCGCCGAACTCAACCCGAACCAGAGTTTATTATTTAAAGGAATGCGCAGATAATTAAACGCTATTCTTTTCTGTTTCTCTTTGGACTGAATGACACTCTCTTCCGACACACACGTGAATAAAACACAGAACAAGTATCTTTTTAATTCATGTAGTACCTATTTACTTGGCTCCCCAAAAGAGCAGACACAAGGTCGGTTTTTAATGTGGCGAAAATCCAAATTCCCCCAAAAGAGGTACTCTGGATGGGGGCAAAGATATCATTCTACTTAGACTAGAATCTAGACTAAGTAGAATTATATCGGTTCTCGGTCAGAGAATGAGAATTCCATCTAGACTCTAGATGGAATTCTCATTCTCTGACCGAGAACAGAAGAGACGCAGTGTAATATCAAAACACATACTACACTTTGATCTTAGCCAAAAGATCCACAGGGAAAGATTTTATAGATTTTGTCGAACAGTTTTCACGTTATTTAAACACTAGTCACTGACTTTCGGACCATTAACTTTATCCGTCCCCATTAGTATTTAGGCCGGATGTGCTGTAAACGGAAAATTAAGCTAGAATCGTGGTAAAAGCAAGTCGATGAAGCAGGCGGACATGACATCATCTGTTCGACACTGACGAGATTCTGAGATAAGATATTCAGTCCTAGCAGAAGCTTCAACGAGACAACACATTGTAATTATGCTATAACGAAACGATGATATAATTAAGCAATGCGCTTAAAACATAATTCCTCTATGCCTCCTTTTGACATTTCAGCCACTGGACGATCATTTGGCTGAATAAATCCTTCATAACTAAAAACTGGTTTGAGTAATTCATAATATTAAGAAAGCATGTCAGATGGCCTTTGTTTCAGCTCTACAAAACAATCACAAATTGTTAAGAGACGTGCAACAAAGAGGGCCTGATCAGGCTGTATGAAGATACCGGCGTCCTGACCCAAAATGCACCAAACATTAATCATTTTGTTTTTCCCCTTTCCGTTTGCAAAACTCAATCATGTTCTGCAAAGCCTAAAACCAAAAACAACATTTTTCCTCTGCAAAACAACCAAACAAAACACCATGAATAAATACTTGAACATATGAAGAACTTGAAGCATAAAAACTTTGACCAAAATGACCGGGTTCGGCATTAAATAATGCCGAAAGGGTTGATATGTCGTAAAACAAAACAACCAAACCAAACACAGAGGGCTTCAGCGAAGGTATGGATATAATTTGATAAATAATTAATATCAAATAACAATGCAACAGTCCAAAGATAACTCACCTGCATTGTCCGCGAGTCATACAAACGAACGGCCAAGTCGGTTCCTCCTGTGGCAAAGGTTTGACCATCAAGGCAAAAATCCATGATATTTATGGCGTTTGTGGGTTCTGAAAATGAAACAAAAAAATAACTGCAATAGAAAAAGAACTAGCAGTACCAAGTGGAAATTCCACGGTGGTTTTTACATCAATCTATATAATTTACTGTCAAAAATAATATTCCTTTTGAAATAATAAATGCCTGCTATTATAAAATGAATCTTTCTTCTTCCGTAAAAATAATTGTCATTGTCAGCTAAATATCCTTTGAATAAATAAAACGATTATGTCTCTTTTTTCTTTATTTAAAATTGTCGCAATTTAATTCTTTTTTTTTTAAATAAATATTATCGGTCTTTTTACCGTAAAAATAATTGTCAGCTAAATATTCTTCAAATCAATAAAACAAATGTCACTTTTTTTAAAAAATGTATTTATTTAAAATTTTACTGTTTTAATCGATGGGACGATATAATTTGATTTTGGAACAATTCATTTTAAAATGGATAAAGTCGGAATTTTTCACCTTAGAGACGATCTCATTGTTTTTCAATACGTGTGAAAGGTGATAACGTACGTACGAACATAAAAGCGTTTTATTATATAGATAACTAATATTTTTAACATGCGTCTATTTCACATGTGCATTTAGCGATGAAAATGTTACTTCAGATTCGATGGACGGACAGAGCCTTATATAGAGATGTGTGGACGCAACCAATTACTTTCGGCCTATTTGGCTTAATGGTTAGTGGCCCGAAAGACCAGGGTTCAATCCTCGGTCGAGTCATAACAAAGATTTAAAAAATGGTACTTGATGCCCTCTTGCTAAATACTCAGGTTATACGGCGAGGATCAAGGGTAAGTGGAGTAATAGTTAAAGAGGAGTGGCGCCCTCCCCTACACCTCGGTGTAGTAGCCAAATGAAGAGTTGATACGGACTGTGAGGGTATTTTCTAAAAAGTAAAGGCCTTCAGTGTCAATGAGAACATTGTCCATCTACAGAATCAGTAATGTATAGTTTTTAAATAAATAATATGTACAGGGTGGGCCAAAATAAGGGTCCTATCTTTAAATTTGAATAACTCGAATTTGAATAACTTCCACAAAATAAAAGTTAAACTCACCAAACTTTATGTGTGTGTAGACTGACCCGTCCGAGATTTTTTGAAATAAACAAAACAAATTTTAGCCGAAAAACACTTCTTAAAACTTACAAAAACTAAAGTATTGTTTTTTACACTGTTTTGAGTTTTTTAAGCAAAAATAATGTTTTCTAAATGAGGGTACGTTCCTTAGGGCTAATACGGCTCATGCTTGCTTCGGAAGGGGTCCTTTACTTATTCTAAAAAAAAAAATTAAAAAAATCAATAAATAAAAAAGTTATGAATTTTTAAAAATAGGACCCTTATTTTTGCCCACCCTATATATATATATATATATATATATATATAATGTATCTTTATGTAATTATTTTTATTGGTGATTGCAGCGTTCGTTGTTATTTTGCTTACTATTATTTCGACTGTCTCACTTTCCTAAGTGATTAAGATGCAGAAATTTGCATTATTAGTCGCCCTTAACTTCATAAGACGTATTTTTCGTGAGCCAGAAACACGTGTCCATGGATTACTTTTATGTACGTATAAAATAAATAAATATATATATAAACGAAAAATCCGTCCTATGAAGTTAAGGGCGACTAATAATGCCATTTTCTGCATCTTAATCACTTAGGAAGTGAGACAATCGAAATAATAGTAAGCAAAATAACAACGAATGCTACAATCACCAATAAAAATAATTACATAAAAATACATTAAATATTTAGGTGATAAAAATCGTACATATTTCTAGACAGAGCGTCTTGGTCGAGTGGTAGAACGATGGACTATAGACATCACTATCGAAGGTTCGATCTCTGTCTAAGTTAGCTAATGCTGATGACGGCTGTGAGCCGGAAACACGTGTCCATGGATTATTTTTATGTACGTATAAAATTAATAATATATATATATATGTTGTTCAATCGTAGTACACCCAATCATTTGAACAATAATTTTATTTGATCTACATACGGTACACCTAATCATTTGAACAATAATTTTATTAGATCTACATACGGTACACCCAATCTTTTGAACAATAATTTTATTTGATCTAAATACGGTAAACCTAATATTTTGAACAATAATTTTATTTGATCTACATACGGTACACCCAATCTTTTTAAAAATAATTTTATTTGATCTACATACGGTACACCCAAACAATGATTTTATTTGATCTACATATGGTACACCCAATATTTTGAACAATAATTTTATTTGATCTACATACGGTACACCCAATCTTTTGAACAATAATTTTATTTGATCTAAATACGGTACACTCAATCTTTTTAACAATAATTTAATTTGATGTACATACGGTACACCCAATATTTTGAACAATAATTTTATTTGATCTACATACGGTACACTCAATCTTTTTTTAAATAATTTTATTTGATCTACATACGTTACACCCAATCATTTGAACAATAATTTTATTTGATCTACATACGGTACACCTAATCATTTGAACAATAATTTTATTTGATCTACATACGGTACACCCAATCTTTTTAACAATGATTTTATTTGATCTACATACGGTACACCCAATCTTTTGAACAATAATTTTATTTGATGTAAATACGGTACACCCAATATTTTGAACAATAATTTTATTTGATCTACATACGGTACACCTAATCATTTGAACAATAATTTTATTTGATCTACATATGGTACACCCAATCTTTTTAACAATGATTTTATTTGATCTACATACGGTACACCCAATCTTTTGAACAATAATTTTATTAGATTTACATATGGTACACCCAATCATTTGAACAATAATTTTATTTGATTTACATATGGTACACCCAATCATTTGAACAATAATTTTATTTGATTTACATATGGTACACCCAATCTTTTGAACAATAATTTTATTTGATTTACATACGGTACACCCAATCTTTTTAACAATAATTTTATTTGATCTACATACGGTACACCCAATCTTTTGAACAATAATTTAATTTGATGAGAATATAAAATGAAATTATTCAGTTTGATATGTTTTTCTCATAGCGAACAAATTACCTGAACCAGTTACAAAATTACTTACCTTTGATCACTTCAAGCACGACGCCTTCTTCAGTGTCGCATGAGAGAACCATGCCATCAGCTGTCGTCGCTAAGAAAGTTTCTTCATGATCAGGATGAAATCTCAAGCACATCACGGCTTCTCGTCCTAAACGAGAATCTCGTAAATCGCGAAGTAAATCGCCAGTCTCCGTTGAAAAAATCTGTAAAGAAATGATGAAACGAAATGAAATAAAATGAAATAAAATTTAATGAAATGAAATCAAATGAAATAAAATAAAATAAAATTAAATTAAATTAAATTAAATTAAATAAAATGTAATGAAATGAAATAAAATAAAATGAATTAAAATAAAATGAAATGAAATAAAATGGAATGAAATGAAATAAAACAAAATGAAATAAACTAAACTAAAATAAAATGAAATAAAATAAAATTAAATTAAATGAAATGGAATGAAATGAAATAAAATAAAATGAATTAAAATAAAATAAAATTAAATTAAATTAAATTAAATTAAATAAAATGGAATGAAATAAGATAAAATAAAATGAAATAAAATAAAATAAAATAAAATGAAATAAAATGAAATGAAATAAAATAAAATAAAATAAAATGAAATGAAATGAAATAAAATGGAATGAAATAAGATAAAATAAAATAAAATAAAATAAAATAAAATAAAATGAAATAAACTGAAATGAAATAAAATAAAATAAAATAAAAAAAAAAAAACTGAAATGAAATAAAATTTAATAAATAAATAAATAAATAAAATAAAATGAAATAAAATGAATTTAAATTAAATAAAAAATAAATAAATAAATAAATAAATAAAATAAAATGAAATAAAATAAAATAAAATGAAATGAAATGAAATAAAATAAAATAAAATAAAATAAAATGAAATAAAAAAGACTCGTAAATAATTTACTAAACTTCGGCTAAAAACTTATAAAGAACACAACAATAAGTTTGAAGTTACCGTTTGATGAGTCGTTTCCAATTTCGGGTGTTGTTCATTATTTTTTTTGGGGGGGGGGGGTTCTTGGATTTTTGTCATCACTTTCCATTTGAGTTTTTCTCAAGTATTTCGGCTGTCCATTTTATTGTGAAGTCTTCTGAAATTTTTCATATTTTCCGCTCTCTTGCTTTTAGAATAATATGTTTTCCTATTACTTGTAAATGAACTCCTTGCTCTGATGATCAGCAAAGTTAAACCAAAGACTATATATTTTCTCTTGACCTTGCTGTGAAACGCGCGTAAGAAAAGTTTTAATTTTGGAAAAACAAAATAAAGGAAGAAATAAATGATAATGTGCGTGCGAACCTTTGTGTATATATATATATATATATATATATATATATATATATATATATATATATATATATATATATATATATATATATATATGTATGCATGTATGTGTATATTTGTTTTATATATATATATAACTAATATTGTTATACAGATTTCCACCTAATGAATCCATAAAACAAATTAATTCGCATAAAAGAGTTATTCCCCTTTATGTAATAGTAAATATATCAAGTTAATTCGATAAACTAATTTGACGAAACTCACAATTAATAACACTTCTTAAATAGATAATAATCAATAAATTTAATAAATCTAGAATATTTAAAACTCCTTGCTCTGATGATCAGCCAAGTTAAACCAAAGACTATATATTTTCTCTTGACCTTGCTGTGAAACGCGCGTAAGAAAAGTTTTAATTTTGGAAAAACAAAATAAAGGAAGAAATAAATGACAGTGTGCGTGCGAACCTTTGTGTATATGTATATATATATATATATATATATATATATATATATATATATATATATATATATATATATATATATGCATGTATGTGTATATTTGTTTTATATATATATATATATACTAATATTGTTATACAGATTTCCACCTAATGAATCCATAAAACAAATTAATTCGCATAACAGTTATTCCCCATTATGTAATAGTAAATATATCAAGTTGATTCGATAAACTAATTTGACGAAACTCACAATTAATAACACTTCTTAAATAGATAATAATCAATAAATTTAATAAATCTAGAATATTTAAAATGAGAGATTAATTACTTTACTTTATATTAAAATTCTTAAAATACGAAAGAAAGATTAAAAAATAAAAATATGAAGATAAAACACACTGAAATAAAAGTAAATAATCAAATATAAACTTAATAAAAAAAATTAAATTTAAAAAAAATTATTTTAAAAAAATGCATATATATATATATATATATATTATTAAAACTAACAGTTTATCGAGCACCATACACTTAACCAAAATTACACAAATATTTTTGCACACCAAATCATATATGTAACATAACCTTAAAATAAAATTTAATTTACATTCCCTGCGAGACTGTTTTCGCTGCGGTTCTACATCTGGCAGCCATTTTGTTTTGTAAGATTCTCTGCATAATCGGAGAAATTTTTCTTCGATTTTAATTATTTTTGAAAAAGGGAAGTCTCTTTTCCCGAAATATTAAATAATGATTTTTAATCAACCGGACATCACACAGACAGCTAAAAACACTCTTGCTGTTATGTAAGATTTTAGGAAAAATAAATAGTAAGTCATATTTCGTATTCGATTTATTGTTTTTGTTCCTTACAACTTGCATCTTACCCGGAATTTGCATTGCTCACAGCCTTTCAAAAACATACTACTATATATATATATATATATATATATATATATATATATATATATATATATATATATATATATATATATCGTACATGTATTGTATTAGTTTCTGTAAATGTAAATCCGTAGAAACTCCAGTGTTTATAAAAAGTGCTTAATAACAAGTAAAGCTGTTTATAAGTATACATTTTTATTTATACAAACATTATTGGTTACATATGTGCATACATGTTTCGGTTGCACTTTTCCCAGAAAGTCAACCTCATCAGACCATTGGTTACATATGTGCATACATGTTTCGGTTGCACTTTTCCCAGAAAGTCAACCTCATCAGACCAATTCTTGGTCTGATGAGGTTGACTTTCTGGGAAAAGTGCAACCGAAACATGTATGCACATATGTAACCAATAATGTTTGTATAAATAAAAATTTATACTTATATATATATATATATATATATATATATATATATATATATATATATATATATATATATATATATATATACTAGTGTATACCGTCTATCAAAGATAACGGAAAAGATATGCTTCTCTAGTGTTCGTACTAATATTTATATTCATATATAATAACGTCTCAGTCAGTGAAATAGTTTTTTAAAAAATAAATAATAAATAAAACGTCCCAATCTGGAAAGTTTAAAAAAGAAAAATTGTATCAATCAGCATAGAAAGAGAAAAAGAAGAACTTAAAGAAAATGATTCATTATTGAAATGGAGTAAAGGAATTTTTCTGAATACATTTTAGACAGCGGGGGTTGTCGGACTTGCTATTTGCTTTCTCACTTCTTCTAAACACGTGAAATAATTTCGTCCAATATTTTTGTACTCGCTAAATTTCATATAACGTGGCGGGCATATATATATATATATATATATATATATATATATATATATAT
This sequence comes from Sepiola atlantica, assembly GCA_963556195.1. Taxonomy (NCBI): domain Eukaryota; kingdom Metazoa; phylum Mollusca; class Cephalopoda; order Sepiida; family Sepiolidae; genus Sepiola; species Sepiola atlantica. The sequence continues at coordinate 88,033,189 of OY744534.1, read as the reverse complement.
ATATATATATATATATATATATATATATATACAAAGGTATGAAACTAAAAGTAGAACGTATACTTTTAAAATTTGAACATATTGTGAAGTTAAACACTTCACGATAGGTTCAAATCAAGTATAAGGGATAGACCAATTATATAGATAAATGAACGAAGAGAAATAAAAAATGTGAGAATGACAAATCTATTACGAATGACTTTTGGTTTATTCCTCGCCAACTTATCTATCTATTTAAATTCCTATGATAATAAGAAACGACTCTTTGAAAAGAGTGGCTTAAGGAAGCAAAAAATAAACATTATTTTATTGAGTATACCTTGTTTTGACTTATATGCAGACGTAATAGATTTGTTATTCTCACATTTTTATTCCTCTTCTTTCATTTTTCTATCTATCTATCTATCTATCTATCTCTATCTCTCTATCTCTCTCTCTCTCTCTCTCTCTCTCTCTCTCTCTCTCTCTCTATATATATATATATATATATATATATATATATATATATATATATATATTTATATATATATATATATATATATATATATATATTATGGTTTTAAATAGGATGAACGGGGTCATAGCGAGTCGAGGACAATATCACAAGAAAAAAAAAAGAGAAGAAATTTGTAGCAATATATTTAATCGTCGGAAGATATTCGATTAAACACTTTTAAAAAGAATAAAAAGATCGACTAAAATTAACAAACTAAAACACCAAGGTACCTTTCGACCGACACATTTTCAAGGGAAACGTCGGCGAATATCGCTTAAAAACGGGGAAAAGAGTAACGTGGAGAGAAACAAAAAACAAAACCAAAAAAAATAGGGATATTGAATATCGCTATTATTAACCGAAAAGGAATATATGTACATAATAGGCAAAGTATTTATTTTTTATTTATTTTTTTCCTTTCCAAAAGTCTCTGAATAAGTCCAATTTGTGAGACAACTCTTTTTGCCTACAGAGCGATTGTTTTCGCATTGTAACACTCACTGCCTCCAACACCTTGAGATGGTGAGTGGAACGGGCCTTGTGTACAATGCGAAACATCCATCGGAGTACGCCTCACCGCACTTTTTATTATCATACAAGTGTTGTCCAATAGATGACTCGTCGACTTGTGAGCGCCCGGATGTGCTCTGTAAACGCCCGGATGTTCTTTGTAAAGACCCGGATGCGTACATCGATATACTCCTCTTAACGACAAACATGCAGGGATATGCTGGGTCACGCTGACTTCCAAGCGCTGAAGAGTACGACCAACATAGTCAGCTTTACACTGACATTTGAATTTATATATTATCAAACTTTTCTGTAGTGTAGGAAGTGCATCTTTCTGAAAGGCTGGGAAGGCAGTTCTGGTACCAAACACCACACGGGGCTGTACTGCATAAAAAGAACGAGATACAAGCGATGAAATTTTATCCGAAAAACCTCCACTTGTCCACTGCGCACTGATGATTTGCAGTGAGGCGTACTCCGATGGATGTTTTCGCATTGTACACAAGCCCCGTTCCACACACCATCTCAAGGTGTTGGAGGCAGTGAGTTGTCTCACACATTGGACTTATTTAGAGACTTTTGAAATGGAAAAACAAATAAATAATAGATTCCGTTCATCCTATTTAAAACCATGATACAATTCTGTACACAAAAAATTGTTCATATATATATATATATATATATATATATATATATATATATATATATATATATATATATATATATGTGTGTGTGTGTGTGTGTGTGTATTAATCTATTTACTTCATTCATATGATGGTACATTTGAATCATGTTTATGACCACTTGACGCTTGCCTGTCAGCTATTAGGGACGGACCCCTGTTTTTTTCACAATTTGACTGGCCTTCCCCACCCCTTTTCCACCATTCTACCACCATCCACATCCCACCGTACACACTCAATCCCCCCATTACACTAACCAATGCCGAAGGATCGCGGCCGAAAATGTTGTTCTTCTTTTAAGAAAAACTTTTTAAATTTGTTTATACATAAGGGACAATTGATATTCTTACACGTCAAAATATAGAAAATAAATAAAAGATACCTTAAATACATATCTTTCACATTGATTTTTTTATAGATACATAAATCTCTCTCTCTCTCTCTCTCTCTCTATATATATATATATATATATATATATATATATATGTATATATATACAGATAGATAGATAGATCTATATAAATATATGTATATATATATACTTATCTATCTATCTATATATATGTATATAAATATATATATGTGTATATAAATATATATAAATATATATATGTATATAAATGTATATATATATGTATATATATATGTATATATATAAATATATATATGTATATAAATATATATTTATGTATATAAATATATATATATGTGAATATATATATATATATATATATATATATATATATATATATATATATATGTATATATATATATATATATATATGTATATAAATATATATATATATGTTACATAGCCTCTCAAGGGAGCGCGGCACCAAAAGGGACATGTTGCATAGTACACCGAAAGGGGCGTGGCACCAAAGGGGATTTGCTACATAGTAACTACTCCTGCCTGGACCGCAGCAGTTCTCTTAAACCAATCAAACAACTGATTACGGTCCAAAAAAGGCATTTGTTACATAACGCTTGCTAATTAAAACTTCTCCGAACCGAAAACGATACGAATGTTCATGAGAAGATTATTAAGCGGTTTCAATCTTTCTTTAACACTTTCCGTAAGGCACTTTCAAGCGACATTTTCTTAGGGCGATTTTAAGCCTTTAAACTGTCAACATTAATTCTTGTTAAAACAACTGTTATTTAAACATTTCAAATTACGGATTTTTAAACATAGTTCATTCAACATTGTTCGTTAGACATATCTTTCGATTTTTAGTTCTTTCTGTTTTACAGGTTAGGACCCAAAATGTTATGCACAAAAAAGTTACCTTACATTTTCTCTCGTCACCTGGTCGTGATCGCCGTTAGTACCGTCGGTTTCGTGGTGTCTCCTTGGCTGTGATCGGTGTTGATGATATTCGATCTGTGGATAAATTTTATCGACAGGCAGAAGAGAAACGCGGAGACGATTTTCCTCAGAGAGATTCAATCTTTTATTCGTGCGTTGCGAAAAGGGTTTTATTTCCATTCATTCTTTCGATCCTCATTCATTCTTCTCGATGCACGGGAAATTACTGCTGGATATCCAAGAGATACAGCCATTATGACGAGCGATTACATTCTCGATTCCGCGCTCCCACTTTCTGAGCACTTCAGATAGGTCGACCGTCTAGCTTGCTGCAAAACTAGTAACTGGTTTTCAATCCTAAATTTATCACAAAGAAGGAGTGACGTCACAGATGTACACGTGGAACAGACATGCAAACCCTTTCGTTCACTCATGTTTTTCTGACCTTTTCTGACCCGACGCCGTCTGCGCCGGCGTCGACTTTTGAAACCTTGTTATAGTTTCTCAAAACATGATTTTGACTGACAGCGGTTCACTTCGATGCGTATCAGCGTGATCTGCACCGAGCTCGATAAAGTTTACCCCTTCTCATAATAAAAACTTGTGGACCTACACATTTCCAGGCACACGGGGCCCCTCATAATATAACATATATATATATATATATATATATATATATATATATATATATATATATATATATATATATATATATATATATATATATATATAAATATATATCTATATACATGTATATAAATATATATATAAATATATATATATGTATATAAATATATATATATATATATAAATATATATATATATATATAAATATATATATATATATATATATAAATATATATATATATAAATATATATATAAATATATATATATAAAAATATATATATATATATATATATATATATATATATATAGAGAGAGAGAGAGAGAGAGAGAGAGAGAGAGGAGGAGGATACATATATACAAGTTTACACAATCATGTGGAAATACCAGCAAACTGTTCATTCTTATGTATTAAAGAGAGTAATTCTTCATTTCTATAGGAATGCGAGAACGGTAATAGTCACTCTGTAAGAAACAGTATGCATTTGTGAATTTCAAGCTGTTGATTATTTGCGTACGATTGTTTGTTTGAGACAATGTGCGTGCGAATTTTTGGGTATAAGCCAGTATGTATACGTGTGTGAATTTCACACCGTTTGGTGTTTGTGTACGAGTTTACTGTCTGTTGATTTGAGAAACTGTACGTGTCTGTGAATTTTAGTACATAAGACAGTATGTGTTCGGGTGTGAAGTTCGCGCTGTTAAATGGCTGACTTAACTGATGTGTAAACAGACAACTTGCTCGCCGCGCCGAGAAGCTAACACAGAAAATAACAAAAAGAGAAAATTCCGTCGTCTTCAAAGGCCTGTATATATATATATATATATACATATATATATATATATATATATATATATATATATATATATATAGAGAGAGAGAGAGAGAGAGAGAGAGAGAGAGAGAGAGAGAGAGAGGGGAAGGAGAGAGAAAAGAGGATAGTGCAGTATTAGTGCAGTTCCAACGAGAGAAAAGTATATATGTAAAGGAGTAAGGCTACCAACATTTGTAGAATGTTTTTTTTCAAGATTTATTTATTATTTTGTTATTTTATCATTTTATAATTTTATATAACGCGTTTCAAGCGGTGGTCCACTATCATCAGATATGTAAATCCATTTGAAGAAATGTCTTTCGGTTTTAAAGAGTGTTGTTTCATTTGAGGAAATGTGTTATTGTTTGGCGTTTTTGCAAAAGACATTTCTTCAAATGGATCTACATATCTGATGAGAGCGAACCACCGCTTGAAAGCGTTATATAAAATTATAAAATGATAAAATAACAAAATAATAAATAAATGTTGAAAAAAACTTTTTACAAATGTTGGTAGCCTTACTCTTTATATATATATATATATATATATATATATATATATATATATATATATATATATATATATATTGTGTGTGTGTATTTAGGCAGCATTTTCTTATTTATGCAAATATTATTAAAAATAACAGAATTCGTCTGTTTAATTATATCTTTTTTTTATTTTTTCAATTTTTCTGATGGTCTTTTTTGTTTTTAATAACATCACATTTGAAACCAGTGGAAACATTTTAAAATGCTTAACGTAATGCGATTTTATTCTGCGTTGCTGAATTTAAATGCGAAAAACGTTTTATGCGCGTTTCTCCGTCGTCTTTTTAAAAATTATCTTCTTTCTCAAGCTTTTTTTGTTCATTTGCTTTTGATACCTGAAGATGATTCGACGAAGAATCGAAAACGTTCGTGAAACCTGTGGAACATTTATAAATTTTTTCGATTTTAATACAAAAAAGACCATCAGAAAAGAAAATTCAAAATTTAAATTTTGAAAAGTCACGTGGTTGGGACCGTTAAGAATCAAAATCAAAAACAAAAACGAAAACAAGTTTTTAAATTTTTATTTTTTGTTTGTGTTTTTGTTTTTGATTTTTATTCTTAACGGTCCCAACCACGTGACTTTCCAAAATTTAAATTTTGAATTTCTTTTCTTTTTTTCTCCATTTCATTGTTTCCAAATATGATCTAAGGTTAAGATCGGATTCTAACTCTGCCTGATGAGATATCAGTTATAATAGATGTTGATCGATAACATCGACATGCCAGTATCGCAGATTTTGTACATGTCTGTGTGAATAAAAATCATTACATATATAAAAGCTCTATTTAATATTGAGCACTTTTTATAAACCCGGTTGAAATTCTTTGGATTACTACCCTGTGGATGTTTTATCTGGATTATTATTATTATTATTATTATTATTATTATTATTATTATTATTATTATTATATATATATATATATATATATATATATATATATATATATATATATATATATATATATATATATATATATATATAAGGGACATTTTTGCCTTTTAAGGGAAGTGAGGTATGATCAACTCTGCTGGAAAGCCATGAAATTAAATACTGTCTTGTTTTTAAATTCCCGAAACAGTTTTTCATGGTAAACAACTGATGATCCCTTAAAATAGTGTTAGAAACAAACTAATATAATAACTGTAAAAAATAAATTGACTTACATGAGTGATTTTCCACTGAAAGACTTGGGACTAAAAGTTTTTTGTTTGTTTTTTGTTTTTGTTTTTTAATATAGTTTTAATGGTTGAGAAACTTCCGAGACTATATATATATATATATATATACAGAGAGAGAGAGAGAGAGAGAGAGAGAGATAGAGAGAGAGAGAGGGAGAGAGAGAAAGAGAAAAAGAAAGAAGAAATAATGAATACTAGTGCGAACACTGGCGAAGCATAATTGGTTTCCTGTCATTTTGACGGAGCATGTACATTCGCATTGCATATCCGCTTTCGGCTTACCTGGATGCCGCCATGTTTGTAGCCAGCGGCTAACAATTTAGCGTCAAAAGAAAACTGCAGACTGTAGATGCCGCCATCTTCCTGTTGAAATGGGATTTCTTTGAATACATCGACGTTTGTAAATTCAGGTTGGTTTTCTAAAATGACACAGACAAAGCAAAGAATCAAACTAGAATAACACTCCGTAGCCTATATATGAAAAAGTAAAAAAAAAAAAAAATACTAAATCAAAAACATTTTTTAAAAAACAAATAAAAATAAAATAAACATCTATTTTAATAATACCTTACTTCGTTGTTCGGAAAATAATGGCCGATTTCCGAAACAAACATTTATTCATTGTGTTCATTTGTGCGACTAATTTATCAAACTTTTTTTTTTCGCCATAAATAATCATCGTCGAAAACCGTTGAAATACTGACATCAAATGTCTTAGACATTAATCTGACACTTTGATATGGGTTACGTGCAACAATTGCTTGCAAACATTGAGTGTCAAAAGTGCATGGCCGTCCTATACCTTCTACATATCAAAGGCTCGCATTACAAGTATGGAGTTTCTGAGACTATCTTCGTACTGTCCGATCACTTGTGATATATATATATATATATATATATATATATATATATATATATATATATATATATATAAAGCCAAAATTCAAAATTTGAAAAAATTAAACCTCCTTTCACTGGACACTTTATCTACGGACATTCACCAACTGGACAGACTCCATATTTTTACACGCACACTCTTACTCTCCATTACTTTATTTTTTTCAAATTTTGAATTTTGGCTTTTCCACTGCCAACTTATCTATCTGTGTAATTCCTCTGATGATAAGATTTTAATCTTTGAAAAGCCTTGGCTTAATGAAAGAAAAATAAACATGTTTTTACCGAGTACACTTTGCATTGAGCAATCAAAGTTGAAATAGATTTGTCATTCATACATATTTATCTCTCTTCTTTCATTTATCTTTATAAATCTTATATATATATATATATATATATATATATATATATATATATATATATATATATATATATATATATAAATTTGGGAAAGTGCATTTTTTTAAGCATCTTTAAAATTTTAAACATAAAGAAAGAGGCAAAACGCCTTCAAAAAACCATGTGTTAGATGCAGATATTTTTTTATTAAAATCAAAATAAAAACACTATATTTTTTTTTCATCTTTACTTTTTTATCTAATAATTTCGCTTGATACGACAAGCCTCGCCAGAGCTCTAGCGAAAAAAAAAGGTATTAACCATATTTTTTTTTCGTAACAATCCTTCCTGGTCTTTTAAAAGTGACGTCCGATGTTGTGTGGACTTAACGGTGTAAATGTCTATTTTAAATTTGAACTTAAATCGCTCATGGTCGCTGGTAGGTATAAATTTGGGAAAGTTCATTTTTTAAGCATCTTTTTAAATTTTAAACTTCAAGAAAGAGGCAAAATGCCTTAAAAAAAAACATGTGTTAGATGCAGATATTTGTGAATAATTCTTCTCTACACTGACGATTCCCGTAAAGATTAAACGTATACGTATGTAGATAAAAACAAATATTTACAATCATTTGTCGCCCCCCCCCAAAAAAAAAATATATAGGCTGGGCTCTGTACCGAGTAGTATTAACACAGCCGTCATCGTGGCAATGTTCCTTTCAATAGTAGACCGCTTTACGACAGCTGCCTTTAAATAGGATTAATCTCTCGCTGATTTACCGAGTTGTTGACAACGGCCGTGTGGGCTTGGATGTTGGAATATGAGTTTGAAATGTAACTCGTGTTCCACGGTTCGAGTCCGGCGACTGGTGTGAATAATTTTTCTCTACAATGACGATTCCCGTAAAGATGAAACGTATACGTATGTAGATAAAAACAAATATATATATATATATATATATATATATATATATATGAAGAGTTCGAATGCAAAACGCGATAAACGCCACTTTTTATTACAAAGCTATCACCACAAAAAAGTGTTCTATTTCAACACTCTACAAAACCTCAAAATCATGTTTAATATTATACCGGAATCGTGGGTCACTCTCTGGAGTGGGATGTTGACACAGCCATTCCCGACTCCCTGTATCGTCAAGACTTCATCCGCGGCCGTATTCGGACCACGCGGTATACACCTCTTTAATACTACGGACTGGGTCGCTCCAGTGTCTCGTAATATTTTAATATTCGTTTTCCTCATGGGGTCATCCACGACACGTATTACATAAAGGGTCTATACTCTTTCATGATTCCTTGCGAGCGTTTTTTGCGAGGTCTTTCTTTACCGCAATACACCCTTGCGGTTTACCAAAGGCTGAGCCCCTGATTTCGTCGTCCCTTCTTTTTGCTAAACAATTCGCCGCTACGTGTCCTACTTTTCCGCAGTAGCTACACGTCATCACCCTACATCTCTCCGATTATTGGCCGTTCGGAAGATGGGTTTGGTTTCTTGGGCTGCCCGGTCGGTTCTGGTTCTCTGTCTGACATGACCTCATGTTCGGACCAGCACTAGCCGCCATTCTAGGGTCAGCGAAGCTTCCGTCAGCAAACGGGTGGTTTGGCCTGTTCCTACCCCACTTGTGTGTCAACGCATATTCGTCAGCGAGGGTGGCCATGTGTATGCGGTGTCCATCTGTCCTGTTTAGATAGACCTTGAGGTCATCGTGAACACACCGCTGGCACTCCTCCCTCGGCATCAGCTGACTCAGTCTACCGTGGTCTGCTTCCACGCTCCTGACTGTACACCATCTATCGAAATAAGTCTCTTTCTGACGAAAGAATTTGAGCTATGTTTCTTTGTCATCCTTCTTACGTTACCTGAACTTCTGCCTGTATGCCTCTGGTACAAGGCGATCCATAATACAGGCCTAGCAAACATGCGACTGGGGTCCACGACTGGGGGTGGACATGAGAAGACCAAAATTACTACTAAATAATAATTATCGATAAAAGTTTTTGTAAGAAATTTTTAACTATACGTATTTTTTAGCAACTATACATATTATTAGGAAGCAGCTTACAATAATTGACTTATTTCCATCAAATCAAACGTAAAAAGTACAAAAATATAAAAGAACTAAATTCACAAAAAATCACTTTATTCACAACGAATTAGACACATTTTTGATATTTAAAAAACCACGAGTCAATTTGTTTATATTGACTCATTGATTGCAGAAAATATAATGACATAATACAATGAGAAAGCAAATTCAACATTTTACAAAATCAAATACTTTATGAACAAAATAATGTTCGGAGAAACAATTTTGATAATTTTGTTTGTTACATATACAATTTGTTTTTACAGAAGATGAAGAGAATGCTTATTTTTTATGATACGATAATACATATTATACACAGTTCTTATAATAAAACCAACTAACATTAACAAGAACATAAAACCAATAAAATATTTGTAAAGGGCGGAGATGTAAACCATTTCTGATAACGGCGATCGGCGATCTTCTCAAAATGGTGGAAGTACTTGTTCACATCGGCCTCGTTGAATGTTGGCACGAGTCTGACCTGCTAGAAAGGTCGAACTCGTTTCGCCTCTTATTGCGCAGCGTTCTACTATCTTCTCGGAGCCTGATCTGCTGTCCTATCCTAGCTCTCTTCATTTCTATCTTTAACTCTATTCTTTCACCGACTTCAATCTCCGTTTTTCGCGTATCCTAGCGTTTTCCATTTCTATCCAAGCTATTTCCATGTCTACCCTTTCACGCGAGCTAGCCTCAATCTTAGCCTTCTCAAGCGCCATTTGGGTGTGTGAAGGTCCGGGAAAGTCTGACACAAGGTCGTCGAACACATCTTCGTTGTCAACCATGCGTTCCGTTATTATTCTTATTACCTGGGCTTTCCTCATAGGCCGTTTGGTTTCTAACCATAACGTTGTCCCTATCTCAATTATGTCATCCTTCTTGAACCTATTTAGCCCCTCGAATGTGAAAGAACTTAAAAATGCTTCTACTATTGACATATTGATTTTATGTCTCCGCGGTCTCGTACCTGCTCGCTTTCTTTGATAAAAGTGTCTGGAAGTGGCTCGTACGTCCCCAGATCCAAATATTATCAACAGAATACAGGGGGAAGAGGATTCAACACATCACATAGAAAATAAAAAAGACTAGCGAGCTGGTAAAAGACGACTCGAACACAAAGTTAAGGTTCAAACAATATCTATTTATAGAATAGTAAGAAAAGGGATAAACATGTAAAGAACAAACAACAAGAAAAACAAAGTAATATTTTAGGGGAAAAGGGATAATGTTTGACGTTAACTAGTGGCGAGCAAAATCTATGAACAAAAATAGTATCCCGAACAAATCACGGAAGAAAAAGGAATACTCACTCACAGAATGTGGAAGGTTGTTACAAGACTCCCCACTGGAGTTTAAAAGTTCAATTGTCCAGGAATGTCACAAGTCACACTCATCCATAATCCACACTTATCTTCGGATGGAAAAGTCATCAGCAGATATTAAGATGTGAGTGTTCAGGAATCATATATATACGGGTGTAATCATGGAAGCCCCAAATGAGCATTATGCAATCCTTACATCTCAACGGCAATACTATATATTTATAATCAACGGCAAATTGGGTGATGCCGTCTCGAAAAGCCTTTGTTTTCGTCAAATCAACTTTCGACATAGAAGAAAATCTCGGGGCAATCCGCCCGGTTGTGGATTCAGATTCGTTCTCTGCTTCGTTCTTCTTCTTCTTCTTCTTCTTCTTCTTCTTCTTCTTCTTTTTCTTCTTCTTCATAGCTCACAACGCATACGCTGGTAGTGACTGATTTCCTCAACCGGCGACAGCTCACTCTTCGACTGACAGAAACTAACTGGTCGATTCGCAAACTCTCTTTTTATATCTATTCTCTGCTGAGATGCGTGGGCGAGGAGGTTGTGTGTTGAAGGTTTCTTTGAGTTACCAGGCGACAATACTTTGCACTGATTTGGGGTCAAGGCATTCGTCAATGTTAAGAGATGACACCAGATGTTTGGCCGACAGGAAACAACATTTGACTTCCCTTCGGCTCAGGGTTTAGGATGGAGGAGAGAGTGTCGCTAAACAGAAATAAGAGTTAAAAAGCGACGATACTTTGCCTTTAATGTGAGGTCAAGACGTTCATAAATGTTTTAAGAGTCGACCGGATGTATTGTCTGACTTTCTTCTCGGCTAGGTCCAGGGCGAAGACGGAGTGTCGCTAATAGGACACACGAGTCGCTTCTCTTGAGTGCAAGGATAAGGGGTGGGTTAGACAGCGTCGGTTCAACAGAGCTTGTCCATCAAAACCCCCGATCTGGTGGTGGTCGGTGGTAGAAAGATATGTATCAAAAGTGGGGGGCATCCCTAATTTCATCTTTTCTTTAACTTAAAATGGTGCCGGCAAAATTATATATTGTCGCTATTAGCAGGAACAACATATAAACAAACCAGAAAAAATGTTACTATGAATAATCAGGTTCCAAAATGGAATTTCTTAAAATTTCAATTGCTTTGAAAATCGCTATTGAACAGTAATAGAAGTACAATAGTACATTGCTAGAAGTAATAGTATAGTGACGGATTCAGACAGGCATATACCAAATCTCCATTAGTAATAGAAGTACCATAGTACATTTATAGAAGTAATAGTATAGTTAAGGCTTCAGACAGGCATATACCAACTTTCTATTAGTAATAGAAGTACAATAGTAAATTTATAGAAGTAATAGTATAGTTAAGGCTTCAGACAGGCATATACCAAATTTCTATTAGTAATAGAAGTACAATAGTACATTGATAGAAGTAATAGTATAGTTAAGGCTTCGGTCAGACAGATACTAAATCTCCATTAGTAATAGAAGTACAATAGTACATTAATAAAAGTAATAGTATAGTTACGGCTTCAGACAGATAGACACGAACTCTCTATTACAAATAGAAGTACAATTGTACATTGATAGAAGTAATAGTATAGTGACGGATTTAGAATATACCAAATGTCTATTAGTAATAGAAGTACAATAGTACATTGATAGAAGTAATAGTATAGTGACGGATTTAGAATATACCAAATGTCTATTAGTAATAGAAGTACAATAGTACATTGATAGAAGTAATAGTATAGTGACGGATGTAGAATATACCAAATTTCTATTAGTAATAGAAGTACAATAGTAATAGTATAGTGACGGCTTCAGACAGACACATACCTAATCTCCATCAATGATAGATTTAGTTAGTTAATACGCGCTTAAAAAAACATTTTTAGGGGCCAGAATTATTTAAATAAAGTAATATTTTTGTTTTGGTTGATTTACGATTACGACTAAATTTAGAAAATACATAATTACATTATTTTGGCACAAGATCCAATCTCTGGTTCTTCCCTGTAAAACATTCACAGCAAGAACTCGGCTTTATTACCACCATTGCAAAAAAAACTTTTCTTTCTTTTTCTGTGTAACTAAAACCAAATGGAATTTTCATGAATAGAGTTTCTTTCCGGGGACGTCCCATCTGTGAAACACGTTATCAGTAGACTGCTTCCCTGTAGACTACAATATGGTCGTCTTCAAGTCCAATGTTAACAAATACTTGTGGAGCCGTCCCTCACATAGTAGTGCTCATCATCCAATTGACCATATCTATGACCCTTACCCCCAAGTGGCATTTGGCTTCGGTAAATAGGGTCTCATTAGTATTTAAAAAAAAAGCAGAATAACTCAAAAAATCTTTTTTCACGGAAACATTATTTATATATTTGAAGAATATCTGTTCCAGAATGTGTAAAATTAATTCTCCAAACAGAACAGTTTTGCACCACTTTTATGTCCACGTACCACGATTAAAATCAAGATATAATGTTACTAAACTTTATGTCTGAAATCTTGTTACTAATTTTGATCAAAGTTCATTACTTGATTTTGATTAGAATATTTAGATTAGAATATGCCTAAATTTAATTGAATAATGAATAGAATTAATAATTAATAATTAATAGAATATTTTGATTAGAATATGCCTAAATTTAATTGAATAATAAATAGAATTAATAATTGAAAACTAATAGAATATTAAGATTAGAATATACCTAAATTTAATTGAATAATGAATAAAATTAATAATTAATGATTAATAATTAATAAAATATTTAATTGAATAATGAATAAAATTAATAATTAATAATTAATAATTAATAGAATATTTAGATTAGAATATGCCTAAATTTAATTGAATAATGAATAGAATTAATAATTAATAATTAATAGAATATTTTGATTAGAATATGCCTAAATTTAATTGAATAATAAATAGAATTAATAATTGAAAACTAATAGAATATTAAGATTAGAATATACCTAAATTTAATTGAATAATGAATAAAATTAATAATTAATGATTAATAATTAATAAAATATTTAATTGAATAATGAATAAAATTAATAATTAATAATTAATAATTAATAGAATATTTAGATTAGAATATGCCTAAATTTAATTGAATAATGAATAGAATTAATAATTAATAATTAATAGAATATTTTGATTAGAATATGCCTAAATTTGCAGGCTTAAACTCAAGGGATTAAGAAACTGAAATTCAGAGAATTTTTCTTAGTTTGTAGATATTTTCTGGCAAAAATCTGTTGATTGTTTTAATATTTCTAATGTCCATCCATTCAGTGTCGATATGCCGTTAAACATGTTGACATAAACATAAATGAAAACGAAATATTTGTGATGATCTAAATTGTCAGTCTAATTCTTCCGATCTATATAAAAACAGGAACATAAATAATTTATGAAACTGCATAACTCCGTTCTGACAACGTAATGGTTTGGACAAAGGCTCTTTTAGGCCAGTACTTCTTCATATTGTGTGAAGTATTCCCAAAGTTATGCCATGGAAACGTTGATAACTTCAAAACTATTCACCTGACCAGGCTGAAATTTTGCTTGGCGGTTCCTGTTCATAAACAGCGTCAGATCCATATATCAAATTTAGAAAAATCGAAAGTTGCCATTCCGTCAAAACTTTGTACCTTGACCGAACTGTTTAAGGTCAAGACGAACGGCCAAAGTCAGATAAGACACAGGAGTGTATTGTCTACGATATGGGCAAAATAACGAGCCTCTACGATATGAGACTTCATTGTCTACAATATGGGCCAAATAACGAGCCTCTACGATATGAGATTTCATTGTCTACAATATGGGCCAAATAACGAGCCTCTACGATATGAGATTTCATTGTCTACAATATGGGCCAAATAACGAGCCTCTACGATATGAGATTTCATTGTCTACAATATGGGCCAAATAACGAGTCTCTACGACGAACAGAACCGAAGCTATCGTGAAAAAAATGACTTCCAATTTTCCGTTAGCTTGACCTTTGATCTAGATATCCCAAACTTAAATCTTGGTCAAAATATCCGTGTTTGTCCATTAGCGATATTTTAACCAAGTATTGTGACGATTGGTCAAGCGTTATGGGCGCTAGGCTGTACACAAACAAACATAGTGACAAACAAACAAACACACTCCACCGAAAACATAACCTCCTGCGCAAAGGTAATTATAACTGTCAATTTTCCAGAGAAATCAGTACTAGGAAGCCATCCTCTTACACAGACTCTCCTTCATTTTACAAAAAAAGAGAAGAGGAAGGTGAATTCTTTTTTCGCCTGAGGCGCGATCACTTGTGACGGAATGCCGAGGAGATTGAGCTATATACAACACTGGAAGAATACCCGTCCCAAGACGGGTAAAATTAATTCTCCAAACAGAAACCATTTTGCACCACTTTTATGTTCCCTTACGAAGATTAAAATCAAGATAAAATAATACTAAACCTTATGTCTATAATCCTAATTCTAATTCTAATTTTGTTCAAAATCCATTACATGATTTTCAATTCTAGGAAATGTCTCAAATGTAAGGCTTACGCTTAAGAGTTCTTAAGAAGAAATTGAAATTCAAGAAATCTTGCGTAATTTATGTCTAATAACTACGGATAAAATTTAATGCAAATAAAAAAAAAGTATTTGAATTTTCAAATAGAAGTTTGTGTCCCTATTATGCTCCCCAACAAACTTTTAAATACTCCAAAAGAACCGAAATTTAGATAATATTTATTAATACGTAGTGTTAAAATTTCACAAATTCGGATGTATTTTTACCCATTTTGACTAAAACTATTCTTTATAGAAATCGCTCCAGACAAGATATTAAGCCACTTGATATAAGGAGAAAACAAGAACCAAATATGATTATCGCAAAGACAGTAGATGCCTATTGGCATCAGTCTTGCAAAGACCAAGGCTATATGTAGGAGGAAAACAGTCAGCAGGAAGAGAGTTCCATAAGTCTGCAGTTTTTGGAAAGAAGCTACTGGAATAGGAAGCTGTATAACAATGAGGTATCATAACAGCGAATTGATGAAGGCCATTAGACCAACAAGTCAAACGAGCTGGAACGAAAGAAGCAGGGAATAGATCACATAATTCTGAAGAACACATGCGATAATAGTATTTATAGAAAAGACTGAGACTAGCAACATCACATCTGTGAAAGAGAAGATGCAGAGAAGAAGAACGGGTACGGTCAATCAAATTACAGATACGTTTCTGCACCTTATCAAGAACCCTCAAATGGGACAGAGATTCACCAGCCCAAATATGACAAATTTTAAATAAATACAGCCGCATTTTCGATTCTTCGTCGAATCATCCTCAGGTGTCAAAAGGAAATGAACAAAAAATCTGGAGAAAAAATCTGGAGAAAAAAGAGAATTTTGGAAAGACGGCGGAGAAACGCGCATAGAACGTTCATGAAACCTGTGAAATCTATGAGACATTTATTAATTTTTTTGATTTTAATACAAAAAAGACTATCAGAAAAATTGAAAGAAATTTTTTTAAAGTTATAATTAAACAGACGAATATATATATATACAATGGCGTATTAGTGGGTTCCCCCACGTGTGAGTTTTTGCTCTCTTTTTATTTGTTTTTGTTTGTTTTCACCCAAAAATGAACCACTGTATAGTGTAGGTTTTTTCAAGACACTTTAATCCAAGAACTTTTTACTCTTTGTGATTTTTTTCTGATGATTTTGTAGTGTTGCAGAGACGATATTGACATAAAAATGTTGTTTGGCACAAGACAAATGAAACGGGCCGTAAAAATATATCTCACAGAAATGTTATGTTTTTTGGAAATGTGAAAAAATAAAAATAATAAACTAAAACCATGGTTATTGGAATATAATATGAACTGACTTAAATATATATATATATATATATATATATATATATATATATATATATATATATATATATATATATATATATATATATATGAGAAAGGAAGAATGAGAGTAATCCAACGTAATGGGAAATGAAAAAGGGAAAAACCAAGAGATATTTTTTTTATATATTCATCAACGTTTCGTCTTTATTTGTAAGACTTTCTCAGCCCGGACCTTGGTCCAATCTTAGTAGCCACGGCTACTACTTTTCCTTATCAACCCATCATGTCAACCCAATATTTCGATGTACTTGCATGACATTTTTCTTAAAATTATCATCCTGAGGAAGTCTTACAAATAAAGACGAAACGTTGATGAATATATAAAAAATATCTCTTGGTTTTTTCCTTTTTCATTTCCCATATATATATATATATATATATATATATATATATATATATATATATATATATATATATATATATATATATATAACAGTACTTGTAAGTTGTTACTGAAATAAAATTCTTACAGGAAATGTAAAAATTATATTTCAGTATTAAATTGCAAGCTCTTAATAATAGGGAGTTACTTTCCAATCACCCTGTATATATATATATATATATATATATATATATATATATATATATATATATATATATATATATATATATATATATATATGTTGAACAAGCGCTCAATTACGTTTGTAAGGACATAATATATTTATTATATATGCTGCTATACATACTACATGTGATCCATTCATTAGCCAGCGGCTTACTAATGAACGGAACACGTGGTGTTTTTAAGCTCAATGGGCAAGATTTTTCATTTTCTTACTAACTGAAACCACAGATACCAATGGCTTATCGAAATAGTAAACAACATAGTTTTTTGCTTTCTTTTTTCATTTTACATAGTATCATAATATAATATATATATATATATATATAAAAACAGATATATATATATATATATATATATATATGTCATCTAAAACTATTTGTCTATGTATATATATCATCTAAAATCATTTATCTATCTCTATCATCGAAAAATATATATATACGTGATCTAAGAAAATATGTATGTGAGTGTGTTGTCATCTAAAATTGTATGTCATCTAAGAATATATGTGTATATATATATCATCTAAAACAATATATGTATCTTTTAAAAACGTGTACGCCCTCTAGAAATGTGTACATATATATGCAATCTAAATACACACACGTATAATATAAATAAGGTATGGTAGTTTTGTTTTACGGCATATCAACCCTTTTTGGGTTATTTAATGCCGAATCTGGTCTTGTTTTCTTCTCTTTTTTGTTTCCTTCCCCTTTTAATATCTGTTTCTATTTAACCCATAGTTGGGACCCTAACAGGTACTACCACTCCGGGTCAGGGTGGACCTGGGAGCAATGGTAATTAAGAGGAGGCTCCACATTCCCCAAAGTCCGTAAGCCGGATCTCACCATCGGATGTAGTTTAAGGTCATATCCAGGACCGGGAGTAGGGTAGGAAAAATAAAAATAAAAAAGAGGAGGGAGAAAGGGAGAGGGGCTGTTGTTTTTGGTTTTGGTTTTGTAGAACATAATTAAGTTTTACAAACAAAAAAAAAAAAAAAAAAAAAAAAACGTCAATGTAGGTGAATTTCGTCTCAGGGAGCCACAGGGCAGCCTGATCTGGTATCACCAGGATATAAATAAGAGTTTGAATTACCTAACAGATACCATCCTTGAGTGTCGTCGGTCTCTCTGTACAAGGGTTTGTCAGGACAACCTGACATGAGGATACTTCACCCTACAAATAAACCCTGACCAAATATTCAAAATAACATAGTATTCAAGCCCAAATCAGATCCCTTCGACACGGCTATACACAGGCTCATACGATGAAAGGTGCACCTTCTCCTAGTGATGTTACCTCAAGTAACAACACTTAGCTCGATACTCCACCAGACTAGATGAATTCTTGTCCTGGAATCCGGTAAGACCAAGAGAGACCACAAGAAATATATACTATAACATACTTAACAGGAGAGAAGAAAATTAATGTTCTTAACTTCTTTACTAGCTCAACGTTTGACAGATAAAAGAGAACTTTAATGTAATATTCGAATATCTATGTATCTCATATAGAGATAAAGTGTTAGTCCAAGGAAGGGGCTCCTTGATTTCTGAGAACTTCGACTGAAGTAGAATGAAACAAAAAAGATATATATATATATACATACATACATACATATATATATACATACATATATATGTATATATATATGTGTGTGTGTATGTATGTATGTATTATGTATGCATGTGTGTATGTATGTATGTGTGTATGTATTTATGTATGTATGTATGTGTGTATGTATATCTGATGAAGAGACTTAATTAAAACATTGTCTCAGAAACGATCGTACACTAAAACTTTGTTGATGATGAATTTTTTGAACTTGTATATTTAATGATGAATGTGATTTTGTATCTTTCTAAGTTGTCCTATATAAGCTCTGCGATATTCATTGGTATCTGATGGACTTCATTTACGTCACCTTTCATCTAGGTAACTTTGAGGTGGTGTTTTCTTTGTCTAGTTAGAATACTATCTAAGTGAAAGCGGTTGACTTTATCTCTCTCTCTCTCTCTACAGTCTCGGAAGTTTCTCAACCATTAAAACTATAAAAAATAAAAATAAAAAAATTATATAAAAAAAAACAAAAAAAAAACTTATAGTCTCAAGTCTTCCAGTGGAAAATCACTCATGTAAGTCAATTTATTTTTTACAGTTATTATATTAGTTAGTTTCTAACACTATTTTAAGGGATCATCAGTTGTTTACCATGAAAAACTGTTTCGGGATATATATATATATATATATATATATATATATATATATATATAACTACTTTGTAATATAGCAGGAACAATCCCAGCAGAGTGCTCGATTAATTGAGAATTAAAATAAAAAATTAAGAGTGTAATATTTATTTATTTTGGTACAGAAAAATGAGTACAACATTCGTACCGTCGGTTTCAAGCACAGAAGGACTTAGCCATCCGGCTCTCTTCAGCTTATATATATATATATATATATATATATATATATATATATATATATATATATATATAAAGATATTGTTCGTTCTTTTTTTTTTTTTTAAGCATTGAATAAAATGTAATAAAATGACGTAAGAAGCCCTTTTTAACAATGCGTGAAAGAATTTATTTCTTCTTTCACGCATTGTTAAAAAGGGCTTCTTACGTCATTTTATTACATTTTATTCAATGCTTAAAAAAAAAAAAAAAAAAAAAAAAAAAAAAAAAGAACGAACAATATCTTTATAACTCCCGGCTTGCCCCTGGCATAATCGTTCTTAATATTTTTCACTTCCGCCCTATTCCATCTTGGCGGAGAGCGTCACACCATCTCGATGCTACTTATAAACAAAAGTAAAAGTTTGTTTATTTTATATAAAAAAAAAAAAAATACATCCCTGAAGATGAAGTTTGTAGACTTCGAAATTGATTGGACAAAGAAAAAAAAGAAATAAATTCTTTCACGCATTGTTAAAAAGGGCTTCTTACGTCATTTTATATATATATATATATATATATATATATATATATATATACACACCTGGTCATGAGTGTTTATGAGGCATTCTGTTACCCCACTCCCTACTATAAACTTTACCTTGTTTCATATATTACTATCGTGTTAAATAACAACTCCTCTATTGCATAAAATGGTGGGTTGTGTCACATCCTCTCAAGTAGGGGTGGCCTCACTTATGAGGGAATGCCGATGCGACTGTAGTATTTTTCATCTGGCCATGAGTGGTCATGCGGTGCTCTGACCACCCCTGATATAAATTAGACCGTGCGTCATATGTTGCATTGATGGAGATGAAGTCAAATAACAACTATCGTGAATAAAATTAAAACAGAGTCACTTACTAGATTTTTTCGGGCTTGTTTTCTTAAGATTGTTAACGAATTCCCAGTGGCAACGATGGACTGACCAGAGATTAAACATTTTTTTGTGTGTCTGTTTGTAAAAAAAAAAAAAAAAGAAGAAAAGTCTCTTCAAAGGAACGCCTGCGCAGAAACTTAGATCTGGCCCTTTCTGAGTCAACCGGAAGCGGAAAAAAGTACTGACATGCGCAGTTTGGAAAAAAAAATCTATGAAGGACAGTAAACTTTTTTGCTTTCTTAACTGCCTCTCCCCCCCCTCTCGTTCTGTCACCACCACCACCACCACCACCACCACCATCACCACCACCATCACAGAAAATAACGTTAAACAAATAAAAATTAAAAAAAGAAGAGAGATGAAGCTTAGAAAAGTACACAACGAAGACCGGATAAGCAACTTTTGTCCGCGTCGCGCCAAAATGTCCGATGCTGATTAAAATGGCGACGGCCGAATTAACATGTTCCGTCATTAATTATTTCCCAGCCGACCAGAGAAGATAGAAGCGGCCGCCATTGTTGTCATTTTTGATTATTTTAAAATCCGTCTTCGTATCTCTATCAGAGGTTTTGTTCGTCACTTAGGCAGTCTGTCACGCTCCAATTACAGCTTGACTACGCGTCGTGCATACCAGTCAAGGATACGTCCTCGACAATCAGCCCAACAGTCGCCTTATGATTCTGTTAAGTTTTAGGAGGTCCACCTTCCCAGGATTTATCTTCTCACCTTTTGAAAAAGGGGTTTAGTTTATAGCTAATCGCCTGAGGCGCACCACCTACTTCTAATAAATTCCTCTCTTGACCTTGTGTCTAACCTCCTGAAGAAGAGGTAAATAATACTTGCTTCCCACCGTTGCAAGATGTGGCGCAAGGACGAAAACGGGTGGCCTCCCCTCCGCTCCCCGCCCCAAAGATAGGGCCAATCTAGTCGGGTACAAAAATTACCGAGAACGGATCCGTCAGTATTCCCCGTTAGATGCGCTTCAAATGATCGGCAATAGACCAACCCGCCTTCCGACGAAGGAGATAATACCTAGAAGAATGCGCACCTTCTAAGACCGAGCCGGATGAAACCTAAGTCAGCATTGGACCGTTAGCTGAGAAGCAGAAACGAAACCCGTCTATGGATAAAATATATATATATATATATATATATATATATATATATATATATATATATATATATATATATATATATATATATATATATATATATTAAAGTAATATTAATTATTTTTACCCACATACATTGGTGTTTCATGCTTATGCAATCTTCAGTGTAGGGATGTTAATATATATATATATATATATATATATATATATATATATATATATATATATATATATAGTAGAAATTGGTAGTTTGCTTGAAGCATTGCTGGGAGTAATAATAACAATTTTAAACAGGTTTAAGGCAATGCAAAGTTCCGGATCGCTGGAAGTTGTAAAGAACAAAAACAAAGCAGAATCGAAAATAAGTCGGGTATAGGTCGAAAAAGGTTTGTTTATTTTTCCAGAGGAACTTACATAGACAGCAAGATTGTAATTGTCCGGATGATCAGGGATAAATTTGATATATTTCGAGAGTTATATCCTCTCCTTGTCAAAAATAAATAAAAGAAAATCCCGGAGACCGAGATAATACCAGAAGCGCGCGGGGGTTAAACCGGAAGTGTTCAGGATTAAGTGTTCAGAGGTAAATGAAATAGATCGTAATAAGATCTGGATGAGAGTTGTGTAACTGTTAATAGATATTAAATATTATATCCTATATTATTATTTTGATATATATATATATATATATATCTATATATCTATATATCTATATATATATATATATATATATATATATATATATATACTTATACTATATATATATTTATACTATATATATATACTTATACTATATATATATACTTGTACTATATATATATATATATCTATATATCTATATATGTGTGTGTGTGTGCTTGTTTGTTGTTTTTATTTATTTAATCATATATATATATATATATATATATATATATATATTAGTAAGTTTTTGAAAGGCTGTGGGCAATGCAAATTCCGGGTAAGATGCAAGTTGTAAGGAACAAAAACAATAACAATAAATCGAATACGAAATATGACTTACTATTTATTTTTCCTTTTTTCCTTAAATCTTACATAACAGCAAGAGTGTTTTTAGCTGTTCGTGTGATGTCCGGGTGATTAAAAATCACTATTTAATATCTCGGGAAAAGAGACTTCCCTTTGTCAAAAATAATTAAACCAGAAGAAAAATTTCTCCGACTGTGCAGTGAATCCTACTTGCATCTTACCCGGAATTTGCATTGTCCACAGCCTTTCAAAAACATACTACTACTATACCCAGCAATGCTTCAAGCAAACTACCATTATATATATATATATATATATATATATATATATATATATATATATATATATATATAGATTTAGATTTTTCACTTATAAAATAGATCATTCAGTGAAGACCGGGGTTGTTCCAATAAAAAACAAGCTCGATGATACTCGATTACAGAGAACAGAGCATTTATATGTGATTTTATGAAGGCTTACCAAAGCATTCCTTTCAGGACACCAATGATCACCATTAAAGATATTTTTTCTTACAAATATTATTTATTCAAATTAAATGTTTTTTCCTACACGTGTTTCACTACCAAGCAGTTACTTGCTTGGCAGATCATCAGAAAAAAATAAAAGTCAAAATTAAAAAGCAAGGAAGAACAACGATAAAAAAAGAAAGTCCTAGGAAAGTCTTAGAAAAGTAGCTCGTGCATTATTTCTTCCACCAAGCCAACAAGCAAATAATCGGTTTTTTGGTTTTATTGAATGTATTTGGGACCGATTATTTGCTTGTTGGCTTGGTGGAAGAAATAATGCACGAGCTACTTTTCTAAGACTTTCCTAGGACTTTCTTTTTTTTATCGTTGTTCTTCCTTGCTTTTTAATTTTGACTTTTATTTTTTTCTTCCTCTTCTCTTCTTAAGTGACCTCAACTATTGCAACGCCACATTGTGTATTGTCGGCAGTTGAAACCAGTATTCCGGACATTTAATTTCTCTGATGATCTGCCAAGCAAGTGACTGCTTGGTAGTGAAACACGTGTAGGAAAAAACATTTAATTTGAATAAATAGTATTTGTAAGAAAAAATATCTTTAATGGTGATCATTAGTGTCCTGAAAGGAATGCTTTGGTAAGCCTTCATAAAATCACACACACACACACACATATATATATATATATATATATATATATATATATATATATATATATATATATATATATATATATATATATATATATATAATAAGTAATAAAATGTATGATCAGAAGAAGGAAATGCAAATATGTGTCAAGATCTTATAAAGATGGCTTTCTCATGGAAAAGAGCTGAAAGATCACGCAAACGTTGTTGTATGGGGCAAGCACTTGAAGATGCTGAAATCCCGAGAGGGAGAAACTGTAATAGAAAGCTTGTGTGTATAATATGACGTGTATAAAGATATCCTATGACATTAGACAAAAAAAGAGTAATATATATATATATAGGCGACGAGGAACTCGGACTTATTCAGATCAAAATAAGCCGGACTTATGTCGTACACAACACTGGCAAAAAAACTCAAACTTATGCCTAATACAATTGGATTCTCGAAAAAGGACTTACATGGTATGCTTGGAAATATAGTTAATTAAAACAATACAGCGAGAAGTTAAAGCCGTACTGGATTTTTA
Organism: Sepiola atlantica; assembly: GCA_963556195.1. Lineage (NCBI taxonomy): Eukaryota > Metazoa > Mollusca > Cephalopoda > Sepiida > Sepiolidae > Sepiola > Sepiola atlantica. The sequence continues at coordinate 88,008,736 of OY744534.1, read as the reverse complement.
ACATACAAAGTGTTGTGAAGTAGTCCAACAGTAAAAAGAAGTCAAGTTGAGGTTGGGTTAAAATAACAAGTGTATTAACATAAAAGGTAGAAAAGTAAGGAAACTGACTGACACTCGGCTAGACAGTTACAATACTGTCCTTTTTCTCCCTGGTGATTGTCTACTCGCACTATTTATAGTGAGAACCGGTGTAGTTTCTCTACTGTTAGAACGGCCGGTGTAACACAAAGTTTGCTAAATCTGCGAAGGAAAAAAACACTTCAACGTCAGAAAATAAAAGGTTTTCGTTCTTTAGTAGACAAATAAGATTTCAAATCATGGTTTTGAAATTTAAATCGTTCGACTACGGAATAAAATAAAACAAAACCCAAGAAAAAGGTCTGTTTAATCAGGAACAAGAAAATAAGTTAGAACGTCTCTTTTTATCTCGCTTATCTCGCTTATCTTCCAGTGAGAAAAGCTACGACTGTATATATATATATATATATATATATATATATATATATATATATATATATATATATACGGCAAAGTCGGTAGGATATTTAAACTGACGAAAAATCGAGGAATTTAAAAGAACTATTTTACAAAACATTAGGCAGTAACAAGAACAACAACTGCAATTACAAAAGGAACAATTAGAATATCAGAAGAAAAATGGAAATAGAAAAGTTTCGACTAGAAGAAAAATTCCAAGAATAAGAAGAAAAATTTCGAGAAAGTCAGAAGTATGGAAAAGAATAACAACTTCGACTAGAGCAGAAATTAAAAAAAAAGGACAATTGGAAAAGATTCACGTCTAATGAATTTAAAATATTCTGTCAAACTTTTGTAGTGGAGCATATCACGATCACATCGTACCATGCGAGAAGCAATGGTCAGGCAGAGCGGTTTGTGGATACCGTTAAGAAAGCGAGGGATACACCTACCGAAAAAGCCATTCAATAATGTGTGCAGGTATATAGGATGACCCCAAATAAACATGTTCTATCTTCCATTACGCTAGCAGAATCAATGTTGGCAAGGAAGATTAAAACCGTGTTTGATAGACTATTACCAACCTATACTAAACCAGGACGTGAAAGAAATTCGCAATAGGTTCTGATAAAAGGGGAAGCGTAAAATTACGGACTTAATTGTAATAAACCCTTAAAGAAAAAGTATTGACTCCATACGAAGCAAGACTAAAAAGAGGTGGTATGGTATGATGTAGATCTACCCTATTCGTGGCTAAATGAACTCTCTCAGACACTATGTATAGAGTGGCTTACGACGAAGTAGTGTTTCTGTAACATACTATTTTGTACTGCTGTAGACCCTTGAAGGTGACAACAAATAGCATTTTAGATGCTTCATTTAGCGACTATTCAGAGAAGATTAAACACAAGGTCAGGTAAAGTGCACGCTGGCTTAAAAAACGCCCGAGCTGCTCCCCGGTAGGGGCACCTCACGCGATTAGCAATAACCTAAACACTTCTCAGAGAGAAGGTAGAGTCTGGGATGGTGAATCTTATCGGACTGAACAGAATCGTACCTCAGTCCGGCAGGAACACACACACTGTTGGACTGATTGTCGAGGACTGGTATGAGCAACACCTACTTAAACTGCGCAATGTTTTGTATAATGTTACATTTAGGGTTTGTTATACGTTGTCAGCTGTAAATAAGTGTGTAATTGTACTTGGCCTTAATTTCATCTGTTACCCGCCATTGTAATAATTATATTTGGGATCTATACTAAATGCAGATAAATGTGAGTTCAAATAACTCAAGCTGAGCCAGCATATTAGATGAATCTACGCATTTGTATATCCATCTCCGTCCGTCCGTCCGTCAGTTTGTCAAGCTTGGTTGGTTGAAATAGCATTATTTTCATCATTAAGCGCGTAGATTGGGTGGACGCATCTAAAGAAATATCGTTTTTATTTTTATTTTGATAGCGCACCAAATCCCTCCGCAGCTTCTCTCTTATTTATAGCGTTTGAAAACGAAAAAAAAAAAGCGTCCGTGGCACGTGACGGACAGAGAAGCAAAAAATAGGGAAAATGGCCAGCACCCCGCACATCCCCTCTCCGGTTTCTTCGCGTCACTTACACCGGATTATCTTTAACGTTTAATTAGCTTGTCATGTTTATCAATAATCTTGCCAAACTGACAATTATTGTTTTTTTTTTGCAAGGTGCAAAGTGTAGTATCTGTTCTGATACTGCACTAAACCTTTTCAGTCTTCGGTCAGTGAAGGGGAAATCCTTCTAGACTGATAATTTTTACTTGTGTCACAATCCAGAATGCCCCCTTTTAATGGAGTTGAATTTTCTCCACATTAAAAACCGACCCTCTGTCTAACTCTGATCTTGTGGGGAGGAAAGTAAATGAGACAATGCTTCTAACCAGTTCTGGACGCATGGACATTCTGACCTCCATTCTACTGACCTCCATTATGATACTGCTCTTTGTAAATAAACTAATACGGGTTTTTTAATCACCAAAAGATCAGAGAATTATGAAATTTATGTGAGATTTACTCGTTTTCTTCTCAGAATTATCCGAGCGAAATCCCTTGAACTGATATCTGAGTTCTCCCCCTTTAATTATTATGGTTAACGTTATAGAGTATACACTCTCCTGTCCTTAAGTTTAAAAAGTTTCTTCAACGTATATACGGAGATTAAGATGAGATATTATCTTCTTTCTGGCTGGTCCTTACCGGCTGTTATATTTGCATTGCCTCTACGAAACGCTGAGTCCATCGGGCGTCTTTCTAGTAGCAGTCGCATAGACTTCCAGAACACAAATGTAAGTAATATTTACTATATTCTCTATCAACGACCCTTAGAACACATGTCTTTAGAGATAGTATTGCGACTTTAATGTATTTTCTCTTATTATGTATGTAGCTTTACCTATTTGTATATCATATTAAATACTTTTTATTCCCCTGTTAACGTTTGCCTTCGAAAACCTGTTTATGTGAGAATAGACGTGTGTTTATTTTTTTTTACTATTGGGGTCAGGACGAGAGCCACTCGAGGATAAGGTTTAATGAGATGGGAATGATTACCAGCTGAAATATAAGGAACACATTGATCAATGGCATGATCTGCGTTTGGTTACTTTTGTGGCGGTCCATGAAAAGAATTTGTTTACATTGGATTTGAAGACGACTTAGCTCTAATCAACATGAATGCAGTCCCGCGGTAATGTGTTCCACGGGGAAATTCAAATGTTTCTTTACTATAGTCATGCCCCCTTTCTTCCGATCCTCGTGTGTGTACTCACGATGACATAACATGGACGGTGGCACCGGGGGCAAAGGGGGGGGGGGCTCAAGCCCCCCCCCACACACTTTTTAACTGCCCCCCCACTTTATGGTCATCAATAATGAAGTTATATATGCATGTGTTTAACCGCCCCCCCACTTTTAGGACCCCCCCCCACTTTTATAACTGTCCCGCCGGTCCTGCACAACACAGTAACGGCCTTGTGTACAGGAAAGATATACCTGAACACATGATCACTAAAAACGTAAAAGCTAGAATATTGCTGTTGTTAGTGGTGGTGGTGGTGGTGGTGGTGGTGGTGGTGGTAGTGATGATGGTGGTGGTTGTACGGCATTCACCCTGGTCCAGTTGAAGAAGATGTTTCTAAGGGATGTTGAATTCAAAAGCGATCCCCTTAACCCAAGTGTATATCCCGGTCAGAGGAGATGATTTTGACGCCATTAGTTTTTTACAGTGCGGTGTCCTCGTCCTCCCACAAACAGCGCCTGGTATTGTCAACTTGGCACCAATCCGGTAGTGACCAGGCTCAACGTTGCTTAACGTCGGTGATCTAATAAGAACGTGTGTGTCAAGGTGATTATGCCGTATCAAAAAGCTAGAGTATAAAATATTCATTATTTCTACAATAGTATAAAAAATTGGGATTTGTAAAGAATAGGTACCTTAATGAGGCGGACATTTTTTCACGACTAGTTTTGTCTGTTTTTCATAGCAATCAAAATTAAAAGTTGTCCTCTTTCAGAATTAAACTGTGCCAATTATTTTTGTGTGCAAAATTAAAGTCTCGAAGATAATAAAAAAGGCAGATGACACTAAAGCATACGAATACAAAACCAGGTTAGAGTTAGGGTTAAAACAAATTTTTAGAACCCCCCCCCCCCCCCCCCCCCATAAAAAAATAGTTGAAAAAAAACTTCCTGAAAAAAAGAAAAGAAATAGTTAATTCAGTTAGTGATTTGAAGAAAATTATTAAACCCATTCTTAACACGGGGGGGGGGGGGGCGGTAATTGACCGTAACCTTCAGTTGGGGAAAAATGAAAAAATTGTTTTCTTTTAATGTCGGTATTAATTGATTATTCTGCGACGGCTCGGCTATTTCCGGTCTGTTACGTAAATCACATAGGAAACATTCGGGTCGATATCGGTCTTCTTGTATAGAAGTACCGATTTTTTTTTATTTTAATATTTATATAAATTCTAGAATTTTAATTTTGTAATACTTTGATTTTTGTGACTAAAAATTTTGCACGGTTTAATTTTAAAATAAAACAGTTTTTAATTGTCACCACCACGTAAAACTAGTCGTGAAAAAATGCCAGCCTCATTTGGGTGCCTATTCATTGGAAGCACAAAAAACTAAATATCAGTACTTACCCGAAATCGGTAAAGTATTATTTTTTTTTTTAATGCTTACAGGTTTCATTACGTACTATAATAAACGTAAGATGCCGGGCTAGATGGGTTTTTTTTTTCGCCCCAAACAAGGCATATTGTCACTGAAGTGTAAAAGGTTACTGTGATAAGGACCAGATTTATATGAGGCAATATAGGTGTGGAATTAGGCATCAAGCTATTTGTTCACATTACATTTAAATTTCTGCATGATGGTACAGTCGGGGAAATAAGGAGCAGGGAAAGAAAATTTCAAAGGCAAGGACTCCGGAGAAATAAGCTATTGGAGTAGAAAATCTTGCGGTATCTGGAGACCTCTATAGTGAAGGGGTGGGATTTTGCTGCGTCGGGTATTTTTATTTAAAGAGTACGAATGCTGTAAGTTCATTTGAGTACATTCTGTGTAAGTGCTTATAACTAAAACAAGAACAGGGACGCAACTCTGCGGCGATGCGACAGGGTCTGGTTGCTTGGCAGACAGTGCGCGACCTATTAGGTTAGAAATTATTTTCACAACCTGTCCAAGAGGGAGAGGCTAGTGGTTGGTGCACCAGCTCAGATGTGGTTATAATACTCCATGCACGGGCCAATGGTTGCTTTTTAGAGCTATAAGATACGGTGTATAAAGTTTTCTAGTATGGTAAAGGGAGCCTACCTTCTTTGTAGTAACAAAATATGTGTTTGTTTTTTATTTTAATACTTATCAGTTGACATCCAGAATTTACTCTGTGATCCTTGTAGACGCAACCAATACTGGCGGTGGGAAATCATGTGCTCCCATTCAATTATACAGTGATTCCTTCCACTTAAGGACCACATTTTGTAAGCAAACCAATATAAGTATTTACCTCAACTTGCTGACCTCGAGTGTATGTTTGTAAATATGAATTTAATTGAAGTTTAAAAGAAATGAATTATGTAAATGGCACAACCCGTCCAGTGTCTGAACGACTTTTTGTAACAGTATATAAGGAAGTTGAAAAAGTATTAGTTTAAGTAAGATTCTTGGCACGTTTTCCGTTCTAATCGCAGTCTCGTCTTGAAATTTCGTTCTTCTTTGTTTATATGTTATCTAATGTTATTTAATGTTATTTAATGTTATCTAATTGATTAATAGTTTCCTAATTCTAAAGGTATAAAAATATTATGAACGCTGACTTGAAAAAAAAATTAATTAAATAGTAATTACTCAAGCCCCCCCTCTCTCTCTCTCTCTCTCTTACGTTTACAAAAATTCTCCAGGACAGACAGACAGACAGAAGACAGACAGACAGACAGACAGACAGACAGACAGACAGACAGAGAAAGTGCTCGTTATATTATAAGACCCGTTCTCAACAATCAGTCCGACAGAGACTATGCCAACTCGGTGGCCTTTTATCTGCCGGGCTGAGGTATTAGTCCTGCATTGTCTTAGGAGGCCCACCCTCCTAGGCCTTACCTTCCCTATTTGAAAAGGAGTAAGTTTATTGCTAACTGTATGAGGTGTCCCTTACCGGGGAATACCGACAGGGCTGTTATGGCAATTTTTAACAGGGCAGAGTGATCGTTCTTTAAGGGACGTTGGCTTTCTCTCCCTACTTTCCAGCCTTGTGGCACATCATACTTTTATACCGGGTATTTACATACTTCCAACCACATGAAGATGTGACACAAGGTCAGAAGATAAGAATAGAAAAGCCAGCGCACAAGAGGCAGTGCACTCTAGGCTAACAAAAATGCCTGAACAGCCCCGTCGGAATTTCCCGGTAGGGGCGCTTGAAGTGATTAGCAATAGAATAACTTCTCAAAACAAAAAGGTGAAGCTTGTGAGGGTGGATCTCCTAGTACTGCACAGAACAATATCTCAGCCCGACAAGGCAGGGCAACTTTTGCTTTAGCGGCCCACCTCGTCAGACTGATTGTCGAAGACGTATCCTCGTTTGGTATGTAATGCTAAAAAACAAGCAATCCAATGTGACCCTCGAGATGGCAACGATGACCACCAAGATGTCCATTTGAATGGATGCCAAATCTACGATAGAGATTTTTTGCCAACAAACAGCACGAGAGGATAAAGATGAAAGGATTCAGATACTCATTAAAAAAAGAAAAATTGTGGTCATTAAGATACTGCACCGTTGTTGGGAGTCTGCAATTATGCTATGATGAAAGCCAGAAGGGTTAGGGTTAGGGTTAGGGTGAACTTCAATTGATGATACCCTTTCATAATGGAGATACCTGCTTGTATGTTTAGGGTTAGGGTTAAAGTTAGGGTTAGGGTAATGTTTCGGGTAAGGGTTAGGGTTAAAGTTAGAGTTAAGGTTATGTTAGGGTTATGTTTAGTGGTAGAAGTAAGGATTAGGGTTAGGGTTATGTTTAGGGTCATGTTCAGGGTTAGGGTAAGGGTTAGCGTTAGGATTATGTTTAGGGTCATGTTTAGGGTTAGGGTTAGAGTTAGGGTTATGTTATGGGTCATGTTTAGGGTTAGGGTTAGAGTTAAGGTTATGTTTAGGGTCATGTTTAGGGTTAGAGTTAGGGTTAGGGTTAGAGTTAGGGTTATGTTTAGGGTCATGTTTAGGGTTAAGGTTAGGGTTAGGGTTAGAGTTAGGGTTATGTTTAGGGTCATGTTTAGGGTTAGTATTAGGGTTAGGGTTAGTGTTAGGGTTAGGGTTATGTTTAGGGTCATGTTTAGGGTTAAGGTTAGGGTTAGGGTTAGAGTTAGGGTTATGTTTAGGGTCATGTTTAGGGTTAAGGTTAGGGTTAGGGTTAGAGTTAGGGTTATGTTTAGGGTCATGTTTAGGGTTAAGGTTAGGGTTAGGGTTAGAGTTAGGGTTATGTTTAGGGTTAAGGTAAGGGTTAGGGTTAGAGTTAGGGTTATGTTTAGGGGCATGTTTAGGGTTAGGGCAAGGGTTAGGGTTAGAGTTAGGGTTATGTTTAGGGGCATGTTTAGGGTTAGGGTTAGAGTTAGGGTTATGTTTAGGGTCATGTTTAGGGTTAAGGTTAGGGTTAGGGTTAGTGTTAGTGTTAAGGTTATGGTTATGTTTAGGGTTAGGATTAGGGTAAGGGTTAGGGTTATGTTTAGGGTCATGTTTAGGGTTAGGGTTAGAGTTAGAGTTAGGGTTAGAGTTAGGGTTAGAGTTAGGGTTAGAGTTAGGGTCATGTTTAGGGTTAGGGTTACGGTTAGGGTTATGTTTAGGGTTAGGGTTAGGGTTAAAGTTAGAGTTAAGGTTATGTTAGGGTTATGTTTAGTGGTAGAAATAAGGATTAGGGTTAGGGTTAAGTTTAGGGTCATGTTTAGGGTAAGGGTTAGGGTTAGAGATAGGGTTATGTTTAGGGTCATGTTTAGGGTTAGGGTTAGGGTTATAGTTAGGGTTAGAGTTAGGGTTAGAGTTAGGGTTAGAGTTAGGGTCATGTTTAGGGTTAGGGTTAGGGTTGAAGTTAGAGTTAAGGTTTTGTTAGGGTTATGTATAGTGGTAGAAGTAAGGATTAGGGTTAGGGTTAGGGTTAAAGGTAGAGTTAAGGTTATGTTAGGGTTATGTTTAGTGGTAGAAGTAAGGATTAGGGTTAGGGTTAGGTAGATTTCTTGTCTGTATGTTTAGGGTTAGGGTTAGGGTTAGCGTTAGCGTTATTTATGTGTACAACCGAAACACGGAATATTCCTTTGAAAAGAACATGGTGTTAAATGATAAATCGCAGAATTGAATTAAATCAAAATATATAAATATGGCGGCCACTGATACAGTCCGCACATGAAGCCAATAAGCAGCCTCACAAAAATCATCTATAACGCAGTTAAGCGACAAAATGATTAGCAATCACAAATTTATGGGTGACATAAACTTATCAGCATGTGATCGATATGGCGAATGCGATCTGATTCTTTATACGCATAAGACTGTAGAGGGAATGGCGATATCAGAAAGAAGAATAAAATCGATCCATGTTTTTTTAATGGGTAGTTCTTGGAAAGAAACTTTGCTCATGGAAGTTCCGTTAAGTTTTTGGTACACAGAAGAAGAAAGGGGAATTATTTACAGTGGTTGTAGCTCGACGTGTTTTTGTTGTGAATGTTTTACAGAGGTGAACCATAGATTGGAGTTTAGTTGAGTACCTACCATGAAAATAACGATAGAGTAGAGAAAGACTAGCGACCTCTCTTCTGTGAGAAAGAGGCTATAGGAAAGAGAAGAGGACATCTCCACTAGATTTCGAAGTCGATTTTGTACTCTGTCTTTTGAAGAATATTTTGCATTTAAAAAAAAAACTTTTCCCAGATACATGAGCAACATTTCATTTTAAACTTAGTTCACTCCAAACAAGGCAGGCCGCCACTGTAGACGTAAGGGGATACTGAGAATTAGGGTGAAAGTTTTGAGGGTCATCCTAAATTGGGAGCTGTGCAGCGAGATGCTTGTTTACATTAGTTTTTAATGTCCGCATGTCGGTACAGTCGGGGAAACAGAAAGCATGGAGGGAATTTCAAAGGCCGGCAGCACGAGGAAAAAAGCAATTGGAGTAGAAGGCTCTCCGGCATCTGGGGACTTCCACAGTGAGTGGATGGGATTTAGCTGATTATAGGGTTGGTCGAGTGTATTTACGTCGAGAGGGGCACCAGAGCACCAAGTTCATCGGAGCACATTCCATTGAGGTACATGTAAAACAAGCACAAGGTTGCAACGTTGCGGTGATGGGACAGGGGCTGGAGCTTGGTGGATAGTGAGGGACTTATTAGATAATCGAATCTTTTTGGACCTTGTCTGAGAGGGAGAGACTGGTGGATGGTGCACCAGCCCAGATGTAGCAACAATACTCCATGCATGGGCGGATGGTGGCTTTGTAGAGATATAGAATACTGTCAGGTGTGAGAAGTTTTCTAGCACGGTAGAGGGAGGCCACCTTCTTTGCAGCAGAAATTAAATTTTACTGACGACAGATATTGAACTTGAAGAAATGGTCGAATATACAATTACCAGCAATAAGCAGATTCGAGCTGACCCTGAAAAGAAGGGGTGTCTTTGTATGAGGAGTGGCTTGTTAGGCAATTGAGATTAGCAGTAACCGAGTCGACTGATGATTGTGTTGCCTAAATACCATTTCAGTGGCCTTTATGTCGGATTTTATTTTTATGGAAATCGCTCCAGACAAGGCATGAAGCCACTTGATGTAATGATCTAAAAAATAAAATACTACTTCAAGGTAAAAAAAAAAACTAGTCAATTATAAGTGTTAGATGAATAGATTCCGACACAGCAATTCTTTCCCCTTTGTCAGAAACATCGCTCATGGAATGTGAGGAGTAAAGGACAAAATAAGGGAAGCGAGAGTTACAAGGCTGCCAAAAGTAAACCCTAGGTCCACTTTCTACTCTACTAAAGGTAAAGATTGAGGTATTATGTATTGGGTAGTCCTAAGGGGTCCACCTTCCCTTCCCCTATTTTGGAAGGGGTTGGTTTATTGCCATTTACCTGAGGTACCTGCTTAGGATATTTTTAGGACCCAGCCTGGCTTTTCCGCTGCGGAACTGCTTTTTTTTCTCCCACCATCCGGCCTTGTGCCAGATCTTCCTGCCGGGGAAAGAAAGTAAATCAAGCGGTAACCGAACAACTGTAACTGACAGTTACAGTGCAGGGGTTCGAGCAATGGAAGATCTCTGGCAGACTGTGTAGACTGTATTTCTTGGGCTTACCTTAAGCATCAACTAAGTGACTTCGAGCACATGGCACCAATATTCTAAATTTCTTTAAGTAGGTAAAGGTAAAGGTCGCATAGCCTGGACGCGCACGAGTGTCGTTGCCGACATTGCACACTGCCCATGGCCGTAGCGGCAGTGATTTGTTAAGAATGACCGTGTCTAGGGCACAGCATATGGAAGGCGGAGCCCATCCCTCTCCTTCTGCTGCCTTGAACCTTCCCTGAGTTTTAGTCAGGTACCCATTTACTGCTGGGTGGACAGAGGGAGTTTTCAAACCCAAAAATTTGCATGCCGTGAGTGGGATCGAACCCGGGTCGTCCAGCCCAAAGACAAGTGCTATAACCACTCTTTAAGTGTGAAAGCGTATATTTTCTGTGCTTTCGATTGGCTCAAATAAAATTTCTGTATTATTATTCTCATCCATTAAACAGTTTATATTAAAACACGAATATTTGTTTGCTGCTGCTGATTGAACAAGGTTGACAGTAGAATAGAGGCGTATATTGTCGCTGGTCACAAACCAAATGGTGGCCTATTATGTCTACTAGACAGAAATTCGAAAAAAAATCATTCCAGAACGATGAATAGGCCAGACAAAACTTGATTACTTAAGAAGGCAGCTCGACAAGGGAAGCAGTCCGGTGATAATGTGTTCTGCAGATTGGAGGTTCTTGGAAAGTAACTCTGTTCATGAAAATTCCGTTTGGTTTTAGGTAGACCGAGACAAAATTCATGACATTAATATTAATATTTTAATATTAATATTAATTCTAATAAATATTAATTTTAATATTAATTTTAATATTAATTTTATTAATGTAATTAATTTAATTAATTGAATTAATTTATTTAATTAATTCAATTAATTTAATTAATTTTATTACTTTTATTTATTTTCATATTAATATTAATTTTAATATTAATATTCATTTTAATATTAATTTTAATATATATTTTAATCTTAATTTTAATATATATTTTAATCTTAATTTTAATAATAATTATTTTTAATAATATTTTTTTAATATCAATATTTATATTAATATTTTAATATTAATATTAATATTTATAATATGGAAATAAAAAAGAATAAATAAAAGAAAAAGGAAGATAGTGGTAGTCTTTATTTAGTACAAACTAGTTGTACCTATCCGACGTTACCCGGGAATATTTTGACTTTCATCTTAGGGTGGTTTTGTTTTTGCCAAATTAATTTTTTCAAATAAGATTTTGAAAATGAAATAAATTATTGCAGTATCCTTTGGTTTTTACATTTTTTAATTAAACAAGATTGTTAACCATTTTGGCGTCGTAATGTTGTTTTAACCTCTATTTATAAAATTATTGGATTAAAAAAGAAGAAAAACAGGAACGAGCAGAAAAAAAACGTGCTGTGTTTGGGTTTTTATATTGTTCATGAATATTTAGGAGTGAATATGTGAAAGTAAGTAAAAATGAAGAAGAAAGAATAGGAAAGAAGGAAAGAAAGGAAATGGGGAATTAAAAATATTAAATGAAACGACGGATCACAGTCTTTTTATCAATTTTGTTCGTCTTAAACAAAGCATTTTGACACTAAAGCGTAAGAGGATACATAATAGAGGATAGAATGGGTTAAATTAATTAAGAGAGTCCAAACTTCATAACTTGAATCTGTCAGTTAACACAATGTCGCTTGCTAAGTAATATACCGAATTTTGCTAACAGACATACAGACACAAAATATCCATTATAATGGTGTATTTTTTTTTAAACATGGTTCACGCCAAACAAGGCAGGCCGCCACTGTAGACATAAGGGGCTACTGAGAAGAAAGAAAAGGGGAGAAGGTTGGGGGAGGGTTAGCCTAAATCATGATCCGCGCAACGAGATGTCTGTTTACATTAGTTTTAAATTTCTGCATGTCAGTACTGTTGGGGAAACAAGGAGCAGGGAGAGAGTTCCAGAGGCCAGCAGCACGAGGAAACAAGCTATTTGAGTAGAAGGCTTTCCGGCATCTGGGGACCTCCACAGTGAATGAATGAGATTTAGTTGATTGTCGAGTTATTCTAGTGAATTTACGTCGAGGGGGCACCAGAGTAGCCAATTCATCAGAGCATAATCCATTGAAGTACTTGTAAAACAAACATAAGGATGCTACATTGCGACGATGGGACAGGGGCTGGAGCTTGGTTGACAGTGAGGGACCTACTAGGTTGGCGACTCTTTTTTGGACCTTGTCAAGGAGGGAGAGACTAGTAGATGATGCACCAGCCCAGATGTGGCAACAATACTCCATGCATGGGCGGATGGTGGCTTTGTATAGATACAGGATAATGTCAGGTGTGAGGAGCTTACTAGCACCAACCTTTTTTGCGGCAGCCTTGGCAATGTCTTCAATGTATTTGTTCCAATTCATGTTACCTGTGAAGGTTAGGCCGAGGGGTTTGAATGATGAACTCTCAGGTAGGGTGTTATTATCAATTCAAGTTTACCCGAGGCTTTTATCGATGGGTATTGGTGCCGAAAATGAAGAATCAAAATCAAGAAAGGTTTTTCATTACTAGTAGTAGAATACCGACATTCTTTTAAAACCCCAGCTGGAGGGAGTAAAAGGCGGAACATCAGTTCACTTCGGCTTCAACTCTCGTTTTTTTGATGATCCTCTCACGTGACGTAATTATGACAATTAATTTAAACACATTCCTCAAATTGACTACTTCATGGTTTAATATATTCTCTCGCTGAGAGGTTGCCTGGTGGCTTCATTTGAATTTCCCACGCGTGGATCATATTAGTGGCCGCGAAATTTTTTTTTTTTTCTTCATAACTTAAATCTGTTACGTAACACCATGTTGCTTTAGAACAATGCTCCTAATTTTAGTTATAAACATACAAACACAGAATCTCCATTATAATGATGTTTTCTCAATTCAAGTTTATCCGAGTTTTCTGGCGTTCATCGATGGCATCTCCAATATTTATCATAACGTGGTTGTATACCATCCGCAATGGCGTGACATTAACAGTCACAATTTGTTTTTAATGAGTTATCAAATCCTTTTATCTTTATTTATAATGTTGTCTTTCTGGCAAAAAATCTGTCGTAGAATTGGCATCACTCCACGCAGAAACACGTCGGCGATCATCGTTGCTGAGCGCAGGATCTTACATAACATTTCTGTTTTTTTTCTAAAGTTTTATAAGCAACTTAAATAGTACTTCAAATACTTTCTATGTCACATGAGAAAATCAACCAATCGAATGTCTTCTATCCTCGTATATGTGTCGCGTTATGTCCCGTTCTCTTACTGGTTCCAAACATGCGAAAGGTGTTGCAGCAAAAATGAAGAATCGAAAAACAAAAAAAGGTTTTCATTGCTTACACATTGTTATAGTAGAATGCCGACATTCTTTTAGCAACGCCAGCTCCCGGCTCCCGCTGGAAAGAAAAAAAAATGCGGAACGTCTGTTCACTTTGACTTCAAGTCTCGCTTTGTGGGTTTTTTATCCTCTCTCGATCGGTGACGTAATTTAGACAATTGTTTTTAACACATTCTTTAAATCAGCATACCTCCAAATAAAAACAACAAAAATGTTTATACTTTCTATTTTCGTCTCAACCTTGAAATTATTACAAGAATCACAGTCACGTCTAGCCACTCTAAAAACGCAAAATTTAATCGAAATTAAATTTTTTTACTGTCCCTTTCTAGTGTTCATTATTTACATATTCCCTCATATTTAGCAACTAGCAAGAAACCGGGACATTGCTCAAGATTTAATGAGGAACACTATGTTCTTTACCACTATGTCCATTATACTGTGATACTATAGACTAGCCCCACTCCACAACCAGGACCACCAGGAGGGATTGGCTAGAAAGTGAATTACTAGAAAGAGCCGACTGATCCATTGAATTCTACAAACCAGCGACGCCATGACAATTAGCGGTTGATTTTCTGAGTGGCCATTTCTAATGGCGAAATTAAGCTGATGGAAAAACGGATGCGGCTACTTTCCGACGGTAAGCTGAGGGAAACCCGGATGTATCGAATTTCCGGGTGAAAGTAAATATATTTGGGGGAGACACTGGCTGTTGAGAGGGAGATCGGCGAGCGAAACGAACAAGAATGATTTCAGCGAGAGAACAGAGAGAGAGAGAGAGAGAGAGAGAGAGAGAGAGCCCGACGATAGACGTCAGAGTCAGTCTTAGCTGAGATTCTGAACTTGAGAGATAGAGAGTTGGCTAGGATGTAGAGACACCAGCCATAAGACCCTAACGAGACACACACACGCACACACACACACACACACACCCGTGTCCAACAGTCACGTGTATACAATGTTTTTTTTTAGATGTGTATTGTGAACTATGGCTTTGCACTCCGTCACCGAATACGCTGGAATCCAGACACGGCAAGAAGATGAAGATGAAGAAGATAAAGATGAAGATGATGATGAAGATGATGAAGATGATGATGAACATGATGATGAGGAAGATGAAGATGATGATGAAGATGATGAAGATGATGATGAAGAAGATGAAGATGAAGATGATGATGAAGAAGATGATGATGAAGAAGATGAAGATGAAGATGATGATGAAGATGATGAAGATTAAGATGATGAAGAAGATGAAGATGAAGATTAAGATGATGAAGAAGATGAAGATGATGATGAAGATGAAGATGAAGATGAAGATGATGAAGAAGATGAAGATCAAGATGATGATGATGATGATGAAGATGAAGATGAAGAAAATGAAGATGATGATGAAGAAGATGAAGAAGATGATGAAGAAGATGAAGATGAAGATGATGAAGATGAAGATGATGAAGATGAAGATAAAGATGATGAAGATGAAGATGATGAAGATGAAGATGATGATGAAGAAGATGAAGATGAAGATAATGATAAAGATGATGAAGATGAAGATGATGATGAAGAAGATGGAGAAGATAAAGATGAAGAAGAAGATGAAAATGAAGATGAAGAAGATGAAGAAGATGATGAAGAAGACGAAGATGAAGAAGAAGAAGAACCACTTCGCATGCGTTTGAGGCAGGGGGGTGGTGCGGAGACACAAACATAAGTAAAACAACCCTGTATTATTTACTTATTTTACTGCCCCCCGTTTTGCTCTCTAATGTAGTCGGAATAAACTGAAATTAAAAAAAAACTGTCTGAATTAATGTCATGTACGTAAGGTTTAAATTATATCGCCAGCCGAAATTAACATGTATACCCAAATTTTTCTTTCGTGCAAATAGCTTTCTTTCAGCAGAATGTTCTTGGACTCATTGAACTCCCATTCATTGCCAACACTTTGTTTTGCATTGTCTTAACAAGTTGTTAACAAAATTAATACTTTTTGTATGGATAGAATTTGTCATTTTTTCTTTTGATAATGTTCTATCTTCAACACCACAAATTGACTGCCAGGATTACCATCTCTTTCAGTTTTATTTTCCCAGCCGCATTCCCATAATGTATTGCATTTCTCTCTATTAACAAATAAATGTCTTCTTATTCCCAGATAGTTTGTTTTTTCATTCCAATATAAACCACGGTAAGTATACTTTCCCTTTTCATTAAGCAACCCACACATTTGCTTTCATAAACTGATCGGTATCTCCTATAGATATCATGTCACCCTAACCCTAACCCTAACCCAGGTGGAAACGGGGAAAAAGATACGAAAAAAAACTTTTGCTTTACAAACACAATTAAAAGGCGTAAACTGTTTTGGTAAAAATGCATATAGATACTTTCAGACAATATGCTGGTGAAATGTTTCCACATAACTGAGAAGCAAGTGATTGGTCTAAAGTTTGTTACTTCACCCCTATTTTGTCTTATCTTTTATAATCAAGACTGTCGTGCCCTTTGTCAGCCACCCAGGAAAGCTACTTGTCGCCATTTATCATTTCTGCAAGACGTGGGTGAAGAGCCGGGCGGTTTTTAAACCAGTATCCCTGGACTCCGTCAGGTCCGGGTGTTTTCCTATTTTAAAGCTTTTTAACCTTCTCCTTCAGCATCTCAACGGTGACTGTTATATTCGTTTGCCCTTCTACTCTAGAGGACATATCCCTTTCAATATCTTTGATCTATTCTGCATCATCTTGATGCTTTACTTCCTTTTCCCAAATGCCTTTCCAGAATACACTAGATTGGTCAGTATCAGGTATAACGTCATTCCCTCTTTCAATTCCTTCTAGTTGTTTTAAAAAGGAGTTTCTGGTTGTTCTCAAACAGTCTGTTTTGCCGATACTGCTCAATTATGTCGCTGTAACATTTAACTTTGTCAGATTTAGCTACGACACGCTGTTTCAGTTCTTCAATTACACATTAGAAACCTCTCCGGTGTATCTCAAACTTTCGGATTATAATTATTATTATTATCATATCAACTTAATAGTAGTTCTCACACAGCGATTGCTCAGTGATAATTACCAGTGGTGTTCCCTTGAGTCAGAGTGATAACAAGTCTCCACATATTTCTAGTACTCTCCATCTCTTTTGATAACCCTTGCAAATGACTTAGCGTTATCACAACAGCCGCTTACCATTGATTTCTCGCTGGTAGCGACCATTGGTCTACTCTGGGATTTTGGTGGCAATAAGCATCCCGAAGACCCCAGTACTCTCCGCACTCTTCTAGTGGAGGTCTGGTTAGTGCTCTCCCTCATCGGTCTTTCCATCCTCCTTGGCTCTTCACGACTATTTTGCAGTTTCAGTTCTCTTGGTCACATGTGTTCCTTCCATCTTTTTGCTTTACTTCTGTTGCAGTTTCCATGTGGAATGTTTGTAGTTTATGTGGGTTGGCTTCTGCATTCGAGGATTTTTCGTAAGATTTCAACTGTTTTTTATCATTTCCCTTCGCTGTATAGTCTCAGTCTTCCCCTTGATTCCAATTTCTCCTAGTCTTTTTTTTCCAGTTTTTTCGGGACTGTTCCTAGTGCTCCTACAATTATTGGTATTATATTGACTTTCTTCATGTTCCATATTCCTTTCAGTTCTCTGGCAGCTTCCGCGTATTTGCTTCGTTTTTACGTCTCTTTGATCTTTACCCTGCGGTCTGCTGGAACAGCAAAATCTACAATTTGGCAGTTTCTTTTTTCTTTTTAATTATTATGGCGTACGGTCTCCTTACTTGGATGGGTTTATCTGTTTGTACCTCCATGAAACAGAGGATTTTTTATCATTATTATTATTATTATTATTATTATTATTATTATTATTATTATTATTATTATTATTTACTCACTAAGAGTTATCACACTGGTCATCGTCAGTGGGCGCCCACTGCCGACAACCTGTGGTATTCCCTGGAGTCTGAGTGACAACAAGTCTCCTCAGACTTCCAGTATGCTCCAGCTCTTTTCGTTCATCACCGCTGATGACCTTGCGGTAATCGCAACAGCCACCTACCAACGATTTCCCGCTGATTAGGGCCATTGGTCGCCTCTGGGGCCCGAGTGGCAACAAGCCTCCCCAAGGTCCCAGAGCTGTCCGCGCTCTTCCAGTGGAGGTCTGGTTTGCGCTTTCCCTCCTCGACCCTCTGTCCATAATTTTCGTGGCGTCAGCCTATTATTATTATTATTATTATTATTATTATTATTATTATTATTATTATTATTATTATATAAAATGTCGCATTTATAGTATTACACGGGGTTGTATTGCACAACTACTTCCTATTGTTCCACGTAGAAGTCCCGCTGATGAGTTCAATGCTTCCATTAAATTGTCATATTTGTGAAAGTACATCAAGACTTCCATTATTTACAAGAATGCGTGTGCATCTCACGGACAGGATTGCAACAACTAACCACGGCAAGAGTGTTATTACTTTACGTATTGCATTAATTGTTTCATATGCCGTTTTAAATTAACATTGTGAGGTCTGTGTTCGCGCTGGTCAATCATAAGCACCAAATAGTTCAATAGTTACAGATTTGGAAAGGAATTTCTTCAGTTATTCAACTTTCCCGGGCAACGCCGGAGCACGGGTCAGCTAGTTGTATAAAATGTCGCATACATTGTCGTCTCTTTTACGGCTGTTTTCTTTGGTGTTCTCCCGACGACGGTTATCGATTTTTCGTTTCTCCATGTGAGTTACGTGTTACAGGGTTTTCGTTTTTTTTTTCCTTACTTTGCTCACTGCCACTCGGAGTAAGAACGAGAGACATTCTCTCGTGAATAAATGATAACTTTGTAAACCAGGTATTGACTGTGGACTGAAAATAAATGCCGAAACAACGAATGAAAAACAAAGCAACAACAGCATGGATAAGCAGACTAGACTAAAATAACAACTACATAAATGGATAAATTTTAATAAAGAAAAAGAAAAAATTTGCCGAAAACGACGTCATGAGGGAGGGGGGGGGGAAGAATTGCCGAAGGCCAATCAACCGAATTAAAGTCAACGGCCTTTCAGTGGAGACGAGTTAAAGATGGCGACCGGAAACACGTGATATAACACCTCGTGCGAACATAAAACCATCTCTTAATCATGGCTTCCACAGATTACAAACCCCCACACCTCCCCATGAGTCATTGGGACCACGTGGATTTTTTAAAGCCAATCCGCAAAGATGCCGTCGAATATGTTGTTTCTGCTGAAAATATGCATTTAAACATGTAATAATTGAAATAGTTACCTGTTTATTTGGGGCAGAAAATACTTTTATCGGTATCATAGACAAACCCTAACCCTAGACTTTAAAATGATTCTAACGGCAACAATTTTAAAGTGATTTTAAAGCATTTAAATTGAGGAATAGAAAGTTATTCAAATGTATAGTTTGGTCAGACCTTTACACCCAATATTTTCATTTGACCAACTTCAAGTTAACTTCAGAAAAAAAAACGACAGTTAGAATTCTTGCGGCTTTTTCTTCTTCTTCTTCTTTTTCTTCTTCTTCTTCTTCTTCTTCTTCTTCTTCTTCTTCTTATTATTATTATTATTATTATTATTATTATTATTTACTCACTAGGAGTTCTCACACAGTTCATCAGTGATTGCTCACCGACAACCGGTGGTATTCCCTAGAGTCTTAGTGACAACAAGTCTCCCCAGATTTCCAGTATTTTCCACCTCTTTTCGATAGCCACCGCAAATAAACTTGCAGTATCACAACAGCCGTTTACCATTGATTTCTCGCTGGTAAGGACCATTGGTCTTCTCTGGGATTTGGGTGGCAATAAGCCTCTCCAAGGTCCCAGCAGTCTCTGCACTTCCAGTGAAGGTCTGGTTTGTGCTGTCCCTCCTCGGTCTTCTAATCCTCCTTGACCCTATGCAAATATTGTGTGTGGTGTCAGCCTAGGCTGGTACCATTCTTTTTATTTTTTTTATTTAAATTCTTTTTTAAATAATTTTTATTTATTTATTTATTTTTTTTGGAGGGGGGGAGCTGATTAATTTTTTTTAATTTTTGGCGGAGGGGGGGAGCTGATAGTGTTTCTTCCTATTTCTGTTCATTGGTTCATTTTTGTGTCGTGTCAGTTGAGGCCGGTGTAATTTATTGGGGTGTGAGCTTATAAAACGATGTTTCTTGCATTTTCTGTTTCTTTGTTTGTGATGTGTTCTTTCTGTGGTTTTGTTTTCTTCCTGTAGTAGACTCCGTGTGACCCTTCGTAGCTTATGCGTGTTGGTTTCCGCATTCAATGATTTTTCTTAAGATTGCAACCGTTTTGCTCATTGCTGTCCTTTGTATAGTTCCAATGATCCCTTTAATTCCAATTTCTCCCAGTCTTTGTTCCAGTTTTTTGGGGGGATTGTTCCCAGTGCTCCCACGATTATTGGTACCATACTTTTCACTCTGTGGTCTGCTGGAACGGCGAAGTCTACGATTTTGCAAGATTTTTCCTTCTTGTTGATTATTATAACAACCGGTCTCCTTGCTTGTATGAGTTTGTCTGTTTGTATATCCATATCCCAGATGATTTTGTGTTTTTCGTTTTCCAGTACTGTTTCTGGTTTATGTGTGTGCCATTTGTCTGCGTATTCGAAATTCAATTGTTTGCACAGTTCCCGGTGTACTACTTTCCCCACACAGTCATGTCTGTTCTTATATTTGGGGGGGGGGTAGTTTGCTACATTCACTTATTATATTATTTACTGTTTTGTCCCTTTGTCCACACAGTCTGCAGTTACTGTTTTCCTGAGTTTTATCTATTTTAGCTTTAATGTAGTTTGTCCTAATTACATTGTTCTGTGCAGCCATCAGTAAAGATTCCGTTTCTCTGTTCAAGTGTCCTTTTCTTAGCCATTCCCAGCTATTTTCGTTGGTTTCTTCTCTTGTCAGTCTTCTTCCCGAGTTGTTCGTTGGAACGGTGTCTCTTGCTGCAGTGATAAGGATTTCCATGTGTTGAGTTATGTATTTTTCCAGCTCTTTTTTTGAATCTTCCACACAATCTTCTATACTTACCAGTCCTCTTCCCCTTCGTTTCTTTTCATGTAGAGTCTGCCCGTATCGTCTTTTGGATGTAGTGCATTGTGCATGGTAATTAATTTTCTAGTCCTCCGATCCAGGTGCCTGAGTTCCTCTTTGGTCCAGCCTATGAATGGTCCAGAGTATCTTATTAGTGCTACTGCCTAGGTGTTTATTTCTGTTACTAGATTCCTGCTATATAATTTCGTTTCTAGGAGTTTTCTTGTTCTTCGTAAATATTCTTTTCCAATCTTCTCTTTCATTTCTGTAGATTTGATGGTGTCTGCTTCCAGAACTCCAAGATATTTGTAGCTATCCTGTTCGCCTAGCGCCCTCATTTCCTCTTGGTTGGGGAGTTCCATGCCCTCTGTTGTCTCCAGTTTTCCTTTTTTTATTTCTAGTAGTGCCCACTTTTCCATTCGAATTCCATTTGTATGTCATGGCTGAAGATTCTGGTCATATTTATCAGCTTTTCCAGTTCCTTTTTGCATTTTGCAAATAGTTTCAGGTCATCCATGTACATCAGGTGGTTTACTCTTAGTTCTGTGTCTGTAAACTTGTATCCGGCATCACATTTTCTGAGTATGTAGTTATGTGGCATCATAGCTATTATAAACAATAGGGGTGATAGGGTGTCTCCTTGGAAGATGCCTCTCTGTATCTTTATCTCAGTCAGGTGTTGTCCTCCGCCTGTCAGTTCCAGTCTCCATGTTCCCATTGCTTTCTTAATAAGATTAATCATCCTTTCGGGTATTTTGTATATTTTCAAACATTCAATTATCCATGCTTGAGGGATTCTATCGTAATCTTTTTTGTAGTCAATCCATGCCATGGATATGTTCTTTTCTCTTTTTTTAAATTTCCTTCAGGATCTTTTGATCGATGTATAGTAGATCATGCGTCCCTCTTTTCCCTTTACGGCATCCTTTTTGTTCTTCGGGGAGTAATCCACGTTTGTTTAGGGACTGGTAGATTTGTCTTCTCAGTTGTGCCGTCAGGATTTTCCACATTGTTGGTAAGCAGGTTTTTGGTCTGTAGTTGCTTGGGGTCGTTCCTTTTTTGGCGTCTTTTTGTATAAGCGTTGTCCTTCCTTTGGTCATTCACACTGGTATGTCTGTTTTGTGGGTACATCCTCTCAGTTTCTGCGCCAGTCTTTCATGTAGGGTCGTGAATTTTTAAAACCAATATGCATATATTCCATCATGGCCTGGTGCTTTCCAGTTTGCCATTTTCCTTTAGGGTGTCCTTAATGGTTTCTTTAGTAATCTCTGTTTCTGTTCCTTCTTCTATTTCCTGTAGTTCATTTTTCATGTTTTTTAACCACTTGGCATTTTTTGTGTGTTTTAGGATTTTCCCATATCTTGCTCCAGAAGTGTTTTGTCTCGGTCGGGTCAGGTTGTTCTGATGTTGTTCGTTCTCCGTTTACGTTTTTGTAAAACTGGCTTTCATTGTTTTCAAAGGTTCTGTTCTGTTTTTGCTGTTCTGATTTGTATCTATATCGTCTCAGTCTTCCCTCTATTGCTGCTATCTTTTGTTTTAATTCTTCATGTTTCTTATTCAGTCTTTCCTTATGAACCGTATTTCTGCTCTTCCATCCTTTCCTATTTTCTTTCATCCCGTTTACGGTGTTAGCTTCTTTCCGGAGTTTGGTTATCTGGGTTTCAGTCTGATTTCCCATCCAGGTTTTGTCGGTCCTTTCTTTTGGCCAGGCCTTTTTTTAGTTTCATACTTACTGATTTTGCTCCCGCATATATCAAGTTGTTTAGGTGTGTGATAATAATCGGAGAGCGGAACACCGACGAAGAGACAAAACGAAGACGTCGAAGTCTACGAAATCACAGAACTCACCGAAGTACAACTCACCGAGGAAGAAGCAAGAGAAGTGGAAAACATCAAACGATACATGTCTGAGAAAAAAATAAATCTCCCATCTCTAAGGAACGAAGATTGGAAGAAGTTAAAAGCTGAAACAGAGACAGTAAACAAGGTACTCACGTACATCCCAACGTGTCTGTTGGGATGTACGCGAGTACCTCGTTTATATATATACGCGAGTACCTTGTTTATATATATATATATATATATATATATATATATATATATATATATATATATATATATATATATATATATATATATGGAAATTGAAAAAAGGAAAAACAAAAAATATTATTTATGTATTCATCAACGTTTCGTCTTTATTCCAGACTTCCTCAGGATGATGGTCTGAAGAAAATAACACACAAGTACCAGACAATCATCCTGAGGAAGTCTTGAAATAAAGACGATACGTTGATGAATACATAAATACTATTTTTTGGTTTTCCTTATTTCATTTTCTCTCTCTCTCTCTCTCTCTCTCTCTCTCTCTATATATATATATATATATATATATATATATATATATATATATATATATATATATATATATATATATATATATATATATATATATGGTATGTCAATGAAAATTAGTAAGACCTGCCAATAGAAGCAAATCGGTATTTTCAGTTGTTCAAAACAAGGAGTAGTTTAGTTAATAAAAACATTTATTTTTCATCTCTTTCTTTCCTTAAACCAGGCTTTTCAAAGATTAAAATCTTATCATCAGAGGAAAAATTATGATTGATAAGTTGACAGGGTAGGACTGTCAAAGTTCCAAATTTGAAAAAGTTTTCTTTTAAAATTAAAAATTAAAAATTAAAGAAATTCAAAAAAACTTCTTTAAAAAAAAAAAAAAATTTTTGCTCTATCCAGTATATTGAGCTTTCCTTATTTCACAATAGGTCCAACTCTCTAAAAGTTTACCTTTTAGTTATAATTTACATATATATATATATATATATATATATATATATATATATATATATATAATGTGTATGTATTTCTGTGTACTGAATTCGAATAGGCTGCTGACGTTGATTAAGAGCCCTGATTGTTTCGGTTTCCTCTTGCTAATGTGCTTCACTCTCTTGCGGCGAATGAACTCCGCCTCTACCTCGATGCGACCGGCAACTACAATGCTGACGATAAAGTCATAGAATGACTCATTTGTTAGCGGAAACTCGGACTATCCTCATCAGATATGACGGACAAGAACAAGGGGGAACACGTTTGTGTATGTTTTCCTTTTTGTGTACAACGTGTCATATGTATTATTAATGGCTATATCACGTTGAAACGCCCGTTATCGTCGTATCTTTGAAGTTAAGCAACGCTTACCCTGGTGAGAATATAGATGAGTGAGTTTTTTTTTTTAACGAAAATGTATCCAAATAATTTTTTTTTTTAATTTTAAACCACAGTAAATAAGCACATGGTAATAAATGTCGGGTTCAAGGACAAGAAATAAAGGAGATCAATAACAAATATTCAGACAACAATACAACAACAATAACCCCTAAAATGAGAAATGTAGCACCAGCTTACATAACATTTAAATACGAAATAACAAAAAAAACATAACTGTAAATAAGTAATACACACTTGTTTATACATTCTCTTTGGGTGAAGTTGGTACACTACCTGGGTATGTCAATTTCCATCTTTACCTACTTTTTAACCGCTTTATAGCTAGTGGGATGTAAAATGTTTGTGAAATTTCGTAGAAAAAATACGCTACTTCATATTTGCATGAGAGAGTAAGTAACTGCGATGAATGTATTTGTGTTTTGTTTTTAATAGCAAAACCATTAGAAATTATGTTTTTAAGCAAACATAATTCGCGTTGATCAAATGTCGTAAGTATGTCTACTTATTTTGCGAATTTTCAAAAATAAAGTCACGTAGTTTCAAAAAATATATTTATGTAATGTTTTTTATGCTATCATGTTATGTAAAAAAAATTTTGATTTGTAAAACACGTACCCAGTTTTAAAATCTTACAGACTTACGCGAGATTCAAAATTAACTACCTTAGTAATGTGTACTCTGCCTATTCCTTTCTTTCAACCAATCACGTTTTTAGTTACGCACGAACAGACAAACTCCCAAAACACCATAGCATTTTAATATTATATAAATGGGCAGGTGTAATACATCTGAGCCGAAACGTAGTATACGCAAATATAATTATCAACGTCAGTTGGGATAGTAACCCAAAAAGAAAATAATGTAAATAATGACGTACGTCAGTTGTGAGACTGTATACCTTCTCGTCGAAACGTAAGAATAGGCCAAAGACTTATCTCTTCCATATTCTATGAAGTATTCCCGAAGTTAATCCATGGAAACGTTGATAACTCAAAACATTTTTATCTGATCAGGCTGAAAGTTTGCATGGTGGTTATTGTTAGGGTTAGAGTTATGGTTAGGATTATGGTTAGGGTTAGGGTTAAGGTTATGGTTAGGGTTAAGGTTATGGTTATGGTTATGGTTAGGGTTACGGTTAGAGTTAGTGTTAGTGTTAGGGTTAGTGTTAGTGTTAGGGTTAGGGTTAGGGTTAGGGTTAGGGTTAGCATTGTGGTTAATGTTAGTGTTAAGGTTATGGTGATTGTTAGGGTTATGGTTAGGGTTAGTGTTAGTGTTAGGGTTAGGGTAAAGGTTATGGTTATGGTTAGGGTTAGAGTTAGAGTTAGTGTTAGGGTTAGGGTTAGGGTTAGAGTTAGGGTTAGGGTTAGCATTGTGGTTACTGTTAGTGTTAAGGTTATGGTGAT
Organism: Sepiola atlantica; assembly: GCA_963556195.1. Lineage (NCBI taxonomy): Eukaryota > Metazoa > Mollusca > Cephalopoda > Sepiida > Sepiolidae > Sepiola > Sepiola atlantica. The sequence continues at coordinate 87,983,312 of OY744534.1, read as the reverse complement.
TGTTAGGGTTATGGTTAGGGTTAGTGTTAGTGTTAGGGTTAAGGTTATGGTTATGGTTAGGGTTTGGGTTAGGGTTAGAGTTAGTGTTAGTGTTACGGTTAAGGTTAGGGTCAGTGTTAGGGTCAGCATTGTGGTTATTGTTAGTGTTAAGGTTATGGTTATGGTTAGGGTTAGGGTTAGGGTTAGGTTAGTGTTAGGGTTAGGGTTAGGGTTAGGGTTAGGGTTAGTGTTAGGGTTAGGTTAGGGTTAGGGTTAGGGTTAGGGTTAGTGTTAGTGTTATGGTTATGGTTAAGGTTAGGGTTAGGGTTAGGGTTAGGGTTAGTGTTAGTGTTAGGGTTAGGTTAGGGTTAGGGTTAGGGTTAGTGTTAGGGTTAGGGTTAGGGTTAGGTTAGGGTTAGGGTTAGGTTAGGGTTAGGGTTAGGGTTAGAGTTAGTGTTAGTGTTATGGTTAAGGTTAGGGTTAGGGTTAGGGTTATCAAAGAGTATCAGATCGATAATCCAAATTTAGAAAAATCGCAAATTTAAATTCCATCAAAATGTTGACCGCAACCGAACTTTACACAGTCATTGTCAAACACAAGGGCATATAAGATGCGGTACTTCATTGGCTACAATATGGGCCAATTAGCGAGTCTCTGCGGTAAACAGAAGTGAAGTTGTCGCTAAAAGTGTCACTTTCACATTTTTCCGTGACCTTGACATTGACATTTGACCTAGATATCTCAAAATTAAATCAGTTCTCGGTTAGACCCTGACCGATATTTTGATCAAGTTTGGTGACGATTAGTCAAGCGATGTGAAAGCGCCTCTCTTAATAAATAAAAATAAATAAATAAATAAAAATAAATAAATATGATTGTTGAACAAACGTGGAACAAAACAAGTCGAACGAAAACATAACCTTCTCGCCGGAAGTAGTAATGAGTCATTATCCCTTCAAAAAGCATTGTTATTATTTAATTCTCGTTTTACATATGACACTAGCTGAAATACACGTCTTCGTCGGGTTAGAAAAATACTGATTTCCTCCAATTAAGAAACACCTTAAATATATAAGAAAATATTAGAATAATAAAGTGTCACGATAGTAAACACGGGTCGGCCATAATTAGTCAAAAATAGCAATTCCTAAAATGGTTCACTTGTAATTACCATCATGTACATTTACTATTCCAATTTTTTTTTTCAGATTTTAAACCAAATGGAATACAATATTTTCTTCTAATGCGCCGTAAATGGACAATGCACCCGATGAAGGCCAGAGAGTACATCGGCCGAAATGTTGTACAATCATAAATATGAATGTTGACGACATAAGAATGTAAATACATGGATGTCCTTATGCCTTTCATGAGTGTTCATTAACGTCAAAATCAACAGTTCATCAGATTTAAGCAGAGAGTGAACATCAGCCGACACAATACACAACTAATCAGCAACAATTTACTTATTCTTATTTTCACGGTGGTTAAGTGGATAACGGTGCGGGCTGATGATCTGAGTGTGCCGAGTTCGAATCCAGTCGATTCCATAATACCATTTTCACTTAGGTAAGTTGCTAACAACAGAATCAAACCGGTCAACGAAGTTGTACCATTCTGATTCATACTTTAGTATTTTGTTATTTTTTACAATTGTGTCACAACTAATCAAGGCCAAGAGCCACTCGAGGATAAGGGTTAATGAGATGGATGGATTGTCAGGCGAAAGATGAAGAAGAACGTTATAGGAATACTAAAATTAATCAATGACATGAACTTTCATTACTTATGGGGGGGGGGGTTATAACAGGTACTTGTTGACATTGGATTTGAAGACAACTATGTTGTAATCTACAGGGAAGCAGACTCGCGGTAATGTGTTCTACAGACGTATATATAGTTTGAATTACCTGTTAGACACCATCCTCGGGTGCTTTCAGTTTCTCTGTGCAAGGGTTTGTCAGGAAAACCTGATATGAGGACACTTCACTTCATATTCGAAGCCCAAATAAGACCCCCTCGATACGACTATACAATGGCCGATACGAGGAATGGTGCACTTTCTCCTAATGATGTTACCTCAAATAACTGCATTTAACTGGATACTCCACCAGACTAGATGAATTCTTGTCCTAGAATCCGGTAAGACCAAGAGACCGCAAGAAAGATATATTATAACATAGCGAACTGTCAATTGGGGAAAGGAAATGAATGTTCTTAACTTCTTTACTCATTCAACGTTTGACAGTGAAAGGAGAACACTAATGAAATATCTTTCAAGTGGTGAGGAGGAAGCGAGAAAGCAAATAGCAAGTCAGACAACCACCTCAGGTTTACCCTGTCGCCTAAAATGAATCCGGAAAGAAATCCTCCAGTCTATAAATTAAAAAAGTCAACGATGGGTATTTCTTTAGGTCATCAGAAGTGACAAGGATAATTTATACATGAAAAATTAAATAGCATGTAATTCTCTGATTTTACATGAATATTTTAGTAATGTATCTAGATAAATAGCGAGTGCAAACACTGGGGAAGCATAATTTTCCGTCATTTTTTGATGGGGTGTGTACACTAGTATATATAATAAAAGGAATACACATCGGCTGAAACGTTGCGTGGTAGAAATATAAATATAAACGTTGATGGGGGCAATAGTCCGAAAAGAAAATAATGTAAATAAATACGCTTCCTGATCGCCGTACATAAATGGACGGTACCCTTTAAGATGGTCGGACGGTACGTCAGCTGAAACAGTGGAAATAAAAATATAAACAATATGGAGACAATAGCCCGAAGAAAAACTGTAAATAAAAGCTTCGCGTGAAAATGCAGACAGAAATGTAAGTTTGGGGACTTACCAATTTTATTTCCGTTTTTTCTGTTGCGAATCGCAGCCTCAAGTCTCCGTCGCGACATTTTTGGTTCACCTGTTTTTTTGTTTTCTTGTTTCTGTTTGTTTGTTTGTTTGTTTGTTGGGTGCGGTTCCTCGTCTCTGCTGGTGTCTTATAGACGAGGTGATACTCCCAGTATTTGGGTTTTGCCACTTTGCGTCGGAAGGAGGAAAAAAACACACAATTTGAAGCGAGCCGGGTGTGAAAGCGTTTGTAAGAAGCGTCCAGACACTTGGCCGGAAACGGAGGAAAAGACAATGGCCGACGGCGACGATGGCGGTGGACAATTGCCGGCAATGGCGGGAGCCAGCTGAAGTTGCAATCGTCATTTCGTAAATGAATTATGGAAACAAAAACTGTGGGAAATACACGCAAAGGAAAGAAAAGAAAATAAAGACGAAAAAAATAAAATAAAATCATCTAAAATAAACAGGCATAAACAAAAGAGTATGAACCCGGTCCGTCAGTTTATGAGGGTTGGTGCGAAGATTGGGGTAGGGGTGTGGCATGCCCCGGGGTGGTCAGATGGGCAGGGATGTCTTGCTTGTTGGTAAGTAATAATGTTAATGTGATAATCATGCCAATAAACGATAATAAGATGTACATAGCTTAACACTTATTTATTAATTGTATACTAGGTAGAATCCGTTATTTCCTTCTACTAGAGAGCTCAACCGATATCTTGTTAGGGGACCGAGTGGTCGTGTTCCCAGGCTATAAACGTGTTCAGTAAATCAAGCAATGTTGCATGCAAAAGACAGAGTAATAATTAATAAACAAAAATGAAGTAGTTCAAATAAGGTTTATTGAACGTGTGTGTACGTGGAATGATGAAGTGTGTGATGTATGCATGTGTGTCGATGGAAAAACAGTTCTTGAAAAGGTATAAGAAGAAATGAATCCGGCGTAGGAAAAGTCTTTGAAAGCCGTACACAAAGAAAATGAGTTGAGAACTCTTACCGTTGTTTGACCACGTGTGTTGGTAGTTGTTATGCCGATGCTATTTGAAGAGAAAAGCGTTAGACGAAGCGCTAGTGTATTAGCGTCGTTCTACCGAGGCCAATTGACCAGAAGAGAAAAGTGAAACGGAACGCTAGTGTCAGCGTCGTTCTGTCAAGGCTGGTCGGTGAAAAAGAGAGGGATTTTCCGTTTGCAACGGTTTTTATAGTCAGAAGGGCAGATAACTCTGGTGTCGCTTTACAGTGCCACCTGTCAGTGAAAAAGCGACACCTACCGGCAAACCGGTGTAGTTATGTAAGGAGGAGGTAACTGCTACAATCTAAATGAATAAATGAGAAAGTTGGGCCCATTTCTCGCTCAAATGGTAAAGGCAAAACGCCCTTAATTTAACTTTACACGATATTACCACCATCTCTTTTATATACTGCCTATGTATATGCGATATAAATCGCAAGGTTAACTAATTTGCATATTGATTTTGAAAAATGACATTTTATTAATTAACTATTATTTGTTATTGTTTTTTCTTTAATTCAATGATTGTTTTGATTTTAATATAACAAAACGTTCTGTTTCGCAATATTGTTTTATTTCCTGGACAAATATTTGGCATTTGTGTTCAAATGTTTTTTTTTTTTTTCGAAGGAACGACTTCATTTTACACAAGTTGCGATCTATTTCTAAATTTCAAGTGAAAACGCAAATTGATTTGTTTTTTTCTTTTCGTTTCGTTACGGTCATATTCAAAAGATAAATAAATTTGTATGTATTGAAATTACGAAAATGTTAATGTTTATCTATTTGTATGAAAAAAGTAGAAACATTTTGTTTCGTGTTTGCAGCAAAGTTATGAATTAAATGTTTATTATTTTAAATTAATGTTTCAAGTATTTCAAGTACAGAAATTTGCGAAACGATAGTGAGACGGTAAAACCAACTAGTATATATATATATATATATATATATATATATATATATATATATATATATATATACTTCTCATCCTCACGGAATCGTCAGTGTAGAGATAATTATTCAAGCCGGTCGCAGGATTCGAACCCCCGGAACACGAGTCATGTTTTTAACTCAAATTCCGATCTATTTCTAAATTTCAAGTGAAAACGCAAATTGATTTGTTTTTTTCTTTTCGTTTCGTTCATATTTAAAAGATAAATAAATTTGTATGTATTGAAATTACGAAAATGTTAATGTTTATCTATTTGTATGAAAAAATTAGAAACATTTTGTTTCGTGTTTGCAGCAAAGTATATATATATATATATATATATATATATATATATATATATATATATATATATATATATATATATATATATATATATACGTCTCATCCTCACGGAATCGTCAGTGTAGAGATAATTATTCAAACCGGTCGCAGGATTCGAAACCCCGGAACACGCGTCATGTTTTTAACTCAAATTCCGACGCCTTAACCCACACGGCTACCGTGAACAACTACATAAACGGTGAAAGTTTTAAACCTATTGTAGGCAGCCGGCGTCAACGGTGTTAAACTTATGGAGGAACATGCATTAAAGCTATGATTTTGACGGATGTATTACTACTACTCACTACAGTGCTCAGCCTAAATTGGGGGTGACAAATAATTATGAATATTTGTTTATCTACGTACGTATGCGTTTCATCCTTACGGAATCGTCAGTGTAGAGATAATTATTCAAGCCGGTCGCAAGATTCGAAACCCAGGAACAAGTCATGTTTATTATTCAAATATATATATATATATATATATATATATATATATATATATATAGAGAGAGAGAGAGAGAGAGAGAGAGAGAGAGAGAGAGAGAGGGAGAGAGAGAGGGTAGGATAATACTTTAAAGATATAAATAATATATTTAACCAGTAGACTATCAGGATAAAAACAAAGCTCAATATAGTGTATAGAGCAATAATATTAATTGAATGACATAATGAGAAATTAATCAGATTTTATTAAAGTTCAAAAACAAGGAGTGATATTACGTTCTTAACTGATGAGTTTTCAAAGAAAATCTTCACCTCAGAGGACCATTACCGCAATGACATTACTGCAGGTAATAAAAATTAAGCTTTGAAAATATATAAAAATATATTTCTAAAAATACATAAAAGTATATAAAACATCAAATATATTGGCCCAAAACACACTTTTTTGTTAAACTTATACAGTTCATCCAAGTCATGAAGTTTAAAACAATTTCAAGAATATATATATATATATATATATATATATATATATATGAATATGTTCATTTGTCAATATCGCAAACAAAATAATAACATTTATGTGCCATATATCCTCTTTTACCGAGTTTTGCGATTAAAATGTTATTCAAAACTGAGGCATGAGACGGACGGACAGACAGTGCTTCTTTTAAAGATGCTTAGACCTATCTAAAAACGGTAATCGTGTGATGTAGGTAATATCGTTTTTGTTGTCAGCGCTGATCCTAGTGATGTCGCCGCTAACGACACCATTTAAGTAAACTGTGTGTCCACCAAATGGGTTTATCTTTGTTAATTGCCAGAAAGTAGAAAGTTGCTGATTGGCTGTCAGGCGGAGGCGATCAACACGTGCACATTTAGTGCCGTTTAGCTCAAAATAAGTTGATATAAATGCAACGCTATGCGAGAGAAAAAAAAGCGCGAGGTAGGTTAATTCATGTATAGGTTGATTTGCCAGTTCTGGCAAAATGTGAAAGCCCAAGTTATTTTATCTGTCTCGGTAAAATGTGAAAGCCCACGTTGTTTTATGTCTCGATAAAATGTGAACCCCCAAGTTATTTTACTTGTCTCGGTAAAATGTGAAAGCCCAAGTTATTTTATCTGTCTCGGTAAAATGTGAAAGCCCAAGTTGTTTTATGTCTCGGTAAAATGTGAAAACCCAAGTTATTTTATCTGTCTCGGTAAAATGTGAAAGTCCAAGTTATTTTACTTGTCTCGGTAAAATGTGAAAGCCCAAGTTATTTTATCTGTCTCGGTAAAATGTTAAAGCCCAAGTTATTTTACTTGTCTCAGTAAAATGTGAAAGCCCAAGTTATTTTACTTGTCTCGGTAAAATGTGAAAGCCCAAGTTATTTTATCTGTCTCGGTAAAATGTGAAAGCCCAAGTTATTTTACTTGTCTCGGTAAAATGTGAATGCCCAAGTTATTTCATCTGTCTCGGTAAAATGTGAAAGCCCAAGTTATTTTATCTGTCTCGGTAAAATGTGAAAGCCCACGTTATTTTATCTGTCTCGGTAAAATGTGAAAGCCCAAGTTATTTTATCTGTCTCGGTAAAATGTGAAAGCCCAAGTTATTTTACTTGTCTCGGTAAAATGTAAAAGCCACTGTTATTTTATCTGTCTCGGTAAAATGTGAAAATCCAAGTTATTTTACTTGTCTCGGTAAAATGTGAAAGCCCAAGTTATTTTATCTGTCTCGGTAAAATGTGAAAGCCCAAGTTGTTTTATGTCTCGGTAAAATGTGAAAACCCAAGTTATTTTATCTGTCTCGGTAAAATGTGAAAGTCCAAGTTATTTTACTTGTCTCGGTAAAATGTGAAAGCCCAAGTTATTTTATCTGTCTCGGTAAAATGTTAAAGCCCAAGTTATTTTACTTGTCTCAGTAAAATGTGAAAGCCCAAGTTATTTTATCTGTCTCGGTAAAATGTGAAAGCCCAAGTTTTTTTTATCTGTCTCGGTAAAATGTGAAAGCCCAAGTTATTTTACTTGTCTCGGTAAAATGTGAAAGCCCAAGTTATTTTATCTGTCTCGGTAAAATGTGAAAGCCCAAGTTATTTTACTTGTCTCGGTAAAATGTGAATGCCCAAGTTATTTCATCTGTCTCGGTAAAATGTTAAAGCCCAAGTTATTTTATCTGTCTCGGTAAAATGTGAAAGCCCAAGTTATTTTATCTGTCTCGGTAAAATGTGAAAGCCCAAGTTATTTTACTTGTCTCGGTAAAATGTGAAAGCCCAAGTTATTTTATCTGTCTCGGTAAAATGTGAAAGCCCAAGTTATTTTACTTGTCTCGGTAAAATGTAAAAGCCACTGTTATTTTATCTGTCTCGGTAAAATGTGAAAATCCAAGTTATTTTACTTGTCTCGGTAAAATGTGAAAGTCTAAGTTATTTATCTGTCTCGGTAAAATGTGAAAGCCCAAGTTATTTTATCTGTCTCGGTAAAATGTGAAAGCCCAAGTTATTTTACTTGTCTCGGTAAAATGTGAAAGCCCAAGTTATTCTATCTGTCTCGGCAAAATGTGAAAGCCGACGTTATTTTATCTGTCTCGGTAAAATGTGAAAGTCCAAGTTATTTTACCTGTCTCGGTAAAATGTGAAAGTCCAAGTTATTTTACTTGTCTCGGTAAAATGTGAAAGCCCAAGTTATTTTATCTGTCTCGGTAAAATGTGAAAGTCCAAGTTATTTTACCTGTCTCGGTAAAATGTGAAAGTCCAAGTTATTTTACTTGTCTCGGTAAAATGTGAAAGTCCAAGTTATTTTACTTGTCTCGGTAAAATGTGAAAGCCCAAGTTATTTTATCTGTCTCGGTAAAATGTGAAAGCCCAAGTTATTTTACTTGTCTCGGTAAAATGTGAAAGCCCAAGTTATTTTATCTGTCTCGGTAAAATGTGAAAGCCCAAGTTATTTTATCTGTCTCGGTAAAATGTGAAAGCCAAGTTATTTTATCTGTCTCGGTAAAATGTGAAAGCCCAAGTTATTTTACTTGTCTCGGTAAAATGTGAAAGCCCAAGTTATTTTATCTGTCTCGGTAAAATGTGAAAGCCCAAGTTATTTTATCTGTCTCGGTAAAATGTGAAAGTCCAAGTTATTTTAGTGTTACACCGGCCGTTCTTACACCGGAGAAACTACACCGGTTGTCACTATAAATAGCGCGAGTCACCAGAGACACTGAAGAAAAAGCACAGTCTTGTAACTGTCTAGCCAAGAGCTAGTCACTTTCTTACTTTGTTAATACACTTGTTAAACCAACCCTCGACTTGACTTCCTTTATTTATTATTTACTGTGGAACAACTTCACAACATTTAGCCATCGTTTTTTAACTGTTGTGTCGGAGCAAACATCGAAAAATAAGGAAGACTAATATACTAAAGGGATATCAAGAAGAAACGTCTAACCAAACAAACGAAATGGATCTTGTTTTCATCAGGACAATGCTCCAGCATGCAAGTTATTCTTTTTAATAACTACTCCACGTGAACGTGTATTTGAAATGCTTTATTATTCGTTTGATTTTTCCCCAGATGACTATCATCTGGTTTTGAACATGAATAAAAAAAAAACTTGGCAGAAGTGTGTTGTTACTCCATGTACTGCATTAATTGTTTCATCTGCTGTTTTACATTAACATTGTGGGTCTGTGTTCGCGCTGGTCAATCATAAGCACCAAATTATTTAATAGTTATATATTGGGCAAGGAATTTCTTAAGTTATACGACTTTCCCGGGATACGGCGGGGCACGGAGCAGCTAGTATATATATATATATATATATATATATATATATATATATATATATATATATATATATATATATATATATAGTAAGTTATGAAAATATATTTATGGCACACAGAGGCTCCTGCGTTTCATCCCCGGGGGGTAATCTTCAGGCTAAAATGCCCGAAGATTCCCCCCGGGGATGACATGTGTGAGCCTCTGTGTAGCTTAATTTCCATAAATATGTTTTCATAACTTACTACCTAGCTCTACTTACGTATCGAGCACTGTTGAAATAAATGCTGAAAACTGATGCATAAAAAATTATATCTCCTTATAAAATTTTATGTGGATACATGAAATAGTATATAGTATAGTATAGTATATATATATATATATATATATATATATATATATATATATATATATATATATATATATATAGTAAGCAATGAAAATATATATGGCAATCAAGCTACACAGAGGCTCCCGTGTATGTATATAAAAACACCTGACAAAAATAACTCCATGCATTTAGCCTGACGATTCCCCCCCGGGGATGAAACACGGGAACCTCTGTGTAGCTTGATTGTCATATATATTTTCATTGCTTACTACCTAGCTCTACTTACGTATCGAGCACTGTTGAAGTAAATACTGAAAACTGGCACATCAAAAATGATACTTCCTTATAATATTGTATGTGGATACATGAAGTACTAACAATATATATATATATATATATATATATATATATATATATATATATATATATATATATATATATAGTAGTAGTAGTAGTAGTAGTAGTAGTAGTAGTAGTATGTTTTTAAAAGGCTGTGGGCAATGCAAATTCCGGGTAAGATGTAAGCTGGAAGGAACAAAAATAATAAATCGAATACGAAATGTGACTCGCTGTCTCTGTTTTCTGGCATCCATTTTGGCAGATTCTCTGCACAGACGGAGTTTTCCTCAGGTGTTTATTATTTTTGACAAATATTAAGTCACATTTCTTATTCGATTTATTATTTTTGTTCCTTCCAGCTTATATCTTACCCGGAATTTGCATTGCCCACAGCCTTTTAAAAACATACTACTATTATTCCCAGCAATGCTTCAAGCGAACTACCATTCTCTCTCTCTCTCTCTCTCTCTCTCTCTCTCTCTCTCTCTATATATATATATATATATATATATATATATATATATATATATATATATATATATATATATATATAGGATCAAATATAAACCAAAGTAAAACTTTTAGTAGATGGAACCTATTGTGAAGAGGATTAGCTCAATATACGAGATAGAGCAATTGTAGAGATAGAAGAAAAAAGAGTGATAAATATGCGACGATTATTTATTTATTTATTACTGAATACACCTTGCATTGAACAATTGAAATTTGAAATAAATTTGGACAATCGTCGCATATTTATCACTCTTTTTTCTTCTATCTCTCTCTCTCCCTCCCCCCCTCTCTCTCTCTCTCTCTCTCTATATATATATATATATATATATATATATATATATATATATATATATATATATTAGCTGTGCATGCCCGGAGTTGCCCGGAATGCGTTGAAATCTTTTAAGTTAGTAATTTTTATTTGTTTGCGTATTTTTTAAATTCAATGAAAAATTTAAAAAATGTAAATAAAATTTTAGTTGTAAAGGAGACATTTCCTAGTGATGATGAGGTCATGTTTGCTGCCATTCCTTTTTCTTTCTTTTTTTTTGGACAAACGGGATAAAAGTTGCGATATAAATGTGATCCAAGAAGTGAAATATCGAGAGAAGAAGTGGGTGGACTGACACTGGGATTATGTGGGCAAAATAAACCTCATTTGGTCACATTCCATCAGAGTATATTGGTGAGTCTATGAAATGGCCAACCGCTAATTAATTTACAATAAGAAAAAACATTGTTTTTAATTAAAAATTAATTTAGCGCATTCGTACTGTTCTTTTAATAGTTGACAATGTTACTCAAGATTTATGGTTTAGGGTTAGGGTTAGGGTTAGGGTTAGGGTTAGGGTTAGGGTTAGGGTAAGGGTACGGGTAAGGGTAAGGGTACGGGTAAGGGTAAGGGTACGGGTAAGGGTTAGTTAAGGGTTGGGGTTAGGGTTTAGGGTTAGGGTTAGGGTTAGGGTAAGGGTTGGGGTTAGGGTTGGGGTTAGGGTTTAGGGTTAGGGTTAGGGTTAGGGTTAGGGTTAGGGTAAGGGTTGGGGTTAGGGTTGGGGTTAGGGTTTAGGGTTAGGGTTAGGGTTAGGGTTAGGGTAAGGGTTGGGGTTAGGGTTGGGGTTAGGGTTTAGGGTTAGGGTTAGGGTTAGGGTTAGGGTAAGGGTAAGGGTACAGGTAAGGGTTAGGTAAGGGTTGGGGTTAGGGTTTAGGGTTAGGGTTATGGTTAGGGTTAGGGTTATGGTTAGGGTTAGGGTCAGGGTCAGGAGCAGGGTCAGGGTTAGGTTTAGGATCAGGGGCAGGGTTAGGGTTAGGGTCAAGGTCAGGGTCAAGGTTAGGGCAAGGTTAGGGGCAGGGGCAAGGTCAGGGTCAGGGTCAGGGTAAGACTTAGGGTTAGGGCTAGGGTAAGGATTAGGATTAGGGTTAGGGTTAGGGTTAGGGTTAGGATTAGGATTAGGGTTAGGGTTAGGGTTAGGGTTAGGGTTAGGGTTATGGTCAGGGTCAGGGTCAAGGTTAGGGTAAGGATTAGGGTTAGGGTTATGGTTAGGTTTAGGATCGTGTCGCTCATTAAGTAAACGATGGATAATCTCCCGTCCGGTTATGGATGAAAACAAATTTATCAATTCACTCCATGGTTCACACAAAACGGATTGCACGATGATTAATTATCAGATAATTAGACAAAGGCCAAAAAATGAGTATCTAATCTAATAGGTCCTTCACTATCCACCAAGCTCCAGTCCCTGTCCCATCGCCGCAATGTTGCATCCTTGTGCTTGCTTTACAAGTACTTCAATGGAATGTGCTCCGATGAACTTAGTGCTCTGATGCCCCCTCGACGAACATTCGACCAACTCGACAATCAGCTAAATCCCATCCATTCACTGTGGAGGTCCCCAGATGCCGGAGATCCTTATATTCCAATAGCTTCTTTCCTCGTGCTGCCGGCATTTGGAACTCCCTCCCTGCCCCTGTTTCTCCGATGCAGAAATTAAAAACTAATGCAAACAAGCATCTCGCTGCACAGCTCCCAATTTAGGATGACCCACAAAACTTTCCCCCTAATTCTCAGTAGCCCCTTACGTCTACAGTGACAGCTTGCCTTGTTTGGAGTGAACTAAGTTGAAACAGAAATGTTGCTCATGTATCTGGGAAAAGTTTTTTTTTTTAATACAAAACATTCTTCTACAAACAGAGTACTAAATCGACTTCGAAATCTAGTGGGGGATGTCCTCTTCTCTCGCTCTCTTTCTCTCTATCCCTCTCTCTCTACCTCTCGCTTTCTCTCTCTCTCCCTCTCTCTCTCTCTTTCTCCCTGTCTCCCTTTCTTCCTCTCGCTTTCTTTCTCTCTCTCGCTCTCTTTCTCTCTCTTTCTCTTTCTCTCTCTTTCTCTCTCTCTCCCTCTCTCTCTTTCCCTCTCTCTCTCTTTCCCTCTTCTCTCTCTTTCCCTCTCTCTCTCTTTCCCCCTCTCTCTCTTTCCATCTCTCTCTCTTTCTCTCTCCCTCTCTCTCTCTCTCTTTCTCTCTCCCTCTCTCTCTCTCTCTCTCTCTCTCTCTCTATCTATCTATCTATCTATTTTTCTCTCATATCGACTTCGAAATCTACTGGGGGGGATGTCCTCTTCTCTTTTCTACAGCCTCTTTCTCACAGAATTGAGGTCGCTAGTCTTTCTCTACTCTATCGTTATTTTCATGATAGGTGCTCGACTGAGTTCCAATCTACCTTTATTCCTCTGTGTACCTAAAACTAAACGGAACTTCCATGAGCAAAGTTTCTTTCCAATAACTACCCGTATGTGGAACACAATCTAACGATGTTGCTTACCAGCTGCTTACAGTATGGTCGTTTCCAAGTCCAATGTTCACAAATATTTGTTGAGCCGTCATCTTAGATAAGCAAATTCTGTTTAAGTTTACCGATTGGTACTAATCCTCACGGTTTTTTCTCACCGCCCACCTGACAGACCAATTAACCCTTGTCCTCGAGTGGCCTTTAGATCTTGATAAGCGATAACTCATTAGTACATGAAGAAATCTAGCACTATAGAGTATTTTCTCGCAATTTTGCTGATTTCTCTGGAAAAAACAAAAACGCTAAAAAGATATCACATTTCTTCAACAGTGCACTCTAGAGAATTTGTTTGCAATTTTGCTGATGTCTTTGAAAATAAAACGCAAACCGATAAGAATTCTTCAAAGTTGAACTTGAACTATAGAGCATTTTGCAGCCACATTGTATTATAAGAGAATTTTCTTACAAAAATTCGTGGCAGAAAAATCAATGAACTAATGCAAAAAAAAAAAAAATCAGCATTAAATAACTCGAAAAGGGTTGACATGCCGTAAAACAAAATCACCAAATATAAACATCACAAATAAATATTTGAAGATATTAAGAATTAAAAACATAAAGCTTTTACTAAAATCACTAGATTCGACATTTAATAACCCACAAAATGGATTGATATGCCGTAAAACAAAACAACCAAACAAAATAATTAATTTTGATCCAAATACAAAATTACTGCTTGGCGGGAGTATACGATCTTCGAGTGCTTTTGTTTCTGTTGTAAATAAAACAATTCAAAGTGCCCGCCTGCTGCGCGGGAAACTTCTCATGTATAGTCTTGTTTTTTCCTTATTCTGTTCGTCCTCAATCGTTGTGTCCCTCAATGTCAGCATGATGCCAGCTTTACGTGGGTCGCTATACACTGGCAGGTGTCCCATACTTTTTTACACCTGGGACTTACAGTTCGTCTATAATTGCCCATGTTCTATTCACACACACACACACACACACACACACATATATATATATATATATATATATATATATATATATATATATATATATATATATATTTAATTTGGTACAGAAAAATTAGTACAACATTCGTACCGTCGGTTTCAAGCACGGAAAGACTTAGCCATCCGGCTCTCTTCAGCTTCTGTTGTCATCTCAGAAGCTGAAGAGAGCCGGATGGCTAAGTCTTTCCGTGGTGAAACCGACGGTACAAATGTTGTACTAATTTTTCTGTACGAAATGAAATAAATATTACGCTCTTGTGATATTTCCTGCTATATTACAAAGAAGGTATATATATATATATATATATATATATATATATATATATATATATATATATATATATATATATATATATAAAATATGAAACTTTTAGAGGATAGAACCTTTTAGAGGATAGAACCTATAGTGAAATGGTTTAAGCTCAATATACGAGATAAGGAAATTATAAAGATAAATGAAAGAAGAGAGATAAAGATGTACGAATGACAAATTTATTTCAACTTCGATTGTTCAATGCAAGGTGTACTCGGTAAAAACATGTTTATTTTTCTTTCCTTAAGCCAAGGCTTTTCAAAGATTAAAATCTTATAATCTGAGGAATTACCTCATTACCTTATCAACGGACATTCACCAACTGGACAGACTTCGTATTTTTTTACACGCATACTCTCCATTACTTTATATTTTTTCAAATTTTGAATTTTGTCTTTTCCACTGCCAACTTATCCATCTATGTAATTCCTCTGAAGAAAACATTCGTGGAAACCTGTGAAACCTATGGAACATTTGTTAATTTTTTTTTATTTTAATACAAAAAAGACTATCAGAAAAATTGAACAAATAAAAAATGGTATAATTAAACAGACGAATTCTGTTATTTTTTAACAATGTGTGCATATATATATATATATATATATATATATATATATATATATATATATATATATATATATATATATATAATACAAGTTTATTTTATATTCCAGTAATCATGGTTTTTATTTTCAACTTTTATTTCTTTACATTTTCAAAAAACATAACATTTCTTGTGAGATGTATTTTTACGCCTCGTTTCCCTGGGGGTGAACCAACCAACATTATTATATCAATATCGGCTCTTCTACACCTCAAGAGCATCAGAATAATCCACAAAGAAAAAAGTTCTCAAACTGAAAAGTCTTGAGAAAAACCTACACCACATGGTGGGTCATTGTGCGCAAAAACAAAGAAAAAGAAAACAAAGAAAAAAACTCTTACACGTGGAAAAGTGGTCATTAGGACGCCATTTTGAATTTTTTCAGTTCAGAGCTAGCACACTAAAAAATGCGAACATTCGAAAAATTCTAATTCACTGGAATTTATTTAATATAGTTAATTAATCTTATCATTTATTCATAAAAAAGTTTTCATTCACTCGATGGTGAGTTTTAATAGCTTTAAATTACTTAATTAGATTACAGATATATATATATATATTATGGAAATATTTTTTTATTTTTTATTTTTATTTTTTTTTATATCTCTTTAAATCTTCTCCGGTTTAAATCTCAACTGTCACTTTTCACCCTTCCCCTTTTTTTCAAAACCTTATTAAATCTTCCTTACACTAAATTTAAACAAACATACATAACAATCTAAGCAAATAACGCGTCCAAACGAGAGTGCCACGTGACTTTACATTTCCGAAACAGATTACAACAGAAGCTGAAGAGAGCCGGGTAGCTAAATCCTTCTGTGCTTGAAACCGACGTTACGAATGTTGTACTAATTTTTCTGTACCAATATATATATATACATATATATATATATATATATATATATATATATATATATATATATATATATTGGTACAGAAAAATTAGTACAATATTCGACATATATATATATATATATATATATATATATATATATATATATATATATATATATATATATATATATAGTCTAAAGAAGCTTTGAGTCATTAAAAAAAAAAAAAAGTAAAAAAGGTAAAATGCAGTTTAAATTCCCAGACAAACTAACTAAATCCAAGATATTGCAGACTTAACATTCGTTGGAAAATTAATAAATGAAAAAATATAAGTAAAATAAAAAAAATAAAAAATAAAAATAAAAAAGGGGGGTTAATTATCTAAGAGTGAAACAAAAACAGGAGACCTTAAGCGTCTAATATTAACACGGGGATCATCAGCTGTTTACCATGTAACTGTTTCGGAGATTTAAAAACAGGACAGTTTTAATATTCATGGCTCTCCAATGGTACTGATTATACGACCATTTCCCCAATGATCAAGTGTCGAAATAATTCAGCTTAAAATATCACTAATATATACATAAAAAAATAATAATAATGATAAAATAATAATAATAATATATTACCCTTAAGACTACCGTATGATATAGTAACTTGCATATCAAATAACATTAATTATAACAATAATAAAAAAAATAAAAATAATAATAATACTATCTAAACACTATATCCAAGAA
>OY744534.1:87946523-87964023 GCA_963556195.1 Sepiola atlantica | reverse complement strand
ATCTCCTTGATCATCACCCTGTGATTTGCTGAGACGGCGAAATCTACGAGTTTGCATGTGTTTTTTTCCGTCTTGGTGACTATTATAACATCCAGCCTCCTTAATTGGGAAGGTTTGTCTTTTTGTATCCCCTTATCCCAGAAAAGTTTGTGCTTTTTGCTTTCTGGTCGTGTATCTAGTTTATGACTATACCATTCAACCGCGTGCATAGTTCCCAATGTTCTGCCTTCCCCTCACAGTCGTGTCTTTTTTCTATTCTTTCGGGGCTGGTTTACTGAATTCAATTTTTATGTGATTTACCGTTTCGTCTCTTTGTCCACGGAGTCTACATTTACTATTTTCTTGGGTTTTGTCTATCTTAGCCTTGATATAGTTTTTTTCTTTCTGATCAGGTGGCTGTCAGTAGCGATTCGGTTTCTCTGTCCAGGTGACATTTTCGTAGCCATATTCATGTGTTTTCGTGTGTCTCTTTTTCGTCAATGTAGCTATTTTAGTCCCATTTTTCTTTTCTCGTCTTTTTGGTTTTCAGTTCTGCTACTCCATGTTCTTGGCCTTTTGGCTAAGATCAAAGTGTAGTATCTGTTCCGATGGGGTGCAGTATCCATCGGAACAGATATTGTCTTGGCCTTCGGGGCTTGATTTACGCCGGTCTATGGGACTGTCCTGTGAAGTTCTAGGAGGTCCACCCTCCCAGGCTTCGCCTCCCCTCTTTGGGGAGGAGTAAGTTTATTGCTTATTGCCTGAGGCGCCCCTACCGGGGAATGCCGACGGGGCTGCCCAGACAATTTTTAAACCCCACTTTCCCGACCCGACCTTGGGTCACATCTTACTTGTGGGAGTAAGATAAAAACTGGCCTTGTGCCTAACTCCTGGAGCGGAGTAAATCAATACTCCATGTATTTTTTTCATTTTTACGACGTCTCCTGCAATGATCAGCCCTTCTCTGTTCTGGTTTATGTACTTTTCCCGTTCTTTGTGTGTGTGTGTGTGTGTGTGTGTCATCCACATAGTCTTCTATACTTACCAGTCATCTTCCTCCTTCTCCCCTTTTTACGTAATGTCGATCAATATCAACCTTTGGCTGTAGTGCATTGTGCATGGTCATTAGTTTCCTAGTTTTCTGGTCCATATAGTCACAAAATAGAGTAGATCCCCATCACACCATAACACCTCCCTTTTAGCCTTTCTACGTATGGAGGCAATACTTTTTTCGTTTAGTGTTTATTACAATTAAGTCTGTAATATTACGTTTTCTTTTAGATCTTCGTTGTTCAGAACCTGTTTACGGGATTAGTATCTTAAAGGTGTCGAACACGACTTCTAATAGTGTGTCTTCTGGAGTATAGGTCTCGACAGCATCTGAATATTATTGTCTCATCTGGTTCATGCGTCTTTTGTGGATAAACTTAGGTCCCTTTACCATGTAAAGTATGTTTCCAATCCGTTTAGCCACTATCCCTGTTTCCCAGTATGATTTATTGTTTTTGAACATCCGAAAGAAAACATTTTCTTCAACTTTGAAGCGTGGCATTTTTTTTCACATCCTGGTTTCGTTGGGTTGACAACAGTCTATCAAGCACTGTTTTAACCTTCCTTGCAAACATTGCTTCTGTTGGCGTCATAGAAAATAGAACATTGTTATTTGGGGTCATTCTATAGACCTGCAAACATTCTTGAATGGCTTTTTCGGTTAGTGTACCGCTCGTTTTCTTACGTGCTCTTTTGAATGCATCCACGAACCGTTCTGCACAACTTCTCATGGGACTTTTCATTCTCAAAATGTCCGCGAAACCGATATGCAATTCTTTTAGTATTCCTTTCTGTAATGCTACATGGATAACCACTCGCTCGCCATACATAACTACTTTATCACAGGTTGAATACACTTACGGGATTTCTGTGTGTTACATTTACTGGTTGTAATACACGTTGTAAACTCTGGTCGTCGTAGTAGAGCTCCCGTCTGTTGTTCCCGAAACGAGGCGATGTGTCGTTTCTACTCGATCCGGGCGACGTCGAGTAGTCTTGCCATTGCTTTCATTTTTCTCCCTTTCGGCTGACACAGCAGTAAACACAATTCGGGAATCATATTTCCCTTTTCTTCTTTCTCTACTTTTCAATGTCTGCAACCTAACTGCTATCGTTAGCCTGCTGAGCCGCCATCACTCTCTGTAACTGAAATCAATCTACACTTAATAAAAATATAACAAGGCTTTACTTATTTTTATCAAGAGCCATTTTATTTACTATCTTGCTAGTCGACACTGAGTAAGTTCGTTGTTTAAGAGAGAGAGAGAGCTTATGCTCGTAAATTCCTAATTATTTAGCTATTTGTAAAGGAAGGAAAATGTGAGATTCACTCTGGCTCTCATTTTGGGAATTCGAAATCCCTTAACTTGTAATAGCTACATGACTATATGTGTTCTCCTGTCGGCTTCCAATCGAGAACTGTTGAATCTCAATCTCGCTTTCCCACAGCAAAAACTGTGACGTCACGAAACCTCGTGATCGACGCACAGCTGTGACCTAACCTTTGAACTTAAGGTCCCATCAACTGTCACTGCGACCGTGAGAACAACACTGCACTAAACCTGCACGAGATGATTTCGTTACAAATCGCACAAGTCAAGCGATCTCACTGTACGTCCATCCACACATGAGTCCCATTATATAACATGTGTTCTTTTATTTCGTTTTAATGTACTTAAAGAAATGTTCGTCTAGCGCCTTTTCTATTATTTCTTGGAGTGTTAACGGAAGCTCCCTAATTTTTACTTCTACCTCAGTTTGTAGGGGGCAATTACTGTCTTCAGGGGTTCAGCATATTTTGGGATAAGTCTAAATAATCCGTCAGCATTACTGATTTTGGACGATTGGAGATACTCCATTTTATAACTGTAATTGTGACGAATGATCTCCCATCTATATAATCTGCAGTATGCGTTGGTAAAGCCTTTTTTTACCCTGAAATTGTTAGCAGTTATTTGTTTTGCCCATCCCACCTATTGTTTATTGTCCACTTGTGGAGGCAATCATAACTTTGACCCTTATCCTTGAGTGGCCCTCGAGCCTTGATAGGCGGTGACCCTTTAGAAAAAAAATCTTTAGGCGTACCTGAAACAAGTGATGAAGCAAAGACATCAGTGGGGAATCACCTTGAAGCATTTCCAAGATGTATTTTTCAATCAAATAAAAGCAGAACAAATCCGTTTGGCAAAGTTTTTCCATCTGTAATGATTTATTCGTCTTCGTGATTTATTTATTGCTTTTCTGCTTTTATTGGTTTTTATTCTCGCATTTTCCCCATTTATCTTTAAGGGAAAATGATACAATCGCCAATTTACTTGGAAAATGTGGACATTGGCCGGAAATCCTCTTTCCATATAAATATCATTTGTATTGGCACTGTCTGTTTCGGGAACAATGGTGCTAAAAGGGTTTCAGGATTATGGAAAGTTCTTATTGAAACAAGATTAGAGAAATGCCGATTCTGTGTAAAAAAAATGTCATTCTGGAGTTGCTTCTCGCCCATGTCCCTCGGATCAGTTAAAATATTCAGCTGATCTAGAGGTTAACCTGGGTTCAGTTGTGGATTGGGATACGAAATGGTTTGTTTCGTTTAATCATATTGAAACTCAGCTCGTGTCTTTTAATCGTAGACGTCTCCCTTTTCTTCTTGAGAATCTCTTGAGGAGTAATCGACTCTGAAACTTCTTGGTCTTTCTCTCTCATCAAATCTTTCTTGGGGTTCATACATTAGATCCATTGCTCTTTCTGCTTCTCGTAAAGTCGGTTCTTTTTATCACTTCAAACACTTTCTCACGCTTGGGGCTATTCTCTATCTCTACAAATCTATTATCAGACCATGTATGGAGTATTGTTGCCATATTTTGGCTGGTGAATTTCTGTCCCATTTGAGGGTTCTTGATAAGGTGCAGAAACGTATCTGCATTTTGATTGGCCCACCCTTTCTTCTCTGCACCCTCTATCTCACACTAGACGTCATGTTGCTAGTCTCGGTCTTTTCTATAAATACTATTATGGCACATGCTCTTCAGAATTGTGTGATCTATTCCCTGCTTCTTTTGTTCCAGCTCGTTTGACTCGTTGGTCTAGTGGTCTTCAGCAATTCGCTGTTATAATACCTCATTGTAATACAGCTTCCTACTCCAGTAGCTTATTTCCAAGAACTGCATGCTTGTGGAACTGATGGCCCCATAAAATATTTTAAAGCTGTGAAATTAGTTCAAAACAATTTATTTGGGTTTACCTACTCATGTGTGATGTATTTACGTCAAAAACAATTTAATATTTAATAGAAAGTATAAGCAGGTGAAGTTACCGTTAGGATTGGTTAGGATAGCTTCCGGAAGAGAAAAACATGGCGAGCGAATGACTAACTACTAAAGTCCGTGGGTCTAGTGGTCTCCATCAATTCTTTGTTTATGTATCTAATTGCAATACAGCTTCCTATTCCAGTAGCTTCCTTCAAATAACTGCAGGCTTGTGGAACTCTCTTCCTGCTGACCGTTTTCCTCCTACCTATAGCCTTGAATAAGATTTCACTTCTCGATAGATTCAGAGAAAATGGATCAAGTCTCGTGATCTCAGAAGACACGTTACTTGGACCCAGTTCTCGCGAGATTTCAGAAAATCCTCTGATGTACTATCTCTTGTTTGACTGTCCTTCCTGGAGGGAAGTCACCCGTCCAGTCGGTTCCTCCAGAAAATCCAAATGCTTCGAATGTAAGTAGACCCTTTTGTATATTTCACACAACTCCTTTATTTGAGTAACAACTATGTGCATTCAATTGTTTGGGGACTTATAGTAAATATTTATTTCTTTGTCTTTGATCGTGCCAACGTTTGTTAAAACAAACGTTTAATAGACGCACATGAGTTTTAACTCACTTTTTCGTATTTTCCTTATTTATCGACACACACTAAATTGTAAAGGTTTGTATTTTTCCTAGTAATGCGGTCTGTCTTCCTGTAGACTGAGAATGCGAACTACTCAACCGAACACTGTAGTCCAAAATTCATAATGATCGGTTAATTAGTTTAGGAGTTAATCATGTATATACAAATATATATACACATACCTAACTTAATATATAGAGGGAGACATACCTAATTTTTTTTTGGGGGGGGGGGGCTGAAGAGATGGGGGTGTCGGGGAAAATCTTAGGGGTGGGGCCAAACCTTTTAGGGGGTCGGGCCAAATTTTTTTTTTTTTAACTTAAAATATTCTTCAGGGTTGGGGAGAGGAAAAAAAAATTTGTTTGGGGGGGGGGTTGGGGCTGGAGAGATGGGGGTCGGGGAAAATCTTAGGGGTGGGGCCAAACATTATAGGGGGTCGGGCCGAAATGCCAACAATAGAAAGAACGTTGATATTCACAAAGGGATTTCAAGTCTCCCAAAAATAAATAAAAAAGAAAAATTGATTTGATAGAATCTCTTTAATTAATAGTAAATTTTTTAAAAGGAAACTTTATTATCAAGTCGAAAACAAACGCTTTAAGACAATGGGACGCTCATAGAATCCATTGTTGACGTCATCATCATTGGTGTTGAATCTGTTGATGTTCCTGTAAAAGAGGTGGTAGTCGTTGTAGGACTTCCGTCGCTGCGGCCGCCTTGACAAATTGTCACGTATCGAGGTTCAGTTTTCTCGACCCAGATCTCCATGGTGCGTCCAAACATCGGACCGTGTCCGCGGTACTGGGAAAGGTAATGGACTCCTTTGATGTAAGATAGTCCCTTGCGATCCAGTTCTTTGGTGAACTGGTCCTTGGCTTGTGACATGTCAGAATAGGGATTACCGTTTAACGTCTTCACGTAAATCGTCATGTGTTCCA
Source organism: Sepiola atlantica (assembly GCA_963556195.1). Lineage (NCBI taxonomy): Eukaryota > Metazoa > Mollusca > Cephalopoda > Sepiida > Sepiolidae > Sepiola > Sepiola atlantica. The sequence goes on along the minus strand of OY744534.1, from coordinate 87,958,165 downwards.
CTCTCTGAAGCAAGACACCTTGCTGAATAAAATAAAAGAATTTAAATTCAAAAAAAGGTTGTTTACATTGGATACTAATGATAATAAACAAGAATAAATGGGCATGTCTAACGTAAGATGCGTCCGTTCAATTTACGCGTTTAACGATGTGAGTGCCATTTCAAAGTTAAGCGTGACGGACGCATTGAACGACGGACGCGGCCTCTTTTAGATATGCAAGAACGCACCTAAAAAACGAAAATATTTCTTTAAACTTTTAATGAAAACATGTTACATTACCCGTTCTTTCGGAGTACCCGGTAAGATCCAACAAGAATGACAAAGAACAGAACGTATATGGAAAACTTTGGTTTTCTTTATTTCCCATTACCGGATGGTTTACGCCGGCTACGCACACACATATAAACAAAAACCTTTTGACATAACTTTGTCTCATGAAAGTCTTTTTCTTGCTGAGGTCACAGACTTGGTTTCCGCTAGAAACTCGTTCATATATACATCCGATTGGAAAGCAATTTGCTCTGCATTGTCTATCCGAGCGTGAACTGAAGCAATTGTTTCCACAAGCACTTCCAATTGTCTGTTTGATGAAATACAAGTCAGGGGATTCCTTCATTGTACCAACTTGCTTATCAGTCGCATTTTTAGTCAGCGGACACGAAAGCCTAACAGCAAGACCGGCTTGGATACCATAACCAATAAAGCTTCATCGGTGCCATAAACATCGGTAAACTCCCATTCTTCCGATACTTCGATACTCCAATGAACAAGCGCTCCGGCTCTTTGCGTTTCTGAAACCGCCATCTTTCAAGTCTCGCTTGCACTGTGGAACCTTCTCCTTTTTAACAGTTATCAAGTCGATTTCTTTCTTTCTCGACGTCCCACGCACAATAGACTCGTCCACGATTCATTTTTGCCACTCTTCATTATCTTACAAACAGGTGACTTGTTTTGTTTTTGTTTTCTCTGTAATTTATTTTAACCCCCTCTCTCTCTCTCTCTCTCTCTCTCTCTCTCTCTCCCTTGTCTCGAGGATAATTCTGTTTTTCTTCGATTGCTTTAGTTTTATTTTTGTTTATATCAAATGAAAATTCATTTCCAAACATTATACGTAGTTGCAGACCAACGAAAATGATATTCCAAACATCTTAGTCTTTCTCTCTCATCAAATCTTTCTTGGACTTCATACATTAGATCCATTGCTCTTTCTGCTTCTCGTAAAGTCGGTTCTCTCTATCGCTCCAAACACTTTCTCACACTATTCTCTATCTCTATGAATCTATTATCGGACCATGTATAGAGTACTGTTTTCAAATTTGGACTGGTGAATCTCTGTCCCATTTGAGGGTTCTTAATAAGGTTCAGAAACGTATCTATAATTTGATTGGTCCCACCTTATCTTCTTCTCTGCACCATCTCTCTCACAGACGTGATGCTGCTAGTCTCAACCTTTTCTATATGATATTATGCCATGTGTTCTTCATAATTATGTGATCTATTCCCTGCTTCTTTTGTTCTAGCTCGTTTGACTCATTGGTCTAGTGGTCTTCAGCAATTCGCTGTTATGATACCTCATTGTAATACAGCTTCCTATTCCAGTAGCTTCTTCTCAAAAGAACCGCAGGTTTGTGGAACTCTCTTCTTGCTGACTGTTTTCATCCTACCTATAACCTTGGTCTTTTCAAGACTAAGGTCAATAGGCATCTCCTGTCTTTCCAATAATCATATTTGTTCGTGTTAGCTCCTTACACTAACTGGCTTCATGTCTTGTCTGGAGCGATTTCCATTTAAATTTTTTTAAAGAAACGTAACTGTTGGCGCCATAAAATATTTTAAAGTAGTGAAATTAGTTCAAAACAATTTATTTGGGTTTACCTACTCATGTGTGATGTATTTACGTTAAAACAATTTAATATTTAATAGAAAATATAAGCAGGTGAAGTTACCATTAGGATTGATTAGGATAGCTTCCGGAAGAAAAAAACATGGCGAGCGAATGACTAACTACAAAAGTTCAATCCTAACGGTAACTTCATATGCTTATATTTTCTATGAAATATTAAATTGTTTTAACGCAAATATGGCACACATGAGTAGGTAAACCTAAAATAATTGTTTGGAACTAATTTCACAACTGTATTTCCTTTGAAATATTTTATGTCGTTAATAGTTACGTTTGCCGAAATTTGGCATTTTTATTTCTTAATTTCAAATTCAGTTTCCCTTTTTTTTCTCCGTTTAAAATTCAGCTCCTTCTATTTCTATTTTCTAAATTTCAAATTCAGCTCCCTATTTTTTATTTCTTAATTAAAAATTCAGCTCAACCCTTTTTCTTTTCTTAATTTCAAATCCAGCTTCCCCTGTTTTTAATTTTCTAAATTTCAAGTAGAGCTCCCCCCTTTTTTTTAATTTCAAATTCAGCTTCCGACTTTTTTTATTTCCTTAATTTCAAATTCAGCCCCGCTTTTTTATTTCTTAATTTAAAATTCAGCTTGTAAATTTGTGAGAATAACATTACATATCCGTGTGGAATTAATTCTTCAATTCAAATTCAGTTCCCCTTTTTTATTTTCTTTGTTTAAAATTCAAGTAACCCTTTATTATTTTCTAAATCTCAAATTAAGCTCACCCTTTTTTATTTTCTTTAATTAAAATTAAGCTCCCCCTTTTTTATTTTTTAAAATTTAACCCATCCCCCTCCTTTTGTTCTTTATTTAAAATTCAGCTCCCTCTTTTTTATTTATTTTTTATGTTAAATACAGCTTCCCCTTTTTATTTTCTTAATTCAAAATTGAGCTCCCCTTTTTTATTTTCTTAAAATTCAGCTCTCTCCTTTTTATTTATTTTATTTAATTTCAACTTCAGCTCTCTGTCTTTTATTTATTTTTGTTTTTCAAATTCATCTCCCTCTTTTTATTTCAAATTAAGCTTCCCCTTTTTATTTTCTTAATTTAAAATTGAGCTCCCCTTTTTTATTTATTTTTTTTAAATTTCGAATTAAGCTCCCTCTTATTTATTTATTTTTTATTTATTTTCTATTATAAATACAGCTTCCCCTTTTTATTTTCTTAATTCAAAATTGAGCTCCCCTTTTTTATTTTCTTAAAATTCAGCTTCTCTCCTTTTTATTTATTTTATTTAATTTCAACTTCAGCTCCCTGTCTTTTATTTATTTTTGTTTTTCAAATTCATCTCCCTCTTTTTGTTTATTTTTGTTTTTCAAATTCATCTCCCTCTTTTTATTTCAAATTAAGCTTCCCCTTTTTATTTTCTTAATTTAAAATTGAGCTCCCCTTTTTTATTTATTTTTTAAAAATTCGAATTAAGCTCCCTCTTATTTATTTATTTTTTATTTATTTTCTATTTTAAATTCATCTCCCTCTTTTTGTTTATTTTTGTTTTTCAAATTCATCTCCCTCTTTTTATTTCAAATTAAGCTTCCCCTTTTTATTTTCTTAATTTAAAATTGAGCTCCCCTTTTTTATTTATTTTTTAAAAATTCGAATTAAGCTCCCTCTTATTTATTTATTTTTTATTTATTTTCTATTTTAAATTCATCTCCCTCTTTTTGTTTATTTTTGTTTTTCAAATTCATCTCCCTCTTTTTATTTCAAATTAAGCTTCCCCTTTTTATTTTCTTAATTTAAAATTGAGCTCCCCTTTTTTATTTATTTTTAAAAAATTCGAATTAAGCTCCCTCTTATTTATTTACTTTTTATTTATTTTCTATTTTAAATTCATCTCCCTCTTTTTGTTTATTTTTTGTTTTTCAAATTCATCTCCCTCTTTTTATTTCAAATTAAGCTTCCCCTTTTTATTTTCTTAATTTAAAATTGAGCTCCCCTTTATTATTTATTTTTAAAAAAATTTCAAATTTAGCTCCCTCTTATTTATTTATTTTTTATTTCAAATACAGCTTCCATCATTTTTATTTTCTTAATTCAAATTCAACTTAATTCAAAAAGGGCAACACCAATATCCTAATAAAATGGTCCTTGTCCAAATTGTGGATATAGTTCTTTTCTTTGCGTTATTGTGCCAACTCCAATTTTAGAGCAAGAATTCATCCCCATGGAGAGGTAGCCACGATGGAACGACGAAATGAAGTGTTCTAAGCCTCAGAGGATCGTTGTCGTTGAGCTTGAAAGACACGCGGTATGATTTAATTGTATTGTTTATGATTTGTTGATTTGCATTCGATAACAAACAGGTACTTTACTTTATCGTTACATGCGACACATGAGACCTCCCCTTGGAGAGGAGGTAATCTAACAGCAATATTAATAACAACAATAAAAAGAGTAATCTTGCGAGTTGTTTTCTTACCTGGGTTGGACAAGGCAGATCCCTTTCGTTCAGATGTTTCGTATTCACATAAAACTGCATCTGGTATTTCTTCGGACATGGACCACTATGGTCAGATACCCGGATGGCTTTTGTCATGACTGGTACAGTCCTCGCCATGCGTTTGAAATGGCTGTTTTTTCCTGAAAGAGACAAATACGAACGTGTACAACAGGTGTTGTATTTCTATTGTGCTTAAAAGAACGAGAGAGAAAAACACGGATGTATAAAAAGTACAATAATAAATCTTTATTGACTTAGTAGGGTCAGTGAAAAAGGCGGAGCACGCAGAGGAATTGGTGGAGTGGTTTTTCTTAGAACTCGATTACCAGTAGACTCTCGATCTCACTTTCGGGTTAGTTTATATAACAATTTGTAACACCCTCGCATCAACATGTAAAAACCCATTCTGTGATTTCACTTTTGCTGTCAATGTAGCCAAGCATCTAAAGTGTTTATTTAGCGACTGGGTATTTCTCCCCTGCAGCTAACCTTTATGGATAAGGATAACCTTTATGGATAAGGATAACCTTTGTGGATAAGGATAACCTTTGTGGATAAGGATAACCTTTATGGATAAGGATAACCTTTGTGGATAAGGATAACCTTTGTGGATAAGGATAACCTTTATGGATAAGGATAACCTTTGTGGATAAGGATAACCTTTGTGGATAAGGATAACCTTTGTGGATAAGGATAACCTTTGTGGATAAGGATAACCTTTGTGGATAAGGATAACCTTTGTGGATAAGGATAACCTTTATGGATAAGGATAACCTTTGTGGATAAGGATAACCTTTGTGGATAAGGATAACCTTTATGGATAAGGATAACCTTTGTGGATAAGGATAACCTTTATGGATAAGGATAACCTTTGTGGATAAGGATAACCTTTGTGGATAAGGATAACCTTTGTGGATAAGGATAACCTTTGTGGATAAGGATAACCTTTGTGGATAAGGATAACCTTTGTGGATAAGGATAACCTTTGTGGATAAGGATAACCTTTGTGGATAAGGATAACCTTTATGGATAAGGATAACCTTTGTGGATAAGGATAACCTTTATGGATAAGGATAACCTTTGTGGATAAGGATAACCTTTGTTGATAAGGATAACCTTTATGGATAAGGATAACCTTTGTGGATAAGGATAACCATTACAGGTAGTGTTGGATCATAGCTAAACACTTTAATCAAACAAATACATTTGACTAATAGACACCAAATTCCCGTCCAGTTATACACGCAAACAAAACGAATTAAAATGGATACTAATATTAAAACTTAACACACAAATCAGGTCTGAACACGGACGTTGATGTTTTTAATATGTATAAGTTTTTCACGGGCTGATAAGAATCTCATTTTAACCTTTTAATATTTCTCTTGGCTTCCCAGTCATGATAGAGTAAGGATGGAATTCAAAATGGCGCTTAATATCGTTTGGTTATTTCCATACTTGCGTTGATGGGGGGGAGGGGGGATATGTGTGATCGGGTCAAGCTCTAAAACGCCGGCATTGATGAATATTCTACAAACTGTTGAACTAGTGAATGAGATCATGTTTAAGAAAATGAGGTCTCATAGATGTCCACCATTGAACTGTCTCTGACCAATCAATGTGCAGATCAAAAGTTCACAGTATCACGATCTTTGAACATATTTAATTGTATTTAACAGTTATGAGAACACAGGAAACTATATATTAATTATAAACAAAAAGAAATTTGTTTTGTTATTCATATGTACGATTTATCGTAAAGCAATCAGACTTGTGAAAACTTGAGAGCGTCATCAAAAAATAATATAATTTGTTCAAAGTCTCTTAAATGTTTCTGATGTCCAGTTATTTTTTATTATTATTATTTACTCTTATTCACCACAAACAAGGCTCATTGCCACTGATAATCATTATGTTAGAAGGATAGACACTGATCAAGCAAGATAGTAAGACACTGATCATGTCAGATAGATAGACACTGATCAAGTCTAATACATTGATCAAGTTAGACACTGATCAATTTAAATTGATAGACATTGATCGAGTTTGATAGATAGCTACTTATCAGGTTACATTAAGACATACTGATTAAGTTAGATAAAGACTAACAAGTAAGATAGACACTGATCAAGTTTGCTCGATAGACCCTGATCAAGTTTGCTCGATAGACACTGATCAAGTTTGCTCGATAGACACTAATCAATTTTGCTCGATAGACACTGATCAAGTTTGCTCGATAGACACTGATCAAGTTTGCTCGATAGACCCTAATCAATTTTGCTCGATAGACACTGATCAAGTTTGCTCGATAGACACTGATCAAGTTTGCTCGATAGATCCTGATCAAGTTTGCTCGATAGACACTGATCAAGGTTGCTCGATAGACCTTGATCAAGTTTGCTCAATAGACACTAATAAAGTTTACTCCATAGACCCTGATAAAGTTTACTCGATAGACACTAATCAAGTTTGCTCGATGGACTCTGATCAAGTTTGCTCGATAGACACTAATCAAGTTTGCTCGATAGACACTGATCAAGTTTGCTCGATAGACACTAATCAAGTTTGCTCGATAGACACTAATCAAGTTTGCTCCATAGACTCAGATAAAGTTTACTTGATAGACACTGATCAAGTTTGCTCGATAGACCCGGATCAAGTTTTCTCGATAGACCCTGATCAAGTTTGCTCGATAAACCTTGATCATGTTTGCTCGATAGACTCTGATCAAGTTTGCTCGATAGACACTGATCAAGTTTGCTCGATAGACCCGGATCAAGTTTGCTCGATAGACACTGATCAAGTTTGCTTGATAGACTCTGATCAAGTTTGCTCGATAGACACTGATCAAGTTTGCTCGATAGACTCTGATCAAGTTTGCTCGATAGACTCTGATCAAGTTTGCTCGATAGACTCTGATCAAGTTTGCTCGATAGACACTGATCAAGTTTGCTCGATAGACCCTGATTAAGTTTGCTCGATAGACCCTGATCAAGTTTGCTCGATAGACCCTGATCAAGTTTGCTCGATAGACTCAGATCAAGTTTTCTCAGTAGACCCTGATCAAGGTTGCTCGATAGACCTTGATCAAGTTTGCTCGATAGACACTGATCAAGTTTGCTCGATAGACCCTGATCAAGGTTGCTCGATAGACACTGATCAAGTTTGCTCGATAGACACTGATCAAGTTTGCTCGATAGACACTGATCAAGGTTGCTCGATAGACCTTGATCAAGTTTGCTCGATAGACCCTGATCAAGTTTGCTCGATAGACCTTGATCAAGTTTGCTCGATAGACCCGGATCAAGTTTGCTTGATAGACACTGATCAAGTTTGCTTGATAGACTCTGATCAAGTTTGCTCGATAGACACTGATCAAGTTTGCTCGATAGACTCTGATCAAGTTTGCTCGATAGACTCTGATCAAGTTTGCTCGATAGACTCTGATCAAGTTTGCTCGATAGACACTGATCAAGTTTGCTCGATAGACACTGATCAAGTTTGCTCGATAGACACTGATCAAGTTTGCTCGATAGACCCTAATCAATTTAGCTCGATAGACACTGATCAAGTTTGCTCGATAGACACTGATCAAGTTTGCTCGATAGATCCTGATCAAGTTTGCTCGATAGACACTGATCAAGGTTGCTCGATAGACCTTGATCAAGTTTGCTCGATAGACCCTGATCAAGTTTGCTCGATAGACACTGATCAAGTTAGATAAATAGACACTTATCAAGTTAGATAGATACTGACCAAGCTAGATATAAACTAAGCAAGTTAGATAGACACTGATCAAGTTTACTCGATAGACACTGATCAGGTTAGATAGATAATGACCAAGCTAGATAGACACTTACCAAGTTAACTGGATGGACACTGATCAAGATAACTCGATAGACATTGACCAAGTTAGATAGACACTTACCAAGTTAACTGGATGGACACTGATCAAGATAACTCGATAGACACTGACCAAGTTAGTTACATAGAACCTGATCAAGTTTAAAAATCTGAACAGATTATGTTAGGTATTACTTGATAGTAAATTTATTTTCATTAAATTGACAAATAACAGACTTACCCATGAAATAATGATGATTTCCCATATACTGAGTGTAACGAGCTGAATTCATAGAGCAATTTCTTCCTGTTATCGGTTCCCCGGTCACAATGTACATACTCACATTGCGAACCGAAATACTATTTTCTTCCTTGAAGGTCATATTTGGACAGGAATAATTGGCTGAAATAAATAAAGTACATATAAGTGGATAATTCTTTGATTTGGAGTAGATTTTTAAAAAAATAATTGTTTGGTGCAAAAAGAAATTTCTTTCAGTTTGACTGTTTGTATTGTGCGCCTCTGAATTGTTTTTAATCGATTTGTCATCACCGGCCAGTGTCTGGTTGGAACAGTCTTGGACTGTTCGTTGTAGTTGTAGATTTGTACAGGGTGTCCTAAAAGTCACTGACACTTGAAAGAAATTAATAACTTCTTTGTTTTTAAATATATATTATTTTTTTCAGAGTATTTGAAGCTATCCTTCCGACGTTATTATGAGCAAATACAGCACTGGGGAACGAACCCACATTGTACAATTGTACTTTGAGTCACATAGGTCAAATTCAGAAACGCAGCGGTGTTACCAATGACATTTTAACACTAGAGATGCACCATGTGTAAATGTCATGAAAGCCATAATAAGCCATTTTCAAAAACAAAGTGCAGCATGTGACCTCCTGAAGACAATCGGAAAGAATTGGAGCGAAGTCTGGAAGAAGATCCAACAGTTTAAATCAGAATAAGATCCTGACAGTTTGGAGTTTCACGATCGTCCTTAAATAGGATGTTGCATGACATGGACATGTTTCCATACCAAATTCAGCTTGTCCAGCAGCTTCAGCTTCAGGATTATGAGCAAAGACTAGAATTAGCTATGAGACTTCAGGATTTGGTAGTCGGTGTCAGTGAATTTTGGGACCCCCGTTCGCCCACAGCTTGCAAGGCAGCTAGGACCTAGTATTCCAAGATGGTCACCTATCTAAGTACAGACCAGGCTCAATGACGCTTAACTTTGGTGATCTTATAGAAACTGGTGTGTAAATGCTATTCTGCAAATCACTACCATGGTACAAAAACAAAAACGCTCTACAAGAGTACAAAAACAAAAAATCTCTACAAGGGTACAAAAACAAAAAAGCTCTACAAGGGTACAAAAACAAAAAAGCTCTAAAGGGGTGCAAAAACAAAAAAGCTCTACAAGGGTACAAAAACAAAAAAGCTCTACAAGGGTACAAAAATAAAAAGGGTCTACAAGAGTACAAAAACAAAAAAGCTCTACAAGGGTACAAAAACAAAAAAGCTCTACAAGAGTACAAAAACCAAAAAATCTCTACAAGGGTACAAAAACAAAAAATCTCTACAAGGGTACAAAAACAAAAAATCTCTACAAGGGTACAAAAACAAAAAAGCTCTACAAGGGTACAAAAACAAAAAATCTCTACAAGGGTACAAAAACAAAAAAGCTCTACAAGGGTACAAAAACTAAAAAGCTCTACAAGGGTACAAAAACAAAAAAGCTCTACAAGGGTACAAAAACAAAAAAATCTCTACAAGGGTACAAAAACAAAAAAACTCTACATGGATACAAAAACAAAAAAGCTCTACAAGGGTACAAAAACAAAAAAGCTCTATAAGGGTACAAAAAAGCTCTACAAGGGTACAAAAATAAAAAAGCTCTATAAAAAGCTCTACAAGGATACAAAAACAAAAAAGTCGGGACGGAGTAAAAGGTTTGAATGTTCAAATTAGAAAATGTTCTGAGAAAGTCAGTGCGTACGTTTGTTGTTTGAAAGGAGAATGTGTCAGAAGTGTGGACACATTGAAAAGGGGAAAAGAGAGAGTGTCTGTATGAGTAGAACCAGGTAAACAACCTCCCCGCCTTGGGGACGAGTTGTTGGAACCAGATGTCGCTGTTGTTGCCTGCTTGTTGGAACACGAAGGAAAGAGAATTGGCGCTTCTGCTCACGTGTTATATAGGTTTGCCAGCCATCCGGGATTCGCCTGAGAGAAGATCATCGATTGGTCAAGCGAAGGAGGAAGTAGATTGGCTGGACTAACCAGCGGGCAGCTAAGTAGTAATGGTATTTAAACAAAATGGCGGCTGTGTGCCGCCTTGTAGCGGATTGATACAAACCTTCTTGGCTTTAAATGATCCAACAGTAGTCGATGAGCTGTAAAACGAAATCAAATCAAATCAATCCATATTGTTTACTATTTCCTTTCATAAAATCAATTTAATATGATTTTATAGATCGACTGGCAATAAAACCTCTTTGTCTTCTTTTTTTCGCATTATATATAAGGGAGGTAACTCACATTTAGTTGTGCAGAGCTTTTCAATATCGGAATCGTCTGGTGGGCATCGGGACTTATTCTTGCTTAGGTAGTCGGTCATTTCCTGGAGACGGAATTCTACCATGTAACTAAAACCAAAATGAGAAAAGGGGGAATAAAGAAAAACATTTATTCGTCATCAATATAGGATTTCTTGGATGATCAGAAATGTTACTGATAAATGTGAATCTAATTCATTTATTTCTGATTCCTCTTTGCGTATTTCTTGTTATTATCAATTCAAATCAAAATAAATTTTAAAAGATTAGAAATCTCAAAGAATAAGATCAAATTCTCCGAAATATTTAATCAGCTAGACCTCCGTGCAGCAGCGAGAATTTGAGGTAATCCACATGGTTTTAAATAAATTGAAGAACACAAAAGTTTAGGGGTTGTAATTTTAATATTTATTCAGTTTTTACATTATTCTTTTGTATCATGACGATGATGATGATGACGAGGATGGGTAACTTATTAAGGGTTAGGATGGGTTACTTATAAAGGATTTTATAAAGATGGTGTTATTAAAAGTGTGAGTGTAGGGGCAGCTTGTTTTGGTCATGACTTGCTGGCACACATTCCGCCGATATCTGATTGTGTTATTAAGCTAGTTTAGATATTAATAAAGGAGAGTTAAGGTAAGGGTTAAAATTTATAATGATCAGTTCATTAGTTAGGGTTAGGGTTAAAATTTATGATGATCGGTTCATTAGTTAGGGTTAGGGTTAAAATTTATAATGATCGGTTCATTAGTTAGGGTTAGGGTTAACATTTATGATGATCGGTTCATTAGTTAGTGTTAGGCTTAACATTTATGATGATCGGTTCATTAGTTAGGGTTAGGGTTAACATTTATGATGATCGGTTCATTAGTTAGAGTTAGGGTTAACATTTA
>OY744534.1:87919023-87941523 GCA_963556195.1 Sepiola atlantica | reverse complement strand
GTTGACCCCCTAACCTTCTCCCCTTTTCTTTTTTATCAGTAGCCCCTTACGTCTACAGTGGCGGCCTGCCTTGTTTGGGGTGAACTATGTTAAAAAAAAAAATTTTTTTAAGATTTTTAAAGATTTTTTCACATTAGTTTAGAATTACGTAAGAGAATGGAACATTTTATTAGAAGTAAGTGTAGAATGAAAGATACGTGAACAGAAAATAGAGTCAGGTATTTTTTTGTGTTTTGTTTTGTTGGTGTTTAACGACCTTTCAACCAGGGGTTTTTACCCCGCCTAATAAACCGGTATCATCCGGGCCTTACGCCGGTCTATCAGTTGTCTATCCTGTGCAGTTATAGGAGGTGCACACTCACAGGCTTTGCCTCCCCTCTTTGGGGAGGAGTAAGTTTATTGCTTACTGCCTGAGGCGCCCCTACTGGGGAATGCCGACGGGGCTGCCCAGGCAATTTTTAAATGGCCAGAGTGCTAAACTCTCGAGCGCTGGCTTATCTAATCCCACTTTCCCGACCTTGTGTCACATCTTACCTTGTGAGAGGTAGATAAATAGAAACGACCTTTCAACGACCAGGGGTTTTTCGTTAATCAAAGTTGTTTAATTTTTAGTTTGTTAATTAACGTTGTTTAATTTTTAGTTCGTTAATTAACGTTGTTTAATTTTTAGTTCGTTAATTAACTTGTTTCATTTTTAGTTCGTTAATTAACTTGTGTCATTTTTAGTTCGTTAAATAACTTTTTTTTATTTTTAGTTTGTTAATTAACGTTGTTTAATTTTTATATCGTTGATTAACTTGTTTAATTTTTAGTTTGTTAATTTACTTGTTTCATTTTTTGTTCGTAAATTAACGTTGTTTAATATTTAGTTCGTTAATTAACTTTTTTATTTTTAGTACGTTAATTAACGTTGTTTCATTTTTAGTTCGTTAATCAACTTGTTTCATTTTTAGTTCGTTAATTAACTTGTTTAATTTTTAGTTCGTTAATTAACTTGTTTCATTTTTAGTTCGTTAATTATTGTTGTTTATTTTTTGTTCGTTAATTAACGTTGTTTAATTTTTAGTTCGTTAATTAACTTGTTTTATTTTAGTTCGTTAATTAACGTTGTTTAATTTTTAGTTCGTTAATTAGCGTTGTTTAATTTTTAGTTTGTTTAATTACCTGTTTTATTTTGAGTTCGTTAATTAACTTGTTTAATTTTTAGTTCGTCACCTTTCAGTTAGTTAATAAACTTGTTTTATTTTTAGTTCGTAAATTAACGTTGTTTAATATTTAGTTCGTTAATTAACTTTTTTTATTTTTACTACGTTAATTAACGTTGTTTCATTTTTAGTTCGTTAATCAACTTGTTTCATTTTTAGTTCGTTCATTAACTTGTTTAATTTTTAGTTCGTGAATTAACTTGTTTCATTTTAAGTTCGTTAATTATTGTTGTTTAATTTTTAGTTCGTTAATTAACTTGTTTTACTTTTAGTACGTTAATTAACGTTGTTTAATTTTTAGATCGTTGATTAACTTGTTTAATTTTTAGTTTTTTAATTTACTTGTTTTATTTTTTGTTCGTAAATTAACGTTGTTTAATTTTTAGTTCGTTAATTAACTTGTTTTATTTTTAGTTCGTTAATAAACTTGTTTTATTTTTTGTTCGTTAATTAACTTGTTTAATTTTTAGTTCGTCACCTTTCAGTTAGTTAATTAACTTGTTTTATTTTTAGTTCGTAAATAAACGTTGTTTAATATTTAGTTCGTTAATTAACTTTTTTTATTTTTAGTACGTTAATTAACGTTGTTTCATTTTTAGTTCGTTAATCAACTTGTTTCATTTTTAGTTCGTTAATTTACTTGTTTAATTTTTAGTTCGTTAATTAACTTGTTTCATTTTTAGTTTGTTAATTATTGTTGTTTCATTTTTAGTTCGTTAATTAACTTGTTTTATTTTTAGTACGTTGATTAACGTTGTTTCATTTTTAATTCGTTAATCAACTTGTTTCATTTTTAGTTACTTAATTAACTTGTTTCATTTTTAGTTCATTAATTAACTTGTTTCATTTTTAGTTCGTTAATTAACTTTTTTTATTTTTAGTTTGTTAATTAACGTTGTTTAATTTTTAGTTCGTTAGTTAGCGTTGTTTCATTTTTAGTTTTTTAATTTACTTGTTTTATTTTGAGTTCGTTAATTAACTTGTTTTATTTTCAGTTCGTTAATCAAAGTTGTTTAATTTTTAGTTCGTTAATTAACTTGTTTAATTTTAGTTCGTTAATTAACTTGTTTAATTTTTAGTTTGTTACCTTTTAGTTCGTTAATTAACTTGTTTTATTTTTAGTTCGTTAATTAACGTTGTTTCATTTTTAGTTCGTTAATTAACGTTGTTTAATTTTTAGTTCGTTAATTAACTTGTTTCATTTTTAGTTCGTTTATTAACGTTGTTTAATTTTTAGTTCGTTAATTAACTTGTTTTATTTTTAGTTCGTTAATTAACGTTGTTTAATTTTTAGTTCGTTAATTAGTGTTGTTTAATTTTTAGTTTGTTAAATTACCTGTTTTATTTTTAGTTCGTTAATTAACTTGTTTCATTTTTAGTTCGTTAACGTTTAGTTCGTTAATTAACTTGTTTCATTTTTAGTTCGTTAATTAACTAGTTTCATTTTTAGTTCGTTAATTAACTTGTTTACTTTTTTGTTCGTTAATTAACTTGTTTCATTTTTAGTTCGTTAATAAACTAGTTTCATTTTTAGTTTGTTAACTTTTAGTTCGTTAATTAACTTGTTTCATTTTTAGTGCGTTAACTTTTAGTTAGTTAATTAACTTGTTTCATCTTTGGTCTGTTAACTTTTAGTTGGTTAATTAACTTGTTTAATTTATAGTTGGTTAATTAACTTGTTTCATTTTTCGATTAATTATCGATTATCACTGTTAATTTCTTAATTGGTCCCCCGATTTATAAAATCGAGAGACTTATGTTTTGAGGCATGTCCGTCCGTCTGTCCAGATTTTTCTCCGCAACCATCCATTGAATTTCTCTGAAATTTTGCATGAAGTTGTAACTTTGGTCAGGTTAGAAAGTGACATTCTCTGATTTAAAAAAAAAAATCGGGTTAGCCCCCCAGGGGGTCAAAAGGCCCCGAAATTGCAAACAATGACATTTTTTGCCCCATAACTTTTCATCCATCCATTCAATTTCTCTTAAACTTGGCCAAAATGTGGACGCAATTGTTCCTAATAGAAAATAAGTATCGCTGACCTTGAAAAACATTTGGTTAGTGCCCCCAGGGGGGGGGGGTCAAAAGCCAACAAAATGACAAAAAATGACATTTTTCTCTCATAACGTTTGATCCATCCATTCAATTTTTCTGAAACTTGGCTAAAATGTAGAGGCAATTGTTCTGGATATAAAATGAGCATCCTTGACCTCAGAAAAATTCTGGTTCGCGCCCCCAGGGGGTCAAACGGGGGTCAAAAATGCCCCAAATTGCCCAAATTCATTGCATTTTACACTCGCCACATCAAGTCACATACAGAGAGGGGACCACGCACGTGCAGCTTGTTTGAAATTGCGTCCTTCGAAAATTATGTTTTTACTGATTAAAGATAAAGATACATTTAAAAATATGGAGTGGTTCCAGGTTGTAAAAGCACACGTAATTGCCTGAAAAAGTAGAATCCTCCTCTCTAAAAAAAAATAATAATGTTAATTTTTACATAACATTGTTTTATAGTTCGATTGATTATTTCATTGTCCTAAATTCTCTTTTCATGTTCTGCTTATTTTCTTAGTCAAACCGAGTTATCCCCCCCCCCTGCATTTGCAACAACGTGAGGATCAGCACCAATAATTACAGCTACCAGGTGAGAAATATGGAGACTTCGGTTGTTGCAGCATCACTGCGACTACAAAAATACGCCCAGCGAGTTCCGTCAACAGAGTGGCCGCACTGTAAGGATTAAAAGACACCCCAGTAGCTATGTTACACTAGGACCAAGTCGGACCATACTTCATCCCGGCAAGGAAGTGTATGATGTTTCAAGACAGACCATAGGTTGCCAGAATGATGTCAATGCGAACCTCGGCTGGTGTGACAACTAGCCGGAATTAAAACCGTTGCTATGTTAATACATTTATTTAGCTGGACAAACACTTTAAATTAGCAGAGTCATAACAAGTGGGATTAGGGTTAGGGCTAGGGCTAGGGTTAGGGTCGTAACAAGTAAGATTAGGGTTAGGGCTAGGGTTAGGGTCGTAACAAGTAAAATTAGAGTTAGGATTAGGGTCGTAACAAGTGGGATTAAGGTTAGGGTTAGGATTAGAGTTAGGGTCGTGACAAGTGGGATTAGGGTTAGGGCTAGGGCGAGGGTTAAGGTCGTAACAAGTGTGATTAGGGTTAGGGCTAGGATAAGGGTTAGGGTCGTAACAAGTGGGATTAGGGTTAGGGCTAAGATTAGGGTTAGGGTCGTAACAAGTGGGATAAGGGTTAGGGCTAGGGTTAGGGTCGTAACAAGTGGGATTAGGGTTAGGGCTAGGGCTAGGGTTAGGGTCGTAACAAGTAGGATTAGGGTTAGGGCTAGGGCTAGGGTTAGGGTCGTAACAAGTAAAATTAGGGTTAGGATTAGGGTCGTAACAAGTGGGATTAAGGTTAGGGTTAGGATTAGAGTTAGGGTCGTAACAAGTGGGATTAGGGTTAAGGCTAGGGCGAGGGTTAAGGTCGTAACAAGTGTGATTAGGGTTAGGGCTAGGATTAGGGTTAGGGTCGTAACAAGTGGGATTAGGGTTACGGCTAGGATTAGGGTTAGGGTCGTAACAAGTGGGATAAGGGTTAGGGCTAGGGTTAGGGTCGTAACAAGTGGGATTAGGGTTAGGGCTAGGGCTAGGGTTAGGGTCGTAACAAGTGGAATTAGGGTATGGGCTAGGGCTAGGGTTAGGGTCGTAACAAGTAGGATTAGGGTTAGGATTAAGGTCGTAACAAGTGGGATTAGGGTTAGGGTAAGAGTTAGAGTTAAGGTCGTAACAAGTGAGATTAGGGTTAGGGCAAGGGCTAGCATTAAGGTCGTCACAAGTGTGATTAAGGTTAGGGCTAGGATTAGGGTTAGGGTCGTAACAAGTGGGATTAGGGTTAGGGCTAGGATTAGAGTTAGGGTCGTAACAAGTGGGATTAGAGTTAGGGCTAGGGTTAGGGTCGTAACAAGTGGGATTAGGGTTAGAGCTAGGATTAGGGTTAGGGTTGTAACAAGTGGGATTAGGGTTAGGATTAGGGTTAGGGTCGTAACAAGTGGGATTAGGGTTAGGGCTAGGATTAGGGTTAGGGTCATAACAAGTGGGATTAGGGTTAGTGCTAGGGTTAGGGTCGTAACAAGTGGGATTAGGGTTAGGGTAAGGCTTAGAGTTAGGGTCGTAACAAGTGGGATTAGGGTTAGGGCTAGGGCGAGGGGTAGGGTCGTAACAAGTGGGATTAGGGTTAAGATTAGGGTTAGGGTCGTAACAAGTGGGATTAGGGTTAGGGTACGGATTAGAGTTAGTGTCGAAACAAGTGGGATTAGGGTTAGGGCTAGGGCTAGGGTTAGGGTCGTAACAAGTGTGATTAGGGTTAGGGCTAGAATTAGGGTTAGGGTCGTAACAAGTGGGATTAGGGTTAGGGCTAGGATTAGGGTTAGCGTCGTAACAAGTGTGATTAGGGTTAGGGCTAGGATTAGGGTTAGGGTCGTAACAAGTGGGATTAGGGTTAGGGCTAGGGCTAGGTTAAGGGTCGTAACAAGTGGGATTAGGGTTAGGGCTAGGATTAGGGTGAGGGTCGTAACAAGTGGGATTAGGGTTAGTGCTAGGGTTAGGTTCGTAACAAGTGGGATTAGGGTTAGGGCTAGGATTAGGGTTAGGGCGGTAACATATGAGATTATGGTTAGGGCTAGGATTAGGGTTAGGGTCGTAACAAGTGGGATTAGGGTTAGGGCTAGGATTAGGGTTAGGGTCGTAACAAGTGGGATTAGGGTTACGGCTAAGATTAGGGTTAGGGTCGTAACAAGTGGGATTAGGGTTACGGCTAGGATTAGGGTTAGGGTCGTAACAAGTGGGATTAGGGTTAGGGCTAGGATTAGAGTTAGGGTCGTAACAAGTGGGATTAGAGTTAGGGCTAGGGTTACGGTCGTAACAAGTAGGATTAGGGTTAGGGCTAGGATTAGGGTTAGGGTCGTAACAAGTGGGATTAGGGTTAGGGCTAGGATTAGGGTTAGGGTCGTAACGAGTGGGATTAGGGTTAGGGCTAGGATTAGGGTTAGGGTCGTTTGATACAAATAAATAGTGAACATTTAAAGAAAATGTTGTACATAATTGCAATTACAAGGTGAGAAATATGGAGACTTTTGCTGCCACATCACCACTACGACTACAAAAACACGGCCAGTGGGTTCTGCATTCTGTCAGCGAAGTTGACGCACCGTGAGATTTGAGTAGAACCAACCGTGTGGATTTAAGAATACCCCATCTTCGTTAGATACAAATAAATAGATACCTGGTGAGAGAGAATGAATGAGATTTCGTCTGTCACGTAACTACAGAAACACGAAAACGTTGATGAACCGCAGGGGTCAAGGAGAAGGTGGGGATCCAAAAACCCTAACCCCATTATATTACAAGTATAGTATAGGACAGTATAGGACTGGTATAAGTTACGACAGTGCGGATCAGACTTATTGGATCATAAGGTTTAAGTGAAGAACACTTACCAATTTAGATAATGGCTGTGGCGGATTTTTGAAGTACCTGGACTCTATCTTTCGACTGTAGACGATGGTGGCATTCGTTTTGGGGCCGCAGGGTTTTTCCACTTGAACTATCCAAGGACCAAGCTGAACCAAGGCCCCTGAAAGAATAATTGTTTGCTTAATACAGGAAAAATATATTTCAATCGAAAAATAATTCATTCCCCCCCCCCCCCCAAAAAAAATGTTATTTGTTACTTGATCCATGACCTGGCCTACCATAAACTTTAATTAAGAAAAATATTGATGATATACTTTGGACAATCATACCGACAGACAAATATCGTTGTATTATTATTATTTACTCACTAACTTACTTGGCCTTTTGGCTAAGATCAAAGTGTAGTATCTGTTTCGATGAATACTGCACCTCATAGACTGGTATTGTCTTGGCCTTCGGGTCTTGATTTACACCGGTCTATGGGTCTGTCCTGTGCAGTTCTAGGAGGTCCATCCTCCCAGGCTTCGCCTCCCCTCTTTGGGGAGGAGTAAGTTTATTGCTTACTGCCTGAGGCGCCCCTACCGGGGAATGCCGACGGGGCTGCTCAGGCAATTTTTAATGGCCAGAGTGCTCACCTCTCGGGCGCTGGCTTTTCAAACCCCACTTTCCCAACCCGACCTTTGGTCACATCTTACTTGTGGGAGTAAGATAAAACTGGCCTTGTGCCTAATTCCTGGAGAGGAGTAAATAAATACTCACTAACAGTTTTCACACAAGTCGTTACTAGTGATTGCTCACTGGCAATAACAAGTGGCATTCCCTGGAGACTGAGTGACAACAAGTCTTCGAAGATTTCCAACACTCTCCACCTCTTTCGATAACCATTGCAAATCACTTTGCATTATCGCAACATCCGTTTACCATTGACTCCTCACTAGTAACAACCGTTGGTCTTCTTTGGAATTTGAGTGGCAATAAGCCCCTCCAAGGTTCCAGTACTCTCCATACCCTTCCAGTGGAGGGCTGCATGGTTCTTTCCCTCCTCGGTCTTTTCATTCTCCTTGACCCTTCACGACAGTTTAATGTGGTATCATTGATTTCTTCCTGATACCGGACGTTGTTTTTCTCTGGAATCTGAATGACAATAAACCTCTTCAATTTGCCTTTAAACTTGCAATTTAGAAATAGATCGCAACTTGTTGAAAATCAAGTCGGTCCCTCTAAAGAAAGGAACATTTGAACACAAATGCTGAATATTTGTCCTGGAAATAAAACAATATTTCGAAACAGAACTATTTGTTGTATTAAAATCAAAACAATAACAAATATTTATAAAATGTCCTTTTTCATAATCAGTATGTAAATAAGTTGACCGTGCGACTGATTTTGTAAGTACAAAAATGATGCGTCTTTTGTATAAGGTTGAATTAATTTGAAATAGGGCATTTTGACTTTACTGTAAGTGGTAGTAATTCATTCATATATATATATATATATATATATATATATATCCAAACAAGCGTTGTTTAACGTCACAGAACTTTTTTGTTTGTAAATCTTCTTCGTGAGGATCTCAAACCGTCGAGCTCTCCTTCTGATTGCAGTCCGTAGAGTATTTCTCCGATTATTCTTAATTCGGTCATTTTTTTCGAGCGTTTCAACTTTCGTAGTCATCTTCAGGATTAGGTTTTTTAAAATATGAAAACTGGAGTTAATGTTTTATAGGTATCGTTAAGGACGAATGAAAGAAAAGAGAGGGTGTGTGATTGAGTTCATTTTATTCTATAGTTTGTGTGTGTATATATATATATATATATATATATTATTTCTTGTATCTACATAAAATTTTATAAGGAGATATAATCTTTTATGTATCGATTTTCAGCATTTACTTCAACAGTGCTCAATACATGAGTAGAGTTAGGTAGTAAGTTATGAAATATATTTATGGCTACACTGTGTAGCTTAATTGCCATAAATGTATTTTCATAACTTACTATATATATATATATATATATATATATATATATGGTAAAATGAAAAAGGAAAACCAAAAACTGGATGTTTTTTTCTCCCACTCATTTTCTTCACTCATTTTTATTCTCTAACAAGTACGGACGTCCACCAAGACGTGGCCATTATTTTTCATTTTATTTTATTTTTCCTCCCAACATGTCTACCCTACATGTATTTGTACTTGCATGACATCTTTTCTCTATATCATCATCCTGATGAAGTCTTATAAATAAAGACGAAACGTTGATGTACACATAAAAAACATCCAGTTTTTGGTTTTCCTTTTTCATTTTACCATCACGTCGGATTACCTTCATCCTTCTCTTCCCATATATATATATATATATATATATATATATATATATATGTATGTGTGTATGTATGTATGTGTGTGTGTGTTTTATTCCTTTAAAAAACGTATAGGAATTAATTTCAGCCAGGATAACTCTTGAATTGTTTCATTTCAGTAACTTAAACGTTTCCTTTATATATATATATATATATATATATATATATATGGTAATTTTATTTACACAGACATGTACAAAATCTGCGACACTGGCATGTCGATGTTATCGATCAACAGTTACTATAAACTGAGATCTCATCAGGCAGAGTTAGAATCCGATCTTAACCTCAGATCATATTTGGAGAGGATGAAGTGGAGGGATAGAGAAAGAGAAGAAGAAGGAAAGAAATTTAACATTTCAAAAATTAAAGCCGTTAAGAAATTAAAAAATTAAAAAATTAAAAAATTAAAGTTTAAAAATTAAAAATTAAAAATTAAAAAATCAAACAAATCTAAAAATCTAAGAAACAAAAAAAGTTTTGTTTTGTTGTTTTGTTTTTTGTTTTTTGTTTTTTTGTTTCTTAGATTTTTAGATTTGTTTGATTTTTTAATTTTTAATTTTTAATTTTTAAACTTTAATTTTTAATTTTTTAATTTTTTAATTTTTTAATTTTTTAATTTCTTAACGGCTTTAATTTTTGAAATGTTAAATTTCTTTCCTTCTTCTTCTCTTTCTCTATCCCTCCACTTCATTCTCTCCAAATATGATCTGAGGTTAAGATCGGATTCTAACTCTGCCTGATGAGATCTCAGTTTATAGTAACTGTTGATCGATAACATCGACATGCCAGTGTCGCAGATTTTGTACATGTCTGTGTAAATAAAATTACCATATATAAAGCTCTATTTTGATATTGAGCACTTTTTATAAACCCGGTTAAAATTCTCTGGATTACCACCCTGTGGATATTTTTCACCTGGATTATTACCATTATTATATATATATATATATATATATATATATATATATATATATATATATATATATATATAAGAATATGTAGAGGTCTCCTACTTGAAAGCATTGAAAATATATATAGAGAGAGAGATAAAATGATAGCCCTGTTTGGATCACACATTCACCACTTGAGAGTTATCAGCTGTTTAATCACTGGACATAAAAAGTGACTAACCAGAGAGTCTATCAGCTGAAGTTATCATAACTTCTGTAAAATCGCAAGTGGCTTGCCTTCTCAGCAGGTGTCACTGCTTTTAAGAAGCAATTACTTTTCCTAGCAGAAGAAACTAAATTCTGGGTAATCAAATCCAGAACCAGATGTTTTTCCTATCACAAGTCTGTCGTTCGTAACATGATATGCATGTTATGTTCAGAGACTGACAGACATGACTTCGTATTAAGATGCATAGACGCTTCTTTAAAAAAAGAAAAAAAGAAAAGAATTCGCAACTTACATTGATCATTTTTTCCAACGGAATAATCTAGGAACTCATGGGATGCTCGCATAGGATCTATGCCCCTCACAGACACGTACACACCCTTCTCAAAGGTGGTCTTTTTAAAGTTTTGCCAAAAACTGTAAAAAAAAAATTATGAAAACACAGATGCTCGGATAAAAATGATATATTAATTTTTCGGATAAAAATGATATATTAATTTTTCGGATAAAAATGATATATTAATTTTTCAGATAAAAATGATATATTAATTTTTCGGATAAAAATGATATATTAATTTTTCGGATAAAAATGATATATTAATTTTTCGGATAAAAATGATATATTAATTTTTCAGATAAAAATGATGTATTAATTTTTCGGATAAAAATGATGTATTAATTTTTCGGATAAAAATGATATATTAATTTTTCAGATAAAAATGACATATTAATTTTGACAAAACTTCTTAATATATTCGTTATTTTATATATATATATATATATATATATATATATATATATGCGATTTTATGAAGGCTTACCAAAGCATTCCTTTCAGGACACCAATGATCACCATTAAAGATTTTTTCTTACAAATATTATTTATTCAAATTAAATGTTTTTTCCTACACGTGTTTCACTACTAAGCAGGTATTTGCTTGGCAGATCATCAGGGAAATTAAATGTCTGGAATAAGGCTTTCAACTACCGACAATACACAATGTGGCGTTGCAATAGTTGAGGTCACTTAAGAAGAGAAGAGGAAAAAAATATATATATAAATATATTAGATTTCTTGAATGTGAGATGGTATATATAATTATATAAATATATATATATATATATAGCCTCGGACGACTAATCTACACTTATATATATATATATATATTTTTTTTTAACATAGTTCACCCCAAACAAGTCAGGCCGCCACTGTAGACGTAAGGGGCTACTGAGAAAAAGAAAAAGGGAGAAGGTAGGGGGCGGTCACCTAGATTGGGATCAGCCCAGCGAGGTGTCTGTTTAGATTAGTTTTAAATTTCTGCATGTCTGTACTGTTGGGGAAACAGGGGGAAGGGAGGGAGTTCCAGAGGCCAGCAGTACGAGGAAAGAAGCTATTTGAGTAGAAGGCTCTCCGACATCTGGGGACCTCTCCATACATATATATATATATATATATATATATATATATATACATATACGCAAATCCTACAAGATACCATCTCTCCATATCCACAAAAGCAAAAAGCTTTTATTATTATTATTAAGGTACTTCTCTTGTATTTTTTGGCAACCTCATAACTCTCACTTCCCTTATGTTATTCCTTTAGTCCTCACATTTCATGAGCAATGTTTCTGACAACGGGGAAAGAATTGCTGTTTTCCGAGTCGGAATCTGTCCATCTAACACTTATCATTGGCTAGTTTTTGACCTTGAAGTAGTAATTTTTAAGCTCCTTACATCAAGTGGCTTCATGCCTTGTCTGGAGCGATTCCCATAAAAAGAATTGTCTCGGGATAAATATAGCATCAGTGACACCTTTCGCAGGCATGAAACCAAACTGCATTTCATCTATGCTTATCTGACTTCTTATTTGCTGCTCAATTATTCTCTCAACCACTTTCAGGATCTGATCCATCGACTTGATCCATCGACTTGATCCATCGACTTGATCCATCTACTTGATCCATCGACTTGATCCATCGACTTGATCCATCGACTTGATCCATCGACTTGATCCATCGACTTGATCCATCTACTTGATCCATCGACTTGATCCATCAACTTGATCCATCTACTTGATCCATCGACTTGATCCATCGACTTGATCCATCAACTTGATCCATCTACTTGATCCATCGACTTGATCCATCAACTTGATCCATCTACTTGATCCATCGACTTGATCCCTCGACTTGATCCATCAACTTTCAGATTCTGTAATGACTTCTATCTAGAGCTCGTCTGATAACAATTCATAATTGTACTAAGATCCCAGGTTTTCGGAACAACCTCTTAAGTGAATAGATTAATAAGAGCACGGTTGGATTTCGATTGCAAATTATTTCGAAGCAACTTACCTGCATCCAGATGAATATGTTATGGCAAGAAGAAGGCAAAGGAACACACGCAATGGATCCATGTTGGTGACTGCGTGGGGAAAAAAAGAAACAAAGAATTAATTTCCGTTCAAACAGGATTATAAAGAATCAGAATGGGAAAAAAATCCAAGGTTATAGGAATGGATAAAAAGAAAAATGATCCTATAACTTATAGGGGCAGATCTGCAGATCTCTCTCTGATAATGATCCTATAACTTATAATAATTTGTAAGAAAAGGATTGTTAAAGAAGAAAGAAAGAGAAAAAATTATTTACCTCCCCAGGAGGTTAGGCATAAGGCCAGTTTTATCTTACTCCCACAAGGTAAGATGTGACCCAAGGTCAGATCGGAAAGTGGGACATGAAAAGTCAGCGCCTGAGAAGGTGAGCACTCTGGCCATTAAAAATTGCCTGGGCAGCCCCGTCGGCATTCCCCGGTAGGGGCGCCTCAGGCAGTAAGCAATAAACTTACTCCTCCCCAAAGAGGGGAGGCAAAGCCTGGGAGGGTGGAGACCTGCTAGAACTGCACAGGACAGTACTTCAGATCGGCGGAAGCAAGGCCCGAAGGCCAAGACAATACCGCTCTACAGAGTGAGCATCTATCGGAACAGATACTACACTCTGATCTTAGCCAAAAGGCCACGGAGGAGTTTTTTCTATAAACAAATATTTTATATGAACATATTGATTTTATTCTGCATTCACAGATGAGTGCACATGAGTGCACATGACTAGAAGTTACGACTGTGAATTTCGGTTGCATTATGAAATGCCCTGTGTCGAAAAAGAGTACCTCAACTAGTATTGAATTGTTAAAAAGGTCAAGATTAGTTTGGAGGATGAATTATCTGCCACGAAATAATAAAATAGACAGGTTAAACTTAAGATCAAAAGAACGGGGCAGTGGGGTCAATGGAGGTTAGGGACAAAGCAAACAGATCGAGAAAACGATGACTGCCCGTTTTGTGACTGTGAGAAAGCCAGAGTTTGAAAATCAGTCAGTCC
This sequence comes from Sepiola atlantica, assembly GCA_963556195.1. Taxonomy (NCBI): domain Eukaryota; kingdom Metazoa; phylum Mollusca; class Cephalopoda; order Sepiida; family Sepiolidae; genus Sepiola; species Sepiola atlantica. The sequence goes on along the minus strand of OY744534.1, from coordinate 87,927,964 downwards.
ATCGGGAGCGAACGAGACGGACGACATGTGATAATTTAAAAGAAGTCTTAAAAACGCTTTAAGACGAATATGCCACTCCCTCGAAAAGTCTGCTCCTTATTTACCCTAATTTTCCCCAGCAATCTCGTCAACCAAATAAGCATTAATTTTTTAAGAGAAATCTGGCCTTTTCCCCAGGTGAAATGCTATAAACTTCCTCGAGTACAGGAACTCTAACTCTTAGGTAGCGCTAAGAGCGGCTGTTTCATCAACAGTTGTATAATATCGTGGGTAACTGTATGTGCCATGTCGCGCATGTAAAGGGACCCTACAGTTATCCTGTTGGACTTTCCCGAGGCCACAACCCCCATGGATCAAGTCTCGACTAATGACCTGATTGTGTGAGCTTATTGGCACCAAACAAACATCCACTTTTCTATCTAAAACCAAAATGAAAGTACAAATAAAAAGACCAAACACCCACCAAAATACGTTTTCTCCTCCACCCTTGAGGCTAGCATTCACAATTATCCGGGAGCTTAGAACCAACATCAATGACGTAGAAACCTAGTAAACTCCTCGGATATCCTAACACTATGTGAAACAAACCTGCAATCCTCAATCTCCTCACACCAATTTGACATGACTGAATATCTCCCACTCTACCGTAAAGACTCTGAAAAACATATGCATGGGCTAGGAGTTTTTACCCTGACTGTACCGACATGCAAAAATGTAAAACTAATGTGAACAAGCATCTCACTGCACAACTCCCAATTTAGGATGACCCCATAAACTTTTACCCTAATTCTCAGTAGCCCCTTACGTCTACAGTTGCAACTTGCCTTGTTTGGGGTGAACTAAGTTCAAAAATAAAATTTTAAAAGTTCAAGAAGTCTTCAGTCTTCCTTTCTGGCGAAGAAAAGTGTTTATTTCAGCTAGTTAAACTGATGAAGAAACGCTGGACGATCACAACCACGGCAACATGGAGAGACGACCGAAAGAGAAGGTAAAAATTTTAAAGTAATGAATGAACACACACGCATTATACAGAATATAAAGAAACGCATTCGTATAAAAGATGTGATGTGCACATAGAGGTGCACATATAAAAAGAATTTAAGAACGTTTTTAAAAGTGACAGAATTACATTTCTACTTTAGTTAAAAGGAATTAAATAAAGTTAGTATGTGTCGGCTGCGGGGGTGATAGCAGATTCATTGTTTCCCCTGAGAGAGGTAGAAGTGTAGTCGCGTCTTCACTTGTTGACTGTCTGAAAGAAAAAGTGTTGAAATTCTGATTTTATAGACCGACCTCGGTTTGCAAGAATGAATTTTGATTTTGAGCGCACAAAAATGATTTTGCCTGCGGACGTATTTGAAGACAGGTCACATGACTGTTCTTTGAAATTTTGTCGTTTGGAGCCTCCTTTTGTACGAAAGTGGGATCGATTTTTTAGATATTGATTTATAGGTGTGGCTTGTGCGTTTTTGCTGACGTTGTTAGTTAATACATATACAGGATTGAATCACATGTTAATTTTATAGATGTCTTCAGTTTTGAGGTTAACAATCCTTTAACAGCGGTGTTGTGTCAACAGTATTATAATAGTTGGTACTTCTGCAGTATACGGACACCGTGCTAGTTTTCAGATAAGATTTTCAAGTTAACTTCAATTTTTACGGTATCTTTTGTTTGTTAAATTGTTAGGTCAAAGTGAAGAATACTTAAAAAGCCCCCTCCCTCTCCCCATGTTAAGAATGGCTTTCTAAATAATAACGTTATTATTTCAGCACGGTCCGTAAACTGCAGAAGTACCTAATAGTCTTTTATAATGAATAAGGTTGAGGGGATTGAGTATCCATAACTATTATAAATAAAAAAAAATTCATGGAAATCGCTCCAGACATGACATGAAGCCACTTGATGTAAGGAGCTAAAAAGAACAAAAGATGATTGCTGCAAAAACAGGAAATGGCTACAGACCTTAGTCTTGAAAAGACCAAGGCTGTAGGTAGGAGGAAAACAGTCAGCTAGAAGAGAGTTCCACAACATTGCAAACTACTGTAATAGGAAGATGTATTATAACGAGATACCTGAACAGCAAAGTGATGAAGACCACTAGACAAACGAGTCAAACGAGCTGGAACAAAGGAAGCAGGGAATATATCTGACAATTCTGAAGAACATATGCCATAATAGTATTTATAGTAAAGACTGAGACTAGCAACATCATGTCTTTGAGAGAGAGAGAGAGAGAGAGAGAGAGAGAGAGAGAGAGAGAGAGAGAGAGAAAGAGAGAGTGCAGAGAAGAAGAAAAGATGGGGCCAATCAAATTACAGATACGCTTCTGTACCTTATCAAGAACCCTCAAATGGGATAGAAATTGACCAGCACAAATATGGCAAGAGTACTCCATACAAGTGGTTTTAATGCCTTATCTGGAGCGCCTTCCAAAACGATTTATTAATAAAAAAAATAAAGCAATAAGTATATTTGTGTTTCCAACGAAACAAAGACACGTTCTACAAATATAACGGATCTAATTTATTATTATTAACTGTCAAGTGAGTTGAACTAGCATTAAATCGTTGACGTTATGTAACACGTATGATTGCAGACGTGACTGTCATACTAAACCAGGGGCGGGCAACCTTTTCAGAGTGAGGGCCAGATGAGACTTTTGGAAGGAGATCGCGGGCCGGAGTGAAAAACGAAATCTCAGAATTACTATTTTTGTTTACATGAATAAATTGTACAAAAATTGCATTGAACACTCGACAAATCTGATATTTTTTCTCAAGAGACTTCTGTATGGGATGTTATAAAAGGCGCCGACGAAGAGCCATTTGGAATCATGAAAAATAATGACGAAGAAGTAGCAAGTTGATCCAGCATTCGTTTTGACACACCTCACATAGGTTCTCTGTTTCATGCCCTTTCCTCGTCTCTCGTTTCTTCTTTGCCTCTCTCTTTCTCTTTTTCTATTTTTATCTCGGGCCAAGGATTTGAAATTAATAGTTAAAGAAAAATGAAATATACATGCATCATCGCTCGCTGATATTCATGCATTTTTATCCCACTGTAAAACTTAATTAAAACATAACCTACTTTTACGTCTATGTCACAAAATGATATGAGTTTTACTGGGAGGTCCGCGGGCCGGATTGCAATAATAAAGCATAGCAGGGTGGCGGGCCGGACGCTAAGCCTTCGCGGGCCGGATGTGGCCCGCGGGCCGGAGGTTGCCCGCCCCTGTACTAAATCGAGGGTGATTGTCAATGGCCATCCAGTCAAAAAAGTTGAAAAGTACCTAAAATTAATTGTGCGTCACATATTTTCTGAAATAAAAGTGTTTCGTTAGTTTTTTAGCATATATAAATTTGAACTTTTATTCCAATTTTTTTTCACGATGATTGTCGTCGTTTAGTTTTGACATGTTGTATTATTAAACTCATGTACACCCTCCGTCAAAAATGACGAAAAAATATAATCATGCTTCGCCAGTGTTCGCACTAATATTCACATAAAATCCTAGAATTACATCAGTAATTTTATTTTTCATTTATAAATTATTTTCATTTTTGATGACGAAACACCAACCATTCACTTTTTATTTAGTGTAGCGGATTTTTTTAAAATTCATTTAAGGCGGTGGGGGGTTGTCTGACTTGCTATTTGCTCTCTCGCTTCCCCTCACAACTTGAAATGGTTTCGTCGTCGGGCTAGAAAAAAGGCACGTTTTTTATTCGCTAACTTTTCTGCGACGGAACGGATTTATATTAATTTATATACAAATAAATACACATTGGCCTTTATTATAGAAGTGGGGGATTATCGACTGGTATTTGTTTAAAACAGCTTCATTATTTGTTTTACATCAAGATGCGTTAAATTCCGTTAAACTTCCTATTTCTGTGACAAGAATATTAAAACTTTATCTTTCGTGTCATAAAAATTGAAAAACATTTCAAAAAAAGTAAAAATATTTTTTGTGTCATAAAAATTGAAAAGCATTTCAAAAAAAGTAAAAATATTTTTTGTGTCATAAAAATTGAAAAACATTTTAAAAAAAGTAAAAATATTTTTTGTGTCATAAAAATTGAAAAGCATTTCAAAAAAAGTAAAAATATTTTTTGTGTCATAAAAATTGAAAAACATTTCAAAAAAAGTAAAAATATTTTTTGTGTCATAAAAATTGAAAAACATTTTTTAAAAAGTAAAAATATTTTTTGTGTCATAAAAATTGAAAAACATTTTTTAAAAAGTAAAAATATTTTTTGTGTCATAAAAATTGAAAAACATTCCAAAAAAAGTAAAGATATTTTTTGTGTCATAAAAATTGAAAAACATTTCAAAAAAAGTAAAAATATTTTTTGTCATAAAAATTGAAAAACATTTCAAAAAAAGTAAAAATATTTTTAGTGTCATAAAAATTGAAAAACATTCCAAAAAAAGTAAAAATATTTTTTGTGTCATAAAAATTGAAAAACATTTCAAAAAAAGTAAAAATATTTTTTTGTTTAACAAAATAAAAATAAATAAAAAAAAACAACAAAAAACAACATGGCCGCTGTCAATTAAAACAATAAAATAAAGTTCGATTTTCAACACTTTAAAAAGTAAATTAGAATTTTATTTGAGGATACGAAATACTATTCAGGACCAAAAAGTAATCTGAATCCAAAATTTGGGCAAAAAACAAACAAAATAAGTGAGATATTCAAACGGTCTCTATGCTATAATTGAACTGAATTTTCCATAATTTATTTTCATGGAACGACAAGGGGGGTCAATTTACTGTCATATCTTCAAAATGAGCTTTTACTTTATAGTCGGTGTAAACCCCTAATTTCCGCATCCCGTGACCGGTAAATTACGTTCTATATCTTAAAAGAGTGATTTCAGTTACATCTGTTATGGACTCCCTTAACCGGGCTAGACAACACCTGCTAGTATGTTATATCTCTATAAAGTAAAAGTTCGCCCATGCATGGAGTATTGTTGTCACATCTGGGCTGGTGCTCCAACCACTAGTTTCTCCCTCTTGGACAGGATCCAAAAATAGAGTCTCTAGCCTAATAGGTCCCGCGCTGTCTACCAAGCACCAGCCCCTGCCCCATCGCCGCAATGTAGCATCTCTGTTCTGGTTTGACAAGTACTTCCACGGAATGTGCTCCAATGAACTTACTGCACTTGTAACCCCTAAACGAAAATATCCCTGATCAACACGACAAGCAGCAAAATCCCACCCCTTCACTGTAGAGGTCATCAGATGGCGGAAAACTTTCTACTCTAGTAGCTTCTTACCTTGGACCGCTTTCCTTTGGAATTTCCTTCCTGCTCTTAGTTTCCCCGACTGTACCAACATACAGAAATTCCAATGTAATGTGAACAAATATCTTGCTTCACAACTGCCCATGTATGGAGGCCTCCTATAAATCTGGTTCATAATCAAAGTAGCCCCTTACGTTTCAGTGGCATTGTGCCTTGTTTGAGGTAACCAAAAGTAAAAATATATATCAATGTAAGTAATAATCATATTTGTTCATCAAGTGGCTTCATGCCTTGTCTGGAGCGATTCCCATTTTTTTTAAAAGTGTCCATTTTACTATGAAAATACAATAGTCACTTGAAGCGAAAGTTTTCTTCGTTCGATTATTGTGTTCTAAGCGTGGCAATCCACAATAATTCTTTGAAAAAAGAAATTTTTTAAATCGTCCAAGAACGAAGCGGCCTCTATTCCGAAGTATTTTCTTTTTTTTCTTTTCTTTTTTTCTTTTATTTTTAAGATAAGATTTGGGGTTTTCCCGGTTTTTCATGTTGCAGTGGGGCTCGCTCACAAGCGTAAGGACCCCCATACTAAATCTACGTAAGTTACGATTCGACTTCTATTTCAAAGAAAAACAAGTACTTCGTAAGGAAGAAGAGAGAGAGAGAGAGAGAGAGAGAGAGAGAGAGAGAGAGAGAGAGAGAGAGAAAGAGAGAGAGAGAGAACCGCACGCGGCCCAAAATCTTACTCACATTTTTCTGCTGTTGTTTTGATATTCGTCAAGAAATGCGAACTGACGATCCCGTTGACAGCGTCCGTTTTTATAACCAAAATATTCAGGTCACGTGTCCTACAAGGCTGGGGAAATACACGCCCTCGGGCTGCAGTGGCATCATGTTCTTCGCTTTTTATTCTTAACTGAGGTCGAAAACCCGGATCTCGCAAGACAGAAGAAAGAAAGAAAGAAAGAAAGAAAGAAAAAAAACACATTAACAGGATTTTCCTTTTCTTTTTAAATTCATTTTTGACACATGTGTGTGATTAAATAGAAACAAAGTGACACTAAGAAGACGTCTGTGGCTCGTATGCGTTGTTGGATAAGGAGGGAAAACCCACCATCGACACCGTCGACATATTTATTCGCTATAAATGTACATAACATTTTTTTAAAAACAAATTCGACCTCGTACTGGTCTATAATCTTATCTGAAACTAAACTCTTTCACCAAAATACCGCATTTATTTTTCTTTTTAAAGATATTTCACCCCAAACCAGGCAGGCCGCCACTGTAGACTTAAGGGGCTACTGAGAATTAGGGAGTAGGTTTAGGGTGTCATCCTAAGTAGGGAGCTGTGCAGCGAGATGTCTGTTTACATTAGTTTTAAACCTCTGCATGTCGGTACAGTCGGGGAAACAGGGAGCAGGGAGGGAGTTCCAGAGGCCGGCAGCACGAGGAAAGAAGCTGCTGGAGTAGAAGGCTCTCTGGCACCTGGGGACCTCCACAGTGAATAGATGGGACCTAGCTGATTGTCTAGTTGTTCTAGTGTATTTGCGTCGAGGGAGGCACTAGAGCAGCTGGTTCATCGGAGCATAATCCATTTAAGTATTTGTAAAACAAGCACAATGATGCTACATTGCGGCGATGAGACAGGGACTGGACCTTGGTTGACAGTGATGGACCTATTAGATTGGCGACTCTTTTTTGGACCTTGTCTAGGAGAGAGAGACTAGTGGATGATGCACCAGCCCAGATGTGGCAACAATACTCCATGCATTGGCGGATGGTGGCTTTGTAGAGATACAGGATAATGTCAGGTGTGAGGAGTTTACTAGCACGGTAGAGGAAGCCCACCTTCTTTGCAGCAGCCTTGGCAATGTCTTCAATGTATTTGTTTCAATTCATATTACCTGTGAATGTTAGGTCGAGGAGTTTGAATGTTGAACTCTCAGGTAGGGTGTTATTTGCCATGACAATCGGGGGTTGAAGAGGTTTCTTTGCTTAGGAAATCCCAGCATTTACTAAATTTTGTTTACAAGAAGACTATGTACAGATGTATGAATGGTGGGGAGTGGGACGCCTAAAAACACCCCAAAACAAGAAAATAAGGAAACCAAATAAAATACAGGGTAGGTTATGTGAGATTTTCTTCTCACACAGAAGAGGGCTAAGGGTCACCGAATCGCACCGTTAGAAAAAAAATCACACTTATCTTGATTTCATAAAAAAAATGGCGACATAGGATGTGGCCTCTTTTGTTGGGATTAAAATAATCCTGTAAATAAAGTTCAATTCTCGCACGTGAGAATGGGGTAACAATGTGCAGATAAATCATCAAAAGAGAGATATAGGATGAAAGCCTGAGAGAAGGAACACAAAACACCAGAATGTAGTTTCACAGCAATTTAACTAAGAAAGAGAAATGTGCAGTCATAGAATATTTACGAACAGAGTTTTCAAAGTTCAGTTAGGCATAGTGAATTTTCTGTGACTGCCGTCGTGGGCTGTTGTCACTGAGGATACCAACCGATGTATTGCTGACTTGAGCGGAGTCGTCGAAAAAGAGGCGGGATGCCGTGTGCAAGGGTTTTTTAAGGGCTGGCTCACGTGACACATAAGGGAATAGGGGTTGCAATGCCTGACAGCCAATCTGTGAGCCTCTTAAGGGACATGGCAACAGCCAATCAGTGAGATGAGGCTTTAATAAATTGCAACACTTTTTTTTTGCAGAATGGTGCGCTTCTGCGTGACCGTAACCTTTTAGTTTGGGCATCATCTAGTAAAATTCTTGGTTATTCAACATAAAAGTCAATAATAAATTGTGTTGACACAAGGTTATCGCAATTCTCGTATGGTCAACAATAAAACGCCTTTATGGTTCATTTGAAATACAATAGCAAATTCATCAAGTTGGTACGAGGTTGACAGGTCCCTCGCAAAATCTCAACTGATGAAAACGATTTTTTATTTTTTTTCACCGCGTATTCAAAAAGGGCGCCAAAAATCTTTGAGGTACAAATGCCAAAGGTAAACTCCTAAATGTCACTTCCTCATTTCCGATAGAAGGGAGGGCAAGTGAGAACATCTAACGATGCGATTTCTAACGTGGTCCCTTTGAATTGTGTTGACCCTTTAGAAACAGATAAAAACATGCATGAAATTTGAAATGAAGGAAGAATGGGAAAAGGAAACATTATTTAAAGATAAAGATATTTATATATCACAATTTATTTTAAAGAATTATTATTAAGTAATTATGACTTTGATTAATTAATAATAATAAATTATTATTAAATAATAATTATTAAGTAATTATTATAAGTAATTTATTTTAAAGATAAAGATATTTATATATCCTTATCCATCTGTATTCTCTTTACTCCTTCTTGTTACGACTTTCTTGGTTTCATGCCTTCCTCTGACCGCCACGGAAAACTATTCACACTGCTATTTTTATGACGAGTTTAACTGTGATCTTATAACTTTTTCTCATCAACTTCTGGTGGTGGTGGTGGTGGAGGCGACGGCAGTGGCAACGGTGGTGGTGGTTGTTGCTGCTGTTGCTGTTGCTGTTGTTGTTGTTGTTGTTGTTGTTGATGATGATGATGATGATGCTGATGATGATGATGATGATGATGATGATGATGATGATGATGATGATGATGATGATGATGATGATGATTATCATAGC
>OY744534.1:87911523-87914023 GCA_963556195.1 Sepiola atlantica | reverse complement strand
GAGTTGACCTCTTGCAGTTGACCGTAGGGATATATTTGGCGCCTCTTTTGAACATGTGCGGTGCCAGACAACCATCTTTTTCTTTAGTTGAGATTTTGCGGGGGATGGGTCAACCCCGTATCAACTCAATGGATTTAATATTGAATGTTTCCTAACGACTTTAAAGGCCTATTCTTATTAGTTGACCTATTCGAGAAATACAATAATCTCGTGGCAGCTGAATGTAATTAACATCGAATTTTCCAAGAACTTCCAACTACGTAATAACCAAACTAAAAGGTTTCGGGTTACACGGAATGCATCGTTCTGCAAGATGGAATCACAGTACTTGAGTTTCAACTAATAAGGTAGGTGCGTCTTTTGACAGTTGCGTTTGGTCTCCCATAGCCGTCATCTGTGTGAGAAAGAAATTCTTACATGGGTGATTCAAATTTTGTTTACTTCATAGCATTCCGATAGAATATGTCTGTCTGTCCGTCAGTCTGTCTGTTTTGCTTAAATTAGAAATAGCAATTGCATCTCGAAACATGCAAAGAGAATGGGTGAGTCTTTCAAGGAAAGAAACACAGTCAAATCCCTCCCTGGCCTTTTGGCTAAAGTAAGTGTGTAGTATCTGTTCCGATGGATGCTACACCCCATAGACCGGTACCGTCTTGGCCTTCGGGCCTTGATTCCGCCGGTTTGAGGCATTGTCCTGTGCAGTTCTAGGAGGTCTACCCTCCCAGGCATTGCCTTCTCACCCTTTGAGAACGGGGTTACTTTATTGCTAATCGCCTAGGTGCCCTACAGGGGAATGCCGACGGGGCTGCTCAGGCATTATAAATATTAATATATATATATATATATATGATTCTTTTTATTTACAGAGACATATACAAAATCTGCGATATTAATATTTATATATATATATATATATAAATATTTATTTTTATATATATATATATATATATATTAATATTTATATATATATATATATTAATATTTATATATATATATATATTGGTCTTTATTATAGATCGAATTTGTTCTATCCCAATGTTTGTGTGCGAAACAGACAGACAAACAAACAAACAGACAGACAAACAAACAAACAGACAGACAGACAGACAGACAGATATAAATCATATAAGCGAATCATGGCAAAACAACAGCCGCGTACCTCAGTGCGTCTTGGCGTAAGCAATAATTCTCTTTTCGTTTGGTGAGAGGAGAGGGTAGAGTGGAGATAGGTTTGTTCGTTGGTAATTCCCCGAAAAGCTCCGACCTACACCGCAGCCTCTCTCTCTCTCTCTCTCTCTCTCTCTCTCTCTCTCTCTCTCTCTCTCCCCCCCCCCCTCTCTCTCTCACTCTCTCTCTCCCTCTCCCCCCTCTCTCTCTCTCACTTCTTCTCTCAAATCCGGTTCCACACCTAAATATCGTAACGCACAATCAAAAGGACGAGTAAAGACCTTTCAGACAAAGACGACGCAAAGAAAAGACTTGACCTTTTTTTTCTTCCCTTCTATATTTTCGTTTTCTTGTTTGTCCGTTTAATCACAAGACGAGAATAAACTTATTCAAATTTTGGGTGTGGAAAACTCAAAATAAAAAATACAAAACTCCGAACACGCGACGAAAAGAAAAATTTCGTTCTTTTTTTTTCTAGAATAATGGCGATACGGAAGGTTCAAAAAGAGATTGAGTCCACACAAAATGTCGAAACTTGTGTAAATTGAAAATTGTATACATTGTGTTTAAAACAAACGTATACATAATATATATATATATATATATATATATATATATATATATATATATATATAGGATCAAATATAAACCAAAGTAAAAACTTTTAGTAGATGGAACCTATTGTGAAGAGGATTAGCTCAAGATACGAGATAGAGCAATTGTAGAGATAGAAGAAAAAAGAGTGATAAATATGCGACGATTGTCCAAATTTATTTCAAATTTCAATTGTTCAATGCAAGGTGTTTATTTACTCCTCGCGGAGTTAGGCACAAGGCCAGTTTTATCTTACTCCCACAAGTAAGATGTGACCCAAGATCGGGTCGAGCAAGTGGGGTTAAAAGCCAGCGCTCGAGAGGTGAGCACTCTGGCCATTTAAAAATTGCCTGGGCAGCCCCGTCGACATTCCCCGGTAGGGGCGCCTCAGACAGTAAGCAATAAACTTACTCCTCCCCAAAGAGGGGAGGCGAAGCCTGGGAGGGTGGACCTCCTAGAACTGCACAGGACAGGCGTGCAGTATCCATCGGAACAGATACTACACTTTGATCTTAGCCAAAAGGCCGAGACAAACTGAATACACCTTGCATTGAACGATTGAAATTTTAAATAAAGTTGGACAGTCGTCGCATATTTATCACTCTTTTTTCTTCTATCTCTCTCTCTCTCTCTCTCTCTCTCTCTCTCTATATATATATATATATATATATATATATATATATATATATATATATATATATAAGCTATGGAAATATATTTATCGCAATTAAGCTACACA
>OY744534.1:87908845-87911323 GCA_963556195.1 Sepiola atlantica | reverse complement strand
TATCGGGGTTCGAACCGTGTGACTGGCAGGGGGTGTCTCCTCCCTTACTGATGATTGCAGTTTGGGCATGAAACACATGTGTATATGGGTTAATTTGAAAATATAATTTATAAATAATTATATATATGTGTGTGTGTGCGTAAGGTTAGTGGGAGAGAAGAACATTTTTAAGGAAAATGAAAACATAAGAGCGTAATATTTACTTATTACAGACCACAGAATGAAGATCAAAGAAACGGAAAAACGAAGTAAATACACAGAACTAGCCAGAGAACTGAAAAGAATATGGTGCATGAAGAAAGTTAGTATAATACCAATAATCGTAGGAGCACTAGGAACAATCCCAAAAAACCTGGAGAAAAGACTGTGAGAAATTGGAATCAAAGGGACTATCGAAACCATACAAAGGACGGCAATGATCAAAACAGCTGCAATCTTAAGGAAAATCCTCGAATGCGGAAACTAACACACATAAGCTACAAAGGCTAACCAGTCACAAGGAATTTAAAACGGAGAAAACAAAACCACACGAAGAACACCACAACAAGAGCCAAGGAACAGAAACTGCAAGACACAGCACTTCATAATCTCCCCCCCCCCCCCCCCAATAAATTACACCGGCCTCAGCTATCACTACACAAAAATGAACAAAAAATACAGAAATTATAAGAAACACTATAAGCTCCTTCCTCTGCCCCCCCCCCAAAAAAAAAAATTTAAAAGAATTAAAAAAAATTTTTTTTATAAATAAGGAAAGAGAAAAGGAAAAAAAGATAAAGAATTGAAATGGAAAAAAAATTTTAATTTAAAAAAATTAAATTTTTTTTAAATTTATTTATTTATTTATTTATTTATTTATTTTTATTCATTTATTTTTTTTTATTTATTTATTTATTTTTTTTAAATTAATTTAATGAAATATTATTTTATTTATTTATTTATTTTTTAACTGGTGCCGCCTAGGCTGACACCAGACACCATATTTGTAGAGGGTCGAGGAGGATCAGAAGACCGAGGAGGGACAGCACAAATCAGATCTCCACTGGAAAAGTGCAGAGAATGCTGAGACCTTGGGGAGGCTTATTGTAACCCAAATCCCAGAAAAGACCAATTGTCCTTACCAGCGAGAAATCAATGGTAAGAGGCTGTTGCGATACCGCATCGTTATCGAAAAGAGGTGAAGAATACTGGAAGTCTGGGGAGACTTGTTGTAACTCAGACTCCAGGAAATACCACTGGTTATTGTCGGTGAGCAATCACTGACGATGATCTGTGTGAGAACTTCTAGTGAATAATAATAATAATAATAATAATAATAATAATAATAATAATAATAATAATAATAATAATAATAATAATAATAATAATAATAATAATAATAATAATAATAATAATAATAATAATAATAATAATAATAATAATAATAATAATAATAATAATAATAATAATAATAATAATAATAATAATAATAATAATAATAATAATAATAATAATAATAATAATAATAATAATAATAATAATAATAATAATAATAATAATAATAATAATAATAATAATAATAATAATAATAATAATAATAATAATAATAAAATAATAATAATAATAATAATAATAATAATAATAATAATAATAATAATAATAATAATAATAATAATAATAATAATAATAATAATAATAATAATAATAATAATAATAATAATAATAATAATAATAATAATAATAATAATAATAATAATAATAATAATAATAATAATAATAATAATAATAATAATAATAATAATAATAATAATAATAATAATAATAATAATAATAATAATAATAATAATAATAATAATAATAATAATAATAATAATAATAATAATAATAATAATAATAATAATAATAATAATAATAATAATAATAATAATAATAATAATAATAATAATAATAATAATAATAATAATAATAATAATAATAATAATAATAATAATAATAATAATAATAATAATAATAATAATAATAATAATAATAATAATAATAATAATAATAATAATAATAATAATAATAATAATAATAATAATAATAATAATAATAATAATAATAATAATAATAATAATAATAATAATAATAATAATAATAATAATAATAATAATAATAATAATAATAATAATAATAATAATAATAATAATAATAATAATAATAATAATAATAATAATAATAATAATAATAATAATAATAATAATAATAATAATAATAATAATAATAATAATAATAATAATAATAATAATAATAATAATAATAATAATAATAATAATAATAATAATAATAATAATAATAATAATAATAATAATAATAATAATAATAATAATAATAATAATAATAATAATAATAATAATAATAATAATAATAATAATAATAATAATAATAATAATAATAATAATAATAATAATAATAATAATAATAATAATAATAATAATAATAATAATAATAATAATAATA
>OY744534.1:87691345-87901345 GCA_963556195.1 Sepiola atlantica | reverse complement strand
CTGAAATTGTTACTCCCCTGCACTGATGAGAGCAATAAGCTTGAAACGCTAGCGTCTGTAGGTATAAATAATTTAATATTTATTTATAAATATTATACTAAGCTCCTTTAAGAAATTAAAGTTGAGCACTCTCGGGGAAGTTAAAAATAGACTGTCAAAAAGCTCTAATGCAAAGTTCCGAATACGTTCGTCGAACACTCTCGACTAGTCTTCTATCTGTGCCCGCTTCTAGGTACATATAGGCCTTAATTTCCCTAAATTACGTGACAGTTTCTGTGGGCCGAGTGGATATGGCTGACTCTGTGTACCGGGTTCGCGCCTCTCGACCGTCTGAAATTGTTACTCATTTTTTTTTCCCTTCCTTTTCTCTTCCATTATGGTAAAAAAAAAAAATTATTTTTATTATTATTATTATTATTATTATTATTATTATTATTTTTTATTATTATTATTATTATTATTATTACAATAGGCAAATTTGGATTTTCAGAAAAAAGACTTAGGTGGTGTGCTCGGAAAAATTGTTAACTACAACAATACAATGTTAAAGCTGTACTGGAGTTTTAACACACAAGATGTGTTAAATTTGCGAAAGAAGACTCTCCAACGTCAGAAAGTAAGATTGAACATTTTTTTTTCGTTCTTGCGTGAACTAAAAAGATTTCAATTCATTCTTCAACACAAGGTTTTAAAATCTAAATCGTTCGACTACGGAAAAAAGGGCTGTCGATTTTTCTTCTATTTTTTTGTTTAATCAGGAACACGTAAATAAGTTTGAACAAGCTTACTTATTTTTTCTCGCTAAGACGTGTAGAATTATCTTCCAGTGAGAAAAGTTACGACCGTGTAATATATATATATATATATATATATATATATATATATATATATATATATATATATATATATATATATATATCCAAGCAAGCGTTGTTGAACGTCAGGGAACTTTCTCGTTTGTAAATCTTCTTCGTGAGGTTCTCAAACCGTCGAGCTATCCTTTTGGTTTCGGGTGGCAATCCGTAGAGTATTTCTCCGATTGTTCTTAATTCGGCCATTTTTTTTCGAGCGCTTTCGACTTTCTTAGTCGTCTTCAGGATTAGGTTTCTTAAAATATATGGCCGAAAAAAAATGGCCGAATTCAGAACAATCGGAGAAATACTCTACGGATTGCCACCCGAAACCAGAAGGATAGCTCGACGGTTTGAGAACCTCACGAACAAAATTTACAAACGAGAAATTTCCGTGACGTTCAACAACGCTTGCTTGGATAATGAATTGCTGCCTATATATATATATATATATACGAAAAAGTCGGTAGCCTATTTTAAGTGAAGAACAGTTGAGGAATTTAAAAGTGCTATGCTGGAAATTATTAAGCACCAAACATGAGCAACAGCTTCGACTAGAAGAAAAATTCCGACGAAAAGGAAGAGAAATTTCAAGAAAGACAATTGGAGCAAATGAAAAAAATTGTGGAAATGTTTCTTCGTATCCAACAAGAACATAAGAAAATATATAAGAATGAGTGGTTAAAATATTGAAGATAAAAGTGCATTTTCACAAAAAGCTATTTGGAGCGCTATCGATAATTTTAATTACGACCTTAAAAACGAAAGTACGCGTACTTCGTATTTCAAGCGATACGAAGACTTATATAATACTGATTGTGCGAATCTGACCGATTTTAAAAAGGTTTGTTTACTATTAAGAAAGTTTGGTACGGTTGATCATACCATATTCGTCAATTATACATTACCATAAAAAGCAGCCACCTTACATTTGTTGATGCAGTACAATTATCAACTAAATTGTTTAGCACTAGAACGTCTCTTTTTCACAAAAGGTGAAAATGTATGAAGAAGACGAAGACTACATAACTTTCGCATTGTTAACAAACACTGCGATGATTTCAAGTTGTCGAAGTTTAGCGTTCACAATTTTAAATGTCGCGCAGGGTTTAGTATCAAATAGATATGCTGAAATCAGAAGAAGTGTTCTAAACAAACTAGAAAATTAACCTGTTTTAACGCTTCAACATTTCACAGAGGATTGGCAACTTTTTTTTAGTGTTCGCCAAGATTCAAGAGACATTGTTACATTATAGAAAAATCCGTATCAAAAATAAAATAAATTCACCAACTAAATTTGATCAACAAAAAAAAAAATTTTCTTCCTAAACGATGATGTGGTTGCGGAAAATTGAATTGGTACAAAGATTTCCCATATAAAATGAAAAAAAAATGTTTTAATTGCTGTTGCATGTGACACAAAAGTACACACCACAGAGTTAAAAATAATTTTTTTTTAAGTTTTGTTAAAATTGCTAAAAGTGACGAAGCTGAAAATATCAGGAAGTTTCGGCAAGTAATAATATTGAATAAAATAAATATATTAAGCTACAACTTGATTCCGACTCAGCTCTATCGATTATAAATTTTTAAACGTAAAAATAAATTGGAAAACTAAATTTGATCAGAACGAAAAATAGCTACAAGTTTCACTGGTGAATAAATAAAATTTGAAGGCGAGCCAAACGCTAATATTTACACATTTTAATATTTACACGTTTTAATATTTACACATTTTAATATTTACACATTTTAATATTTACACATTCTAATATTTACACGCTGAAAGTTTCAAGTCTTTTAAATAACTAAATAATTTATTTTCAAATAAAACTAAAACCCACATTGTTGATTGTCTTTCAAAAATGTCTAAATTTTTATTCAATATAGTTTTGTTTAGCTACTCGGCATTGAAAAAATTATATTTAATATTTAATAGTAGTTAGAAGCATTTTTATTACCCTAAATATTGGTTGCGATTAGCTTGAAACCAATTTTTGGTTCCATGTACTTTCACTTTATTTGTACTTGAAAACAATTTTCTCGTAATTTATTTTAATTGCAAACCATTTTTACTACCGGTCAATAATAGAGATAGTACACCTGACCAACTCGACAATCAATTAAATACCATCCATTAACTGTGGAGGTACCCAGATGCCGGAGGGCTTTCTACTCTAATAGCTTCTTTCCTCAGGCCGCCAACCTGTGGAACTCTCTCCCTGCTCACTGTTTCCCTGACTCTACCGAGATGCAAAAATTTAAGCATAATGGGAGCAAATATCTCGCTGCACAACTCCTCACTTACGATGTCCTCCTATAACGTTTGACCCCTAATCCTCAGTAGCCCCTTACGTTTCAGTGGCAATGTGCCCCCTTGTGTGGGGTGAATTCAAGTTTGTTTTGTTTTTTTAATGTATCCAACCTGTCTTGTTTTCTCGGTGGTTGTCCCTTTTTCCTGATGCGCGAAACACGGATTTATTTTAGATGGCTGACCATTTCGGAATATCAGGTGTCGTAAGTTTAGAAGTGGATTAAATAGTAGGATAGACAAGACTCTCAAGTCTTGATAGAGCAACTAGTATAGAAGAAGGAAAACTTCGAAATAACATCAGTTTTTCTTTGTTTATCGCGATATTGCTTACGGTCATATTGGATTTCTTCTTACCACTGTATTTAAGCGATGCCGGATCTAAAAGTGTAGTTAGTGATTGTGCAACCCTTGTTTCACTATAAACTCCTCATGGTGTACCCTTTCAGAGCAATATAACTTTACGTTTTCATTATTGCTCTCGAGAACGGATATTCTTACGATGTGTTTATTCGCGTTTAACGATGCAAATAATATTTTAAACAGCACAAAGTAGATTTCAAAGTCCCCTAAAAACAGCAAAACTTTTCGTTTTATTTTTCATTATTGTCACGCATCTGTGTTGCAATAAATATTTTTTGTTCCTGGCGAGATTTCTTGATTGAAATGACCACTTACCCTAAGTTCCCGACTAAGTTGCGTCAACACCGACGTCCTGCGGATCCTTTAACACATCATTGCCGTAGAACGTTTGACAGAGCAACCAGTCGGAAAGTATCCGGTCCTCGTAGCATTGGACTACATTTGGTGCCGTGAGACCCATGATACGACTCTGAGTGACCTTCACGACACAGCCGAACTGCACTATTTAAAACTTAAGCGTCACGTGGTCCCCTTATTTCCGGTTCCATCTTCAACCTACATGGATGTCAGATTTAAGGTGTTTAAGCGTCACGTGATCCCCTTACTTCCGGTTCAATCTTCAACCTACATGGATGTCAGATTTAAGGTGCTTAAGCGTCACGTGGTCCCCTTACTTCCGGTTCAATCTTCAACCTACATGGATGTCAGGTTTAAGGTGTTTAAGCGTCACGTGGTCCCCTTACTTCCGGTTCCATCTTCAACCTACATGGATGTCAGATTTAAGGTGTTTAAGCGTCACGTGGTCCCCTTACTTCCGGTTCCATCTTAAACCTACATGGATGTCAGATTTAAGATGTTTAAGCGTCACGTTGTCCCCTTACTTCCGGTTCCATCTTCAACCTACATGGATGTCAGATTTAAGGTGTTCGTACCACCTACAAAGATCTTAATCTACTGCTTCTTCTTTGGCAAGATATTTCACACATTTTGTTTACTATTGAGTCACCGCTTATCATGGCCAAGAGACACTCGAGGATAAGGTTGATAAGACTGAAATGTCGGTACTTTCATTCTTTCATTTTGTATGAATCAGATGATTATATTGTTGGCATTGGCTTCTCCGATATATATTTCTAGAAAGACATCGGGTAATTACAAGAGGGGATCAAGTGAAATTGCTTCTGTGGAACGAACTTGGCACACACATGTTGTCGTTAACCACTCAGCCACCGTCACCTTCCATGGGAATACTGACAGTGATAAATTATATGAACGTGTTATTTATGGGGTATTTTTTAACAAGTATCTGTTAACATTTGATTTGAAGATGATAAAGTTATAACCAGCAGGGAAGCAGCCCCGCGGCAATGTGTTCCACAGGCGGGAAGTCCTTGAAAAGAAGTTATATCTAAGAAAATTCCGCCTCACGCTAATCAGATGTGTTAGCAAAACGATGTCTTACAAGAAGGAACCTAAGATAGGAGCTCAGTCGAGAACATTCGATGGTAATAACGATAGAGCAGAGAGAGACTAGCAACGTCTCTTCTTCGAGAATGGGAACCTCACAGGTACTACCACTCTAGGTTTACGTTCACCTGGAAGTAATGATGAGTAAAAGGTAACTCAAAACTCGGTACTTTCACAGATTAGGACCCACGCTAACTTTGACCCTAACCATAACCCTAAACATAAACCCTAACCCACGCTAACGTTGACCCTAACCCTAAACTTCACTCTAACCCCAACCCACGCTAACGTTGACCCTAACCCTAATCTTATACATAACCCACGTTAACGTTGACCCTAACCCTACCCCTAACCCTAACCCTAACCCTAACCCTAACCTACGCTAACGTTAACCCTAACCCTACCCCTAAACCTTAACCCTAACCTACGCTAACGTTAACCCTAACCCTACCCCTAAACTCTAACCCTAACCCACGCTAACGTTAACTCTAACCCTACCCCTAAACCTTAACCCTAACCCACGCTAACGTTAACCCTACCCCTAAACCCTAACCCTACCCCTAAACCCTAACCATAACCCACGCTAACGTTAACTCTAACCCTACCCCTAAACCCTAACTCTAACCCACGCTAACGTTAACCCTAACCCTACCCCTAAACCCTAACCCTAACCCACGCTTACGTTAACCCTAACCCTACCCCTAAACCCTAACCGTAACCTACGCTAACGTTAACCCTAACCCTACCCCTAAACCCTAACCCTAACCCACGCTTACGTTAACCCTAACCCTACCCCTAAACCCTAACCCTAACCCACGCTTACGTTAACCCTAACCCTACCCCTAAACCCTAACCCTAACCTACGCTAACGTTAACCCTAACCCTACCCCTAAACCCTAACCCTAACCTACGCTAACGTTAACTCTAACCCTACCCCTAAACCTTAACCCTAACTCACGCTAACGTTAACCCTAACCCTACCCCTAAACCTTAACCCTAACCCACGCTAACGTTAACCCTAACCCTACCCCTAAACCCTAACCCTAACTTTCACGCTAACCCCTAACCCACACCCTGACCCTGACCCTGGCCCTGGCCCTAACCCTAACGACGAGGTCAAAGTTAGAGTGAGTTTTAATCTGTGAAAGCACCCAAAACTCTTCACCTTGGACCCTGTTCCAATAGTATATTTTATCTTTTCTGTAGAGAGTAGAAATCCTTCTAGACTGAGACCAATTCTAGTTTTGTCTCAATCAAGCGTTTCCCTTTTTTTAGGGGGGAGGGCTGGATTTTCTCCACATTAAAAACCGACCTTGTGTCTAACTCTTCCCTCGTGGGGAGGCAAGTAAACGTTCTTGTTGAATTGTTATTTTGACCTTTAAAATAGATTACCACGCAGAATGGGGTCATCTTAGATTCAGGATCAACTTGTCGATTATGCACTGGTTTTCAAAAACATTCTCGGAATGACTTGAGGAATTTGGAGCTTATTGACCCGGTGCGTTGAAAAATAGAAGCATGCAAAAATCTCCTTGACTTTCCCATCTCAAAGGAAGTGCACGATGAACTGCGGTATTTTTATTATGCAAGTCACGAGAAGTTGACTATGAAAGTTTTGTTTGTTTTGTTTTTTGGGTTGTTTTTTTTCAAAATCAGTTTTGGGAAAGGTCAAAGCATTGACCTCTGAAATGGTCCAAACGGAAACGTCAAATAATATCAGGAAATAGGTGTGTTTCTCTGTATGGACAATGGTCAGTCAGTTGACCGGAAATAGAGTCACCAATTGTTGTTTTAATATCTATTTATAAAACTATTGGATCTAGCTAGCATTCAATACTTTCAATCTTTTAATACATAAGAATTTGCTAAAAAAATGTAAACCAATTTAAATGATTTTCTATTCAATAGTTTTAATGCATTCAAGTGCTTTGCAAAGTTTGATCACAAAATAATTCGTTCTTTTTAACTATTAATAAAAAATTTAAATGGCTGACTTGTTTGCAAAAAAATCGAAATGAATTCTGGTGAATTTAATTTCGTAATTATATCATTTATTAAATAGAATTTTTTTCTTTTTTCTTTGCCTATTCTTTGTGTATTTATCATTTCAATAAATATTCGATAAATAGTAAACAAAAATAATCATTCCATGCGTCGTCCTCAGAGTTAAATTAACACGAGAAATACATAAACACAGACACACGTGAAGTTGTCTCATAATTGTATTAATGTAGGGCTTCCCTGGAGACTACAACATAGTCGTCATAATATCCAAATGTCAACAAGTACTTGTTGCGGACCGTCCCATAAGTAATCAAACTTAATTAATTGCATTTATCAATTTCGGCTGATAGTCACTCCATCCCATTAAATCCTCTCATAATATTCTTCATCATTCAACTGATAGTCACTCCATCCCATTAAATCCTCTCATAATATTCTTCATCATTCAACTGATAGTCACTCCATCCCATTAAATCCTCTCATAATATTCTTCATCATTCAACTGATAGTCACTCCATCCCATTAAATCCTCTCATAATATTCTTCATCATTCAACTGATAGTCACTCCATCCCATTAAATCCTCTCATCATATTCTTCATCATTCAACTGATAGTCACTCCATCCCATTAAATCCTCTCATAATATTCTTCATCATTCAACTGATATTCACTCCATCCCATTAAATCCTCTCATCATATTCTTCATCATTCAACTGATATTCACTCCATCCCATTAAATCCTCTCATAATATTCTTCATCATTCAACTGATAGTCACTCCATCCCATTAAATCCTCTCATAATATTCTTCATCATTCAACTGATAGTCACTCCATCCCATTAAATCCTCTCAATATATTCTTCATCATTCAACTGATAGTCACTCCATCCCATTAAATCCTCTAATAATATTCTTCATCATTCAACTGATAGTCACTCCATCCCATTAAATCCTCTCATCATATTCTTCATCATTCAACTGATATTCACTCCATCCCATTAAATCCTCTCATAATATTCTTCATCATTCAACTGATAGTCACTCCATCCCATTAAATCCTCTCATAATATTCTTCATCATTCAACTGATATTCACTCCATCCCATTAAATCCTCTAATAATATTCTTCATCATTCAACTGATAGTCACTCCATCCCATTAAATCCTCTCATCATATTCTTCATCATTCAACTGATATTCACTCCATCCCATTAAATCCTCTCATAATATTCTTCATCATTCAACTGATAGTCACTCCATCCCATTAAATCCTCTCATCATATTCTTCATCATTCAACTGATATTCACTCCATCCCATTAAATCCTCTCATAATATTCTTCATCATTCAACTGATAGTCACTCCATCCCATTAAATCCTCTCATCATATTCTTCATCATTCAACTGATATTCACTCCATCCCATTAAATCCTCTAATAATATTCTTCATCATTCAACTGATAGTCACTCCATCCCATTAAATCCTCTCATAATATTCTTCATCATTCAACTGATATTCACTCCATCCCATTAAATCCTCTCATAATATTCTTCATCATTCAACTGATAGTCACTCCATCCCATTAAATCCTCTCATAATATTCTTCATCATTCAACTGATAGTCACTCCATCCCATTAAATCCTCTCATAATATTCTTCATCATTCAACTGATAGTCACTCCATCCCATTAAATCCTCTCATAATATTCTTCATCATTCAACTGATATTCACTCCATCCCATTAAATCCTCTCATAATATTCTTCATCATTCAACTGATAGTCACTCCATCCCATTAAATCCTCTCATAATATTCTTCATCATTCAACTGATAGTCACTCCATCCCATTAAATCCTTTCATAATATTCTTCATCATTCAACTGATAGTCACTCCATCCCATTAAATCCTCTCATAATATTCGTCATCATTCAACTGATAGTCACTCCATCCCATTAAATCCTCTCATAATATTCTTCATCATTCAACTGATAGTCACTCCATCCCATTAAATCCTCTCATAATATTCTTCATCATTCAACTGATAGTCACTCCATCCCATTAAATCCTCTCATCATATTCTTCATCATTCAACTGATATTCACTCCATCCCATTAAATCCTCTCATAATATTCTTCATCATTCAACTGATAGTCACTCCATCCCATTAAATTCTCTCATAATATTCTTCATCATTCAACTGATAGTCACTCCATCCCATTAAATCCTCTCATAATATTCTTCATCATTCAACTGATAGTCACTCCATCCCATTAAATCCTCTCATAATATTCTTCATCATTCAACTGATATTCACTCCATCCCATTAAATCCTCTCATAATATTCTTCATCATTCAACTGATAGTCACTCCATCCCATTAAATCCTCTCATAATATTCTTCATCATTCAACTTATATTCACTCCATCCCATTAAATCCTCTCATAATATTCTTCATCATTCAACTGATAGTTACTCCATCCCATTAAATCCTCTCATAATATTCTTCATCATTCAACTGATAGTCACTCTATCCCATTAAATCCTCTCATAATATTCTTCATCATTCAACTGATAGTCACTCCATCCCATTAAATCCTCTCATAATATTCTTCATCATTCAACTGATAGTCACTCCATCCCATTAAATCCTCTCATAATATTCTTCATCATTCAACTGATAGTCACTCCATCCCATTAAATCCTCTCATAATATTCTTCATCATTCAACTGATATTCACTCCATCCCATTAAATCCTCTCATAATATTCTTCATCATTCAACTGATAGTCACTCCATCCCATTAAATCCTCTCATAATATTCTTCATCATTCAACTGATAGTCACTCCATCACATTAAATCCTCTCATAATATTCTTCATCATTCAACTGATAGTCACTCCATCCCATTAAATCCTCTCATAATATTCTTCATCATTCAACTGATAGTAACTCCATCCCATTAAATCATCTCATAATATTCTTCATCATTCAACTGATAGTCACTCCATCCCATTAAATCCTCTCATAATATTCTTCATCATTCAACTGATAGTCACTCCATCCCATTAAATCCTCTCATCATATTCTTCATCATTCAACTGATAGTCACTCCATCCCATTAAATCCTCTCATCATATTCTTCATCATTCAACTGATAGTCACTCCATCCCATTAAATCCTCTCATAATATTCTTCATCATTCAACTGATATTCACTCCATCCCATTAAATCCTCTCATAATATTCTTCATCATTCAACTGATAGTCACTCCATCCCATTAAATCCTCTCATAATATTCTTCATCATTCAACTGATAGTCACTCCATCCCATTAAATCCTCTCATAATATTCTTCATCATTCAACTGATAGTCACTCTATCCCATTAATCCTTGAGTGGCTCTTGGCCTTGATAAGTGGTGACCAAACAATAAAACAAATAAAATTACAGTTAATTGCTAATTATTAAAAAAAATGAAATTACAGTTAATTGCTAAATATTAAAAAAAGAAATTAAATTACAGTTAATTGCTAATTATTAAAAAAAAAAATTAAATTACAGTTAATTGCTAATTATTTAAAAAAAAATTAAATTACAGTTAATTGCTAATTATTAAAAAAAAAATTAAATTACAGTTAATTGCTAATTATTAAAAAAAAATTAAATTACAGTTAATTGCTAATTATTAAAAAAAAATTAAATTACAGTTAATTGCTAATTATTAAAAAAAAAAATTAAAGTTAATTGCTAATTATTAAAAAAAGAAATTAAATTACAGTTAATTGCTAATTATTAAAAAAAAAATTACAGTTAATTGCTAATTATTAAAAAAAGAAATTAAATTACAGTTAATTGCTAATTATTAAAAAAAAAATTACAGTTAATTGCTAATTATTAAAAAAAAATTAAATTACAGTTAATTGCTAATTATTAAAAAAAAATTACAGTTAATTTCTTATTATTAAAAAAAGAAATTAAATTACAGTTAATTGCTAATTATTAAAAAAAAATTAAATTACAGTTAATTGCTAATTATTAAAAAAAGAAATTAAATTACAGTTAATTGCTAATTATTTTTAAAAAATTACAGTTAATTGCTAATTATTAAAAAAATAAATTAAATTACAGTTAATTGCTAATTATTAAAAGAAGAAATTAAATTACAGTTAATTGCTAATTATTAAAAAAAAAAAATTACAGTTAATTGATAATTATTAAAAAAAAAAATTACAGTTAATTGCTAATTATTTTAAAAAATAAAGACATTTCTGTCTTTCGTTAGTTTAATTGATACGTGTCTTTTTTTTACTGGTTTTGAATTAAAATCTGAGAATCCGACAATTAATATTTATATATATATTTTTTAAACTTTTATTCGCCAAAAACAAGGGGTCACATTGCCACTGAGACAAAAGGGGCTACTGTGAATTAGGGGCCATATCAATAGGAGCATCTTAACTGGGGAGTTGTGCAGCGAGATGCTTGTTCACATTACATTGAAATTTCTGAATGTTGGTACAGTCGGGGAAACAGTGAGCAGGGAGTGAATTCCAAATGCAAACGGTTCGATGAAAGACGCTATTAGAGTAGAAGGCTTTCCGGCATCTGGGGACCTCCACAGTGAAGGGGTCGGATTTTACTGCTTGTCGGGTTGATGGGGGCATTTACGTTGAGGGGGTGGGGCAAGTAAAGCAAGTTCGTCGGAGCACATTCAATTGAAGTATGTGTAAATCAGGCACAAGGATGCAACATTTCGGCGATGGGACAGAGGCTGGAGCTTGGTAGACAGTGGGGAACCTATTAAGTTAGTGGCTCTTCTTCGGACCCTGTTAAAGAGGGAGAAACTAGTGGTTGGTGCACCAGCCCAGATGTGGCAACAACACTACATGCATGAGCGAATGGTGTATTTGTAGATATATAGGATACTAGCAGGTGAGAGAATTTTTCTAGCCCGGTAGAGGGAGACTACTTTCTTTGCAGCAGACTTGGCAGTATCTTCTGTGGATTTATTCCAATTTATGCTCCCGTGAGACTCATTAATGAAAGACACAGAAAGATCACTAACATTGTCCTGGATTCATTTTTATAACTTTAAGAGAAAATAATAAAAAACTTGAATTCCACTTTTCGTTTCGTTTTTATGTTAGAATAATTACACTTCGCCACTTAGAAAATACCTTACCCCATCACCCACCCCAACCATCACCTCCACAAACACCCCATCCCCAAAAAATATGACACCCGGCGTTTCTTTCTTATTTAAATGCATTTGTAACGCACTCATTAATTGTTATTTTATTTACCTCCTCTCTAGGGGAGGTTAGACACAAGGTCAGGTGTGGGTTTTGATAAAAGTGTTTCTGTGGAACGAACTGGATTCGAACCCGGTACATTCAGGCTCTCAGTCGGCGTCGTTAACCACTTAGCCCCCGTGCCACAACCACTCCTTTGTTTCTTTGGGATCCCGTGGATTGGCCAACAGGCAATCTAATCCCTGTTCTCTTGGGGTCACGTGAGACAGTCTATATAAACCCATGTACACTGGGTTGCTCCCTTCTCTCAACTCTACCGGGACATGGGTTGACTGCCTCGTGATAGACGCGATCGAAGGTAATCTCTGGCAGCCAACCCTACTCCTTATCCATCTTCCCATTTACACACCACCTTTCGATAAAAGTTGAACACATCTCGACAGAGCCCTCAGACGGCAGTTCAAAGATAGCCACAACTCCGTTTCCAGATTCCCAACTTTGGTTGTCATCGGCCTGGCTGCATTTGCGACAGAAGCCCTCGAAGGCATTCGCGTGCAAATACCTTTACAGCACTAGTGCAGTTTAGTAAACAGGGGCAGATAATCCACATAAGTAAAGATGAATAAATTAAAACATTTAACAAATTTATTTATTTATTTATTTAATAAAACATAGTTTCTGAAATATAAACATTGTAATAAAATAATGTTTATATTTAATAAAGTAACTGTTAGAGCAACCTAACAAAACAGAATCGAATTATTTCCCTTGAATCAAAAGTAAGAGTTATCGCCCTTGGAAAAACAAAGTCGTCTGCCTGGTCAGTGTAAAAGTAAACAGAACGGCTCTCAACATCAAACAATCATCTCGCGTTCAGCGGTTTTCTACATTTCAATTTAATCAGTGTGTTTTTTAAATATATCTGTTAAAGGTTCTACTTCGTACTTTCTCATTTTTTTAGTTGTAATTGAACCGATAACGTATAAACATCCTGACGTAACAGTAACATTTTAGCCAAAATATTGTAATAAAATATACTTTCTGAAATTGACAGTGATTTTTTTAATAATTTAAAATGTTATAAAACGAACATGATAATAAAACTATATTTTATTACAATGTTTTGGCCAAAATGTTACTTTATGGAAAATAAACTTTATTTTATTACAATGTTTTTCTTTCAGAAACTATATTTTATTAAATATATAAATTTATTAAAATGTTTTAATCTATTGGTTGTTACTTCCTGTGGATTATCTGCCCCTGTTTACTAAACTGCACAAATGCCGCCTTTACTTTTATATCAGATTAAGAACAACGATAGTGTAGAATCTTTAAGGTGGAATTAGATGGATTCAGAAATAATGGGGAAAAAGAAATTAAGATGGCATTTTTGGGAACTATCAGATGAAATATTTAACAAATCTTGATCCGCATATTCATATTGTATTAGCGGAACTTGTGGAAATTCAATGGTGGTTTCTACATAAATCTGTATGCTTTACTGTTAATAATAAATATTCCTTTTGCAATAATAAATGTCTGTCAGGGTCAATGCTATAAAAAAATGACTTTTTATTCTTCCATGAAAATAATTGAATAAAACGAATATGTCTCTTCTTTAATTATTTAAAATTTATTTTTTTAAACAATGAATGTTCTCTCTCTTTTGACCGTAAAAAAATAATTGTCAGCCAAATATTCTTCAAATCGATAAAACAACAAAAGCTTAAACTGGGGCCATAAAAATCGTCCCCCGAAGACGGTCTAACAAAAAGGCGCAAAAAAGCCAAAAATGTTGATCACGTGGCGTGCTCCCAACTACGTCGGCCAAACCACTGGTTAAACAATATAAAACCAGACTTTGCGACGAAATCTGCCTCTTCTCTCTTTTTTTCTCGTACACTTAACAGAGGATACAAGTTCGGCTCCCCTTGCCTTGCGCACACATTCACACACTTCGACGTACTAACGCCAAACCTCATACATGGCTATACTACGCACATACATACACATTCATAAA
This sequence comes from Sepiola atlantica, assembly GCA_963556195.1. Taxonomy (NCBI): domain Eukaryota; kingdom Metazoa; phylum Mollusca; class Cephalopoda; order Sepiida; family Sepiolidae; genus Sepiola; species Sepiola atlantica. The sequence goes on along the minus strand of OY744534.1, from coordinate 87,887,074 downwards.
TCATAGACATAAACATTTATCGTTTCTCTAACCGGACACTTGAAATAGACACTTAATGCTCTGTAATTTGTAAATATATAAATATTTTGTGTTACTTTTGAACTACGTTTTATTCTTCCTTCAACTTATGCATGATTTATCTTTCATTCAACTTACATTCATAGTTTGCCATGTTTTATCTGTTTTAAACGTTTCTTTACGCAATCTAAATGTAAGCGTTTGGTATAAGGAGAAAGAAACTTAGGACAGTGTCCGAAAGAAGAAGAAGAAGAAGAAGAAGAAGAAGAAGAAGAAGAAGTTTAAAAATCTCCAGCCGAAGATAGTCGGCACCGTGAGCGTTCAGTGGACGAGGAGGCAGAAAAGAGGCTGGGGCGATCCTTACTGGCGGGTGTCAGGGTACCGTCTGATCATTCTCTGGAATATTCTACGGATGCTTAAGTAGTCCCTTAGGGAACTAATGATATCAATGCGCCCTGCGAGCTGATTGGCCAAACCACCTCACAGGGACATTGATACGCATTACAAAGTAAATCTATGACTGCTACACACACAAAGGCTTACGCTCCTATCATTCTTCAACGTATACAACCACACATTGCTGACAAAGACACACACGCACATACAAATGCTTAAACGAATTATCAACTCTCACGCATACACATTCGTACAACCACGAACAAAAGGCGACACACACATTCACACACTTCGACACATGGCTACACTACGCACATACATACATACTCATAAATCACAAACAATGAACATTTATCGTTTCTATAACCGGACACTTGAAATGAACACTTAATGCTCTGTAATTTGTAAATATATAAATATTTTGTGTTACTTTTGAACTACGTTTTATTCTTCCTTCAACTTATGCATGATTTATCTTTCATTCAACTTTCATACATGTATTTCCATGTTTTATCTGTTTTACATCATTAAATATTTCTTTACACAATCTAAATGTAAGCGTGGATCTTAGTATTTTCTCTAAGACACAACATCTTACTAAGCGAAGGTCCGCGCTCCTACAATTTAAAATTATGCCGTTTTAGTTGACGAGACGACATAATTTGATTTGGGAACAATTCATTTTAAAATGGGTCAAGTGGGAATTGTAGCAGTCACCAATAGGGACTACTTTTGAATGCGTAATCACTGTCCCTGTGAGCTGGCTTGTCCAATCAAATCACAGGGCGCAGTAATATCGTTAGTTCCCTAAGGGACTACTTATCTTCCCTTAGGGTTCGAGGAAAAAGATGAGACGACCTCCTGGCACCAGCTTGGACACATCGCAGAGAGTACCAGCGAGGAACGAGGAAACGCTCTCTCTCCTGCCGCCGTCGCCACTTTACGACTACTACCATCTTCACCTGAAAAAATCCACGGGCAGCCCTAAGAACTCTTATATTCTTCCTCTTTCTCAGACGGACACTGTCCCACTCTCTTCTACCTATACCAAACGGTATAGGTAACCTTGAGTTAATAAAACCCCTTTTTGTTATAGTTACAGAAATACTTTACGTTGTTCCGTTTCTTTACGAGAAGATAAAAGGATAACCCCTTTCATCCAATTATCATCTCCTTACAAATGGTGACCCGACGCTAAAAGAAAAAAAAACAGACCTTCTGATATGCGAAACGTAAGGAAAAAACTTAATATAAAAAACTAACAAAAAAATACCTCGAAAAGTTATTTCTGCGACAAAAAGGTTTAAAACTCAACCCCACGGCGACAAAAAAAAACTCCGTCGTTTAAAAAAAAAAAAAAAAAAAAAAAAAAACAGTCACAAATTGAGCAAGACACGAAACTCCGCATTTTTGTAAACAGAAAAAGAAAAAATTTCAACCTTGAGAGATTCGGAAACTTTTAAAATTCTCTTTAATAGCTTAAAAAAAAATACATACTTATTTTTTTTTTAACTTCTTGGCTTTCTACACTTACACAATTCCTCTTTCGTTTTTTCTCTCTGAAATGTGTGTCCATGACGATGTTTTCAATTCTTATTTAACTTAGATTTCTTGGTCTGGGGTCCCATAAAAAAAAATGAGCGCTTTATCTGCTAACGCCGGAGACAGCAGTCAACAGGTCACATTGGCCATAGTCCATGTGATAGAGCGACTTGAGAGAAACGTGCGAAAATTAAGCATGTCTAGATCTCAATCACCTAGACGTCGTAATTGTTCGTCGTCTCCACACCATCGCCACTCAAATAAGCCAGGATTGTGTTACTACCACAGTAGCTATGGCAACCAAGCACATAAGTGTAAACAACCTTGTTCGTTCCCTAACCAGGGAAACTAAATTCTGGGGACCCGAGCACGGCACGGTCTCCACTAGGTTCTCATGATAACCGTACATATTTCATTAGGGACTCAATATCCCAAAAACGTTGCTTGGTTGATACTGGGGCCGCTTGCAGTATTTGGCCACTGAAATTACTAACTAAAAAGTCACCAGTGTCGCCCATTTCACTGCAAACCGTAAATCACTCCCCTATTCCCACGTACAGTCAAATTTCTCGTTCTTTGGATTTGGAATTGCGCAGAGACTTTACGTGGGTCTTTACAGTCGCGGATTTACCCTACCCCATTCTGGGCGCGGACTTTCTGCACCATTTTAATCTATAAGTGGACATGCGCAGACGACGGCTAATAGATGCTAATACGAAACTTTCCGTACCGGGTTTTAAATCAAACACCTCATCTGTCAGCCCGGTATTCTTTATTGCCGCAACCAATGACCCATACCAGACCCTACTCCACTCCTACCCAGAGTTAACGAATCTTACTTTTGTTGTGAGTAATCCAACTCACTCAACAAAACATTATATTGAGACCACAGGAGCTCCTGTGTTCTCACGCCCTCGTCGCTTACCTGCAGAAAAACTAAAAGCGGCGAAGGCGGAATTTAACCATATGCTGCAACTGGGAATTATACGCCCCTCGTCCAGTCCTTGTGCTTCTCCTTTGCATATGGTCCCGAAGCGCTCCGGAGATTAGCGTCCGACTGGGGACTATCGACAACTCAATGCTATGACGGTACTTGATCGTTACCCAATCCCACATATACAGGACTTTGCTTCGTCTCTGTAGGGTTGTAAGACCTTCTCCAAACTGGACTTAGTAATGGCTTACCATCAGATTCAACTGAATCCGGCCGATATACCCAAAACAGCGGTAACAACTCCTTTTGGAGCATTCGAATTCTTAACTATGCCTTTCAGTTTGCGAAACGCGGCTAGTACCTTCCAACGCTTCATGGACGAAGTAGTGCGAGATCTTGACTTCGTCTATAATTACATAGACGACATACTTGTGGCAAGTGCCTCACCTGAGGAGCATGTCACCCATCTCCGCCTACTGTTCGAACGGTTTCAGCAATACCAGGTGAGGATTAACCCTGGTAAATGTGTTTTCGGTGCTTCGTCACTAATTTTCCTGGGCCACATTATCAGCCCTGAAGACATATCTCCCTTGCCTGAAAAGTTTAAAGCTCTACAAGACCTTCAACCACCAACTTCACTTCGCCAACTAAGGCACTTTCTGGGTCTGTTAAATTATTACAGACGTTTTATTCCACACTGTGCAGATCTCTTGTCTTCTCTTTCCGACCTGTTATGTAACAGGAAGAAGAAAAACGAACAGATTTCACTGAATGATGTTCAGCTGAAGACATTCAATGAAGTGAAGCAGAAACTAGCGACAACATCCTTGCTTGCACATCCTGTTTCCGATGCCCAGTTTTCACTGGTCGTTGATGCATCGGGCACAGCTGTAGGTGCAGTGTTGCAACAGCAGCACCAAGGCCAACTGCAGCCTCTCGAACACTTTCAGCATTCACTCGAGGGCCGTCAATTCGTGATCTACACTAATCACCATCCACTTACATACGCACTGCGTGCTAAGCCGGACAAATATTCTCCTCGCGAAACTCGCCACTTGGATTTTGTTTCGCAATTTACTAACGATATCCGACATATATCTGGTGAACAGAATGCGGCGGCAGATGCCTTGTCCCGCCTTCCTATAAATTCTCTGTCTTCACCTTCGGATATCGATCTACAACAGATGGCTTTAGACTAGCCATGTCTGGACACTCTGGATCTGTCGTCACCTGAGTTTGCAACTTGCAAATTCAAATACCTGCCTGTGCCCACTTCGGACACGCAGATCATCTGTGATACTTCAACAGATTCACCTAGCCCTTTTGTTCCACTGACTCATCGTAGGGTTGTTTTTGATACCCTTCACAACTTGGCACACCCCGGACTCAAAGCCACAGTGAAGCTGATTTCAGCTAGATTTTTCTGGTCAAATATGAGGCGTGATATCACTGCCTGGACACGTTCCTGCGTATCCTGCCAAAAGTCAAAAGTGCACAAGCATATCCGTGCATCCCTTGGAACATTCACCACTCCAGACGCTCGATTCAGCCATGTTCATATTGATCTGGTTGGACCATGTCCTGTCAGTCAGAGATTTACTTATCTGCTGACCTGCATAGATCGTGTTACACGGTGGCCTGAAACCATCCTTCTAAGTGACATTTCGGCTGAATCCGTAGCATGAGCCCTGATATCGAGCAGGATATCGCGCTATGGAGTCCCCTCAACTATTACCACCGACCGTGGTGGACAGTTTGAATCTCACCTATTCCAGCAACTTTCCAGGATTTTAGGGATTAAACGTATCCGTACGACCAGCTATCATCCAGCTTCCAATGGGATGATAGAACGCTTCCATCGCCAATTGAAAACCGCGTTGCGTGCTTATCCTGACCAGCAGCGATGGAGCAAGTATGTACCTGTTGTCCTTCTTGGCTGTCGCGCCGCGATCAAAGAGGACCTCGGATACTCTTCAGCCGCACTTGTCTATGAACTACCTCTATCGTTGCCGGGTCAGATGCTGACCCCGATAGATTTAACGGCAACAGATACAGCTCTGTATATAAACAAACTGCGAGCTTACTTTAATGAGCTCCCACTTATGCACCCTAGGCAACAGACCATTAAATCTTCGGTCCCTAAAGACATTTCCTCGTGGACTCATGTTTTTGTGCTAAAAGACTCTGTGAAAGCCCCTCTTACTCCTCCTTATTCTGGTCCTTATCGCGTGCTTTCACGCACTGACAAACTTTTCACCTTTGACATTGGTGGCAAAAAAGACACTGTATCCATCGACAGTGTGAAAAGAGCTTTTCTTAACGCAGAAACATCTGAGCCCCATATTCCCCTACTGTGCATCAGACAACTGCAAATACACATTTACTTTTAGAAACTCCTAAAGAAAATTATGTCACCACCACACGTAGTGGTTGACGAGTACATTGGCCCAAAAAACTGTCTAAAACTGTCTATATATAGAATGAGCCTTGTGCTCTATTTTTCAAAACATACTTCTCACATTAAGGATCCACACTTCTCCAAAATTACTTTTTTCAAAGAGAAGACAAACTCTTAAATAAAAAAACAATTTTTTTTTCATTAATATACAAACATTTCCTGAAAATACTTCTTGCAGAAAAGACTTTTCCCTGCAAAGCAAAAAAAAAACAAAAAAAAAAAACAACTTTTTAAACATTTGTTAATTGACAAATTTTATATTTTTGTTATTTCCCACTGCTACACTTCCTTTTTATTTCCTGTCGGCTTTCAGCCTAAGCAGGGGGTTATGTAGCAGTCACCAATAGGGACTACTTTTGAAGGCGTAATCTCTGTCCCTGTGAGCTGGCTTGTCCAATCAAATCACAGGGCGCAGTAATATCGTTAGTTCCCTAAAGGACTACTTATGTTCCCTTAGGGTTCGAGGAAAACATGAGACGACCTCCTGGCACCAGCTTGGACATATCGCAGAGAGCACCAGCTATGAACGAGGAAACGCTCTCTCTCCGCCGCCGTCGCCCACCAGCGAGGAACGAGGAAACGCTCTCTCTCCGCCGCCGTCGCCCACCAGCGAGGAACGAGGAAACGTTCTCTCTCCGCCGCCGTCGCCCACCAGCGAGGAACGAGGAAACGCTCTCTCTCCTGTCACCGTCGCCCACTCGACGACTACTACCAGGCAGCCCTAAGAACTCTTATATTCTTCCTCTTCCTCAGACGGACACTCTCTTCTACCTATACCAAACGGTATAGGCAACTTTGAGTTAATAAAACCTCTTTTTGTTATAGTTACAGAAATACTTTTCGTTGTTCCGTTTCTTTACGAGAAGATAAAAGGATAACCCCTTTCATCCTCTCATCATCTCCTTACAAAAGTACAGAATAGTTAATCAACCCTCCCCTACCTCCCCATGTTAAGAATGGTTTTCTAAACTTTTGTAAACCTCGTAATTTAGGTTTGATCAATAATATTTGATAAAGTAAAATGGATAAAATATCAGCAGAAACTTTTAACAAATTTATTACAACAGAACACAGAATAAAATAATGAGTTAATTGCCGCTGTAACTCGAGATGAAAAAAGACATTCTCCAGACGTGGTCTGTTTACTTTCTCTCCAGGCAAGACTCCATCGACAAGGGAGATAATTCCGAAATGGTCCAAGGGAGATAATTGCGTTTTCTTTAGTTGTCTTAACATCTCCCCGTTTTAGTTTTTAACTGTATCGAGCGCACCTGGGGTCAACTTGGAGGTGCTTGACTCTAGTGCGACTGCGCTTTGGCCAAGTCCTGGGAGGTCTTTGATAATTCTCATCTGAATTTGTCTGCATGAGAGGTGGTGTAGATGGCAGTTCAAATGTGTCCATTAACAAATCAAATGGAATGGTTGATCTGTTGTCCACTAAGTTGCCTACAGAGTATCTGAGACGTAACTGGTTTTTGTGCCGTGCCCAGAATTGATTTCCGACTTGAACATCATACAGAAATTGTCCATTTATTTTGCAGATGATGCCTGGTACCCAGTTTGGCCGGCCAGGTCTGTAATTCCGAGCAAACGCCGGTGTGCCAACTGAAAATGCTTTTGTTTTGTTAGGGCTTGGTTGTTGCCTTTGTGGCTGGGGACGTAAAGCGTCCAGTGTAGTACAGTTTTCGTCCAATGAGTGCCTCTGCTGGTGATAGACCATTCTTCACAGCTCCATTTTGTGTTATTCTATATGAAAGGAGGAAAAGCCTATAGTATCTCCTCTGTTGTTCCCTCCCCTCTTGCTTTTAGTAGTGCCCTTTTGAATGTGTCTACAAATCTTTCGGCTTGTCCGTTGGATTGAGGATGGTTCGGTAGCGACCGAACGTGTGTTATGTTGAATGTAACCCTGGGTTGATGGCTGACGAGCACGCAAACTTGTGCGCAATTTCTGCTTAGGACTGTTGTATTGCGAAGACCCGAACCTTGCTGCTGCTGCTGGACCACCAGGCGGGAGATGCTGTGTAAAGTAGGGAGCCTGTTGTTGAGGCTGTGGCGGTCCATACCAACTGAGGTGGGGTTCTGGCTGGTACACCTCTGGTAGGTAGTTGACTCGGTAGTGAATTGGTGCTTGCTGCATGTAGGAGGTGGTTGGTCGAGGTCCTGGTAGTTTTCTCTGTAGATGATATTATTGGAGATGTTGGCAAATGGAAACATGCTTCAATATCCAGCCATACTTTGTAGTCTGGATTCTGATCAACTGCCTTTTCTTCCAAAATCACCTTGATTGCCATAACTTTGTCAAATGTGGTTGAGATGAATGGACCAGTGATTTTAGTGCCATCAGGAATTTCTACAAAATCTTCTGATCCTGGACGTTGTACAAGAATCGTGATTTTCTCAGCATTACCGGTCACATCAACCTTGAGCAGCTCTACCCCTTGAGGGTCATCAGTCAGTTTAACGGTGATGCTAGGTTTGGGGTCAGTAGATGTAATCGGCGCTGGTACAATCCATCCAGGTCCATCAGGTCTGCCATCACTTACTGGAGAGTTTGGTGTGTTTGGTGTTCCACTAATGTAGTCATCAGGTATGAGGGTTTTATCAGTCATACTCTTAGTAGACTCACATCGAACTGATGTTGTTGAAGTAGGTCCTGATGTTGTGGTGATTTTAGGAGTCACTGTCGTAATCATTGGTGTTGATATTATTGTGGGAGTTCCTGTTGAAGTGGAGCCAAAGGTTGGTCCAAACGAAAGGTTGGTGGTTGGTCGATTGTTCCGCCGCCGCTGTTTCTTCTTGTTGAGGTCGTCTTTACTGCTCTGAGGTGACGATGTGGACACCACCTCACATATTTGGTTGAGTGGAATGTCAAGAAGACCTAGTAACTCGATAAAGTCAAGTCCCAGCAAATTATGGCATGAGTTTGTTATGTATACGGTGCCTGACACCGTTTTTCCTTTCATTTTGACGGTAGCGGGTAATTGACCCGTGATGTGAACACAATCTCCAGAAGCACTCTGTGCTACCTGACTTGTTGGTGTCAATGAAGGCTGGCCTATGGCTTCCCATAGATTTTGTGATATAATAGTTATATCTGATGCTGTGTCGATTTGCAGTTGAATAGGATGGCCATTCAATTGTACTGCAACATATTTTCGTTTGGATTTTTGGTTTGAGAGAAAAGTTGCTATCAGACTGTTTGTTTTTGAAAGACTGTGCTGCTGTCGTTGCCTGTTATGTGTATGTGAGGTTTGCCTATTATGGGTTGGTTTTCGTCCTGGAGGGGTGAAAAATCCATCTTTATGTCCGAGTCGATTGCAGCTGCGACAGCGGTGTGTCTTGAAGGTGCAGTATCGCACAAAATGCCAGTTGCCACAATTCCAACAAGCTGTTGGGGGCTCGACTGATTTTTAAGTCGGTGAGGTGGGCCGACGTTGTTTTTGGACTGTGTTTACCATGGATGCTGATGCTTGTTGTACCATAGTTGAATCATGTTTTAGATTCACTAGACGCTGGCATTCCACGGCAACTTGTTGCAATGTTATTCTGGATTTTGTTCTATTTTTGACAAAATCCGTGTGCGAATGTCTGCTTCCTGTGCCGATCTCAATCCACACACAAAATTCAAACATTTGAACTGAGCATCTGTGATGGAAGAGGTTTTAAAACGTTCACATTCTTTGTTTACAATGCTTGCATAGGTTGAAAAATCGGCCGAGGAAGATTTTGTTATGTTAAGACAATTAAAACGCATATTGAATAATGAAATATGCTCACCAAAAATCTGAGTGAGAATTTGTACTGTGTTTTGAAAATCGTAGTCACGAGAATGTTTTGGCAATATGTAATTTACATACCGATCATGTTCCGACGTCCCAAGTTTACGTAATAGAAGTCTTACCTTCCAGTCCTCAGCTTGATCCTTGAAATCCACTCGAAAAATGTCCTCGAAACGCGCAAACCATGTTTCGAACGTCGAATTTGCCATTGGGTCATAATAAAATTCCGTTATTGTTTGTGAAATGAAATCTGTAGATGTCCTAAGATTTGTTTCTGAAATCGACGATGTAGGTATGGAAACTCTCTCTGAAAATAATTCCATTAACCGTAATTGCTGTTCTAATAATTGTTTGATTGGAGAATCCATTTTTTGTTTTTTTGTTTTTTTTTTGTTTTGAAAGAAATTGTAAGTCAATCTAATCCTCCGTCGCCACTGAAATCGACGATGTGGGTGTGGAAAATCTCTCTGAAAATAATTCCATTAACCGTAATTGTCGTTGTAATAACTGTTGAATACTGTATTCCATTTTCTTTTCTTTTTTTTTCTTTTTGTTTTTTGAAAAAACATCACTCGTCGCCACTTTTGTAAACCTCGTAATTTAGGTTTACTCAATAATATTTGATAAAGAAAAATGGATGAAATATCAGCAGAAACTTTTAACAAATTTATTACAACTGAACACAATATAAAATAATGAGTTAATTGCCGCTGTAACTCGAGATGAAATAAGACAGTCTTTAAGACGTCGGTCTGTTTATCTTTTCTCTCGGGCAAGACTCCATCGACAAGGGCGATAACTCCGAAATGGTCTAAGGGAGATAATTGCGTTTTCTTTAGTTGTCCTAACATAAACTATAACATTATTATTTCAGCCCAGTCAGTAAACTGCACAAGTACTCTTTTTTTAAATTATTTTCTTATTAATTCCTTAGATTTTACCTTATGGGTTAGGGTTACACAAAACCAGTTTGAATTATCTCCTCTTTCGACTGACTCTTTCAAAATGAAAATGAAAATTTCATCTGCCCCAATAATAAAGAAGCACCGTTCATTCCACTCGGTTACAACCTTGTCTATTTGTAGTTCTAAAATTCTCAATCGTCGTTGTTCAAACGATTTCATGACGTTGCAACACGAGTCGTTTCTGATATGTCATAAGAAACGCGGTTTTCTTTGATCGGCACAGTCAGCGAGTGTTGCGTTTGTTTGTGTAGCTTGAAAACTATTCAAAAGTCATGTCTGGAGTTTTAAGTTTGATCACGCATTAATTAAAACGCGAAGAGTCCAACATTGGAAGGACAGGACGAAACAAGAACGAGTCCATTCTTACGGTGCGTCCATTCGATTTGCGCGTTTAGAGAGGAAGATGCTATTTCAGACTTAAACGTGACAGACCGACGGACGGACATCTTGTAGAGATGCGTAGACGCAGCTAGAAATGCCATTTCAAGCATAAGCATGACAGACTGACAAATAAGCATGACAGGCTGGCGAAATGATTTTTAAAACATAATGTGATTTCAAAATTTAAACGCGACAGACCAGAGAAAATAGAACTTCAAACTGAAGCGTGACAGACCGATAGAAATGATATACATCAAAATTAGGCGTGAAAGACCTATAAGAATAATATTTCAAACAAGCGTGACGGATCGGCAAAAATGATATTTCAAACTGAAGTGTGACAGACCAACAAAAATGCTATATATCAAAATTAGGCGTGACAGACTGACAATAATAATATTGTAAATAAGCGTGACAGACCGACAAAAATGATATTTGAAACTTAAATGTTACGAATCGGCGAAAATGATATTTGAAATTTAAACATGACAGACAGACAACAATAATATCTCAAACTTACGCATGACAGACCGGTAAAAATGATATTTCAAATTCAAGCGTGACAGACCATCAAAATTATATTTCAAACTTAAGATTGACAAACCGACAAAATTAATATTTTAAACTTAAGCGTGACAGACTAATGAACATGCTATTTCAAACCTAAGATTGACCAACCAACGAAAAGGTTATTATGACAGACTGGCGGCCATTTTGCACGAATTCTTTAAGAGTTAAATTGAAAAGATAATTAAAAAGGGCCATCCCCAAAGAGGCAAATCATTTACGATTATATGTATGTTGTAATGGAATAACCTACACCCCCTTTTTCCTATATGGACTTACTATGTGGAGAGAGTGATCACTGATTGATAAATGTCTTGCTTCAGACATGTGTAATAATTTACTCATCTCTGTTACTCCATTAAATTGGTCAACAACAAAATTTTCTTTGCTGTCTGGAAAAAAGTAGGTGATTCTGGTTACCTTGAAGCAACTGAATTCAAATATGGTCAGTTTTGTCCAATCAAATCGAGGTTTCTTTCTTTTGAAATTGATATTTTTTCATCTATTTTGCTTATTGTGCGATACTCGATTCATTTAAGAGAACTGTATAGTGTGCTTTTAAACAAGTTTTCACTGTTTCTAATAGAATTGATAGCTTTTATATGAATCATATTTAATTAAATTGTATAGTTTGAATGATTTCTGTAGATATCTTTTATCGGGAGATTATATTAACATGAACAATTCTTTAGCACTTGAGGCACATTTTCCATGTGATTTCCCTGCTGATATGTAAGGCAAAGATATCTAGTTAATACAGTTTTTTTTTCAGCTTGACGTAAATTTCCTTTGAGATCTCAATTGCTAAAGTTATTTATTCTATCAATTTATTTTAACTCTTCAATTCATCAGTTACAGTTGACAAAAGCAATTCTTATTCCTGAAACATATTTTACAATGAATATAGAAACATCAAACCGGAAATGCTTGAATAACCCTGATGTGTTCTGTTATATTCATGGTGTATTTACTGTTGTAGAAAACAATGAAAATAGACGATTAAGTAAAAACATTTCATTTTGTATATGTTGAAGTGATGCTTGGAGATCGGAACAAATTATGGCCACCTCACATAGTATGCAAAGCTTGCAAACAGGGATTGAGACAGTTGACTAAAGGTTTACAGAAAGGTTTAACATTTGGCGTACCAATCGTTTGGAGGGAGCAGAAAAACCATTATGATGACTGTTATTTTTGTTTTGTCGATTTGAAAGATGTAAATTTGAAAGGTGTTAACATAATTGCTCCTAAAGAAAAACATAATCTGGATGTATAATCTATGATAGATTATGAGTAATGTTTTCTGTTGGAGGGTTAGGATTAGGGTAATGTTTCTTGTTGGAGGGAGGGTATGAGTTGATCCCTCTAGATTAAATAAAAATGGCGAGATTTTATCTCTTTAATTTGAGGAAATAAAAGTTTATAGAGTTCAAAATTCATGAAACGACCTTAAACAAATGAAATAATTCCATTTCCGGTACACCAAGAATTTGACCTGATGAGAAAAAATGAATCGCATTTTTTTTGATTCAGCTTAAATTCAAATTATCCAAAATCACTTATTAGCTCCCTAACTGCAAAATATGTGTCGACCAGTGTCATTGCAATACACCTTTTCTTTCGAATGGACTCACCTTAAGAATTTCCCTGTTCTCCTTTCATCCTGTCCTTCCGATGTTGAACGCCTCGTTTTGGGGGTGTATTAACAAGTCACTGTTTATCGAGGCCCAAAAGCCACTCGCAGATAAGGGTTAATGAATTTGTTAGGTGGACGGTGAGACAACACCTGGATGATTGATAACGATGGTTGAAACTGGGCGGAATCTGATTATTTAAGAGGACGACTCAACAAGAATTTGTTAACATCTGACTTGGAAACGAGCATGGCGTAGTCAGCTGGGAAGCAGCCCCGTGATAGTTCTAGGAAAGACACTTTTCTCATGGAAGTTTCGTTTAGGTTTTGGTAGACAGAGGAGGAAAGTGAAATTATTGACAGTGGTTGTAGCTAGACGAGTTTTTGTTGTGAATGTTTTACAAGAGGGGAACCATAGATTGGAGCTCAGTCGAGCACCTACCATGAAAAAAAAAACGATAGAGCAGATGGATATTTAATAAACGCGTGGTCCAACTAAACAATCTGGATACGACTTGTATAGAAATGCGTGGACGTATCTAAAATGAGATGCATCCATTGAATGTGATTGCAACACTAAAGCGTGACAAACCGACCGACCGACGAATTGACCAACTGACGGACAAAACCTCCGATGGAGACGAGAGAGAGTATTTAAAACACACAAATAAGAAGAGCGGACGGTTGGCTGGAAGCCATTTGGTAGCGTGAAAACAAAAACACGCCTATATTGGTGCAGAAATGGGTGTTCGACCGGGGAATGTGGTGTAGCACGAACTGTGACGTCATCGTCTTTTCTTTTCTATTTTTTTACTCTTATTTTACTTTTATTTTTCTTCTCTAATTCTATTCGATTTTTTGACGATCTACTTTAGAATTGATATCTTTATGAAAAATATGCGTATTTTTGCTAGCTCTGTTAGTATTAAATATGGCGCCGATTAATGGAAGTAAACAGTAACTTATTTTCCTAATGAACCTGCATATGCAAATGCTTTGATAAGGTGAGTTTTTTTTTTTTTTTTTTTTTTTCTTCTGATGCTTTGGACACGATTTGGGGTTTTTCTTCTGATGAGTCACATTTGGGGTTTTTCTTCTGATGAGTCACATTTGGGGTTTTTCTTCTGATGAGTCACATTTGGGGTTTTTCTTCTGATGAGTCACATTTGGGGTTTTTCTTCTGATGAGTCACATTTGGGGTTTTTCTTCTGATGAGTCACATTTGGGGGTTTTCTTCTGATGAGTCACATTTGGGGTTTTTCTTCTGATGAGTCACATTTGGGGTTTTTCTTCTGATGAGTCACATTTGGGTTTTTTCTTCTGATGAGTCACATTTGGGGGTTTTCTTCTGATGAGTCACATTTGGGGTTTTTCTTCTGATGAGTCACATTTGGGGTTTTTCTTCTGATGAGTCACATTTGGGTTTTTTCTTCTGATGAGTCACATTTGGGGTTTTTCTTCTGATGAGTCACATTTGGGGGCTTTCTTCTGATGAGTCACATTTGGGGTTTTTCTTCTGATGAGTCACATTTGGGGTTTTTCTTCTGATGAGTCACATTTGGGGGTTTTCTTCTGATGAGTCACACTCATTGAAAATCCAAGATAGATACATTTTTATTTCTATTTCTATTGTAATATTCATTACCCAGATACCAAATTAGGTCAATCCTCCTTCTGGCCTCGGTCTCAGAGGCGGGTACAAGTAAAATTAATCGGTGTTTGTTCCTTAAAAGTACGAAAAAAAACTTTTTTCTGTCTTCTCCTAAGAAAGAGGTAATTAAGGGGCAGTAACTCTGAATTGGAATTTTGAGTCAGATGTTGTCTGTATTATCTAACTAATCACGTTGAACGTATGTGGTGTGAAGCGAAAAAACGAAATAAACTTGAATGTGGCACCCACACGCAAATGGTGGATTCCTATCTCGCAGTATTCATGTGGCGGCAGAGATTCGGACGTCAACAGTCATTTGCCCAAATTTGTAAAGAAATTGCTCAATTTCATTCTTAAATTTTCCATGCTGAATTTTATTCAATAATTACATTCAGTATAAAAAAACTATTTAAATTTTCCTTGCTGAATTTCGTTCAGTGATTTCATTCACTACTAAAATCAAAATTAACCAAAATAAATTCTAAAATTTCCCATTACTGTATTCTTGTACGTTCATTTATTAATAATTAATTTCCAGTTAATTACTTTCGATGTAATATCAGCAGTTGAATAGAGTTACTGCCCCTTAATTACCTCTCTATTATGAGAAGACAGAAAAAAGTTTTTTTTCGTACTTTTAAAGAACAAGAACCAATTAATCGTACAAAAGAAGATTTTAGATATTTTATTTCCTTTTACTTCACGAACCTTGGGTGTAGATTGAGGTGGACTGGCTCGTGATTTTATAACTCACGCCCCATCCGTTATTCGGTAGAAATGAGGGACGGATCTTTACACGTTGGGTCCTGTTTATGCCAACCACCTGAAAAGCTCATCTATGATGTGGCCGAGCTGACGACCATTTTTTCTTGTTGAAATATTCCCCATTCAATATTAAATAGGGAGATCCAATTTTCCTTTACTATAAGTTGTTTCTAGCTATCTCGAGACTCATTTATATTTTACCTAAACCCAAAGTGATAGTGTATGACTCTGGCCCACAGTCTCTAAGGGAATCTGGTCGGTATCCTTGCTCTGTGTGCCGGGAGGGTGTTGGGTGCAATGCGATACTATGTAACTTGTGTCTATTGTGGGGCCACAGAAAAGTGTGGTGACATAGAAGGTAAGTTAGCTCTGATCCCCAACTTCAAGTGTGGGAGATGCCTGGAACAGACATGTCCTAGTCTCCACAAAAATATATATGACAACACTCTGGAGATAATACGCTTTCTGCTACCTATGAGATATGTTGGGTGCAGGTGGTGGTAAGTGAAAGTGTAGGTGATGGTAAGTGAAAACATCTTTGGTTTTATTTGAGCAACCCCAGAACTTTGTTTCCTTTTTTAGATGAATTAAGTATCTCGTAAAAGGCGGGACCCATGCTGGGATGTTCACAGATTGTCGCCATGATAATTCTGTCTGACATTTATTTCTGGGGATATCTCAAGTGGTCGGCGCCTGGGTGGTCTATGCCCAGTAAGAAAGACCCGGCCAGCTAGGAAGAGATGGGAGGGGAGATCTGGCCCATTTGTGTCTCTTAGCCAAAGGACTGTGTGGAACTTGTTTCCATTTCGCCAGGATAGGGAGATCTCATTTGCAACTCTGCCATTCAGCCTGGGGAACACGAGTATCATTTATATCCAACAAATACATTTTTTACTTGTTGATAGACTGGACTCGTGGTTTTTACTTGGCGTGAGAGTTCTTTGTTGAGGTGAGATCCTACAACAACCTTTGAACCGGCACGACGTGTGGAGACGATTACGGCCAGTGAAGTGAACGCACGAACAAACAACGCATACGCATGCGCATACATGTTCACAACATAACGTAAAGGAATTTGAAAGATATTCAGTTGCAGTTTAGAACTTAAACGGGCGACGGCTGGGTATTAATCGGCTAGTAATAATAAAATAATATTTCTTTGACAAATCGCAGTCTGCTTCGCTTTGCGTCATTTTTAAATCAACATTCGTGTTTTCCGAGGGTGCAGCCTACAATTTTATAGGATTGTCAATTATACAAGTTTTTTTTAAATTTAATTTCAAGACATTTCCGATACATTAGAAGATATTAGGTCACGCGCACATGCACGAGCTATGTCTGAAAAGTAATGGGACTTTGTGTCATGTGTCGTGTGGGCTATGGGCGAAAGAGGTATAGGCCGATAATGTTGTAGTGAAAAAGACATCTATCAAAAGTAATAACAAAGATTATCCACACATAATATTGTTACATTTCCGCTTACCTCGTTGGGCTGGGTGCACCCGGGTTTCGTCTAGCTGGCTGGTGGACCTTGTGTTTGGTTGTTGTGGTTAATGCTCGCGCTGTTAAACTTGGCGTTGATAGAAAAACTAGGCGGTGCTGTTGTTTCGTTATTTTAACAATTTCATTTTAATAGACAATTCCGAAAAGCTGAACTCAGTAGAAGAGAGAGAAAGAGAGTGTGTGTGTGCGTGTGTGTGTGTGTGAGAGAAAGAATGTGAGAGCGAGTGTTATGTGTGTGAGAGAGATGTGTGTGCGTGTGAGATAGAGTGTGAGAGAGAGAGAGAGAAAGTCTGTTTGTCAGAGAGTGTATGTGTGAGAGAGAGTATATGTGAGAGAGATTGAGAGAGGGAGAGAGAGATTGAGAGATAGAGAGGGAGATTGAAAGAGAGAAAGGGAGAGAAAGAGAAAGAGAGAGAGAAAGAGAGAGATAGTGAGAGAGCGAGAAAGAGAGAGAGAGAAAGAGAGAGAGAGAAAGAGAGAGAGAAAGAGAGAGGGAGAGAAAGAGAGAGGGAGAGAAAGAGAGAGAGAAAGAGAGAGAGAGAGAGAAAGAGAGAAAGAGATAGAGAAAGAGAGAAAGAGAGAGAGAGAGCAAAAGGGATTACTGGGAAAGATTTACTTGAGTCATTCCCCCTGGCCTGCGTTGATGGCAGCAGCGGTCGTTTTTCGCAGCTGTGTCGGTTCAAGAATCTGGAACAAAAGAGATCAAGTCGAACGGAAGTGACGTAACTTCCTCTGCCATTTTCTTTTCCTCTCTCCTCACCTTTTTTTTTGGGGGGGGGGGGGTCTCGTCGATCTGGCACCTTTCAGTATCTAACAACGAATAAAAAAAATCACTGCACTGAAACAGTCTCCTTATTCAACTTATCTTGCTCCGTGTGACTTTTTTTCTTTTTACAAGATTAAGGATATCATCAAGGGAATCGATTTTGACGATGTGGAGACCATAAAAGGAACCGTATCGGCAGGGATGACCTAGAAGAATCATTCCAACAGTGCGTAGAGGTGTGGGGCAGAGAAAAGTCGTATTAAACACGAGGGGAGGGTTACTTTGAAAAGGGGAAATCATGTAGTTTGCTGTTTAGAATTGAAATAAATTGTTCGTGGCACTCGTCCCGATACTTTTCAGACACCTTAAATATATAGTGCTGTGTGGGTTATAGGCGAAAGAGGGATAGATGGATTATGCCATATCTTGGAAATATATATAAATGTACCCTTAGCTTTCTTCAATCATTGCATTTTGTCTACACCTCTTTTTGGGGTCGTTTAGCTATGAGCACCGAGGAACGGATGATGAACAGAAAAAAATTAATAAGCCTTGTAGGTTTCATTATTTAAATTGAAAGTTATATCTAAAAAAAATACTTATTTGAAATAAGTTTTATCTCTATATGAAAACCATGGTTTAAAAAAAAAATGTTCTTATTTATTTAAATTTCTGCTTGACGTATTTAGAAATGTTACGAGACCATCGTCTCTATAAATACCTATACTTTTCTCATCAATTATTGATGAAGGTTTATGAATTATCTTATATATAAAGTAGGACGTATTTTGAAATGTTACGAGACCATCGTCTCTGTAAATACCTATACTTTTCTTATTAATTATTGATGAATGTTTATGAATTATCTTATATATAAAGTAGGACGTATTTTGAAATGTTACGAGACCATCGTCTCTGTAAATACCTATACTTTTCTTATTAATTATTGATGAAGGCTTATGAATTATCTTATATATGAAGTAGAACGTATTTTGAAATATTACGAGACCATCGTCTCTGTAAATACCTATGCTTTTCTTATCAAGTATTGATGAAGGTTTATGAATTATCTTATATATAAGGTAGAACGTATTTTGAAATGTTACGAGACCATCGTCTCTATAAATACCTATACTTTTCTTATTAATTATTGATGAAGGTTTATGAATTATCTTATATATAAAGTAGAACGTATTTTGAAATATTACGAGACCATCGTCTCTGTAAATACCTATACTTTTCTTATTAATTATTGATGAAGGTTTATGAATTATCTTATATATAAAGTAGAACGTATTTTGAAATATTACGAGACCATCGTCTCTGTAAATACCTATACTTTTCTTATTAATTATTGATGAAGGTTTATGAATTATCTTATATATAAAGTAGGACGTATTTTGAAATGTTATGAGACCATCGTCTCTGTAAATACCTATGCTTTTCTTATCAAGTATTGATGAAGGTTTATGAATATTCTTATATATAAGGCAGAACTATTTCAAATGTTACGAGACCATCGTCTCTATAAATACCTATACTTTTCTTATTAATTATTGATGAAGGTTTATGAATTATCTTATATATAAAGTAGGGATAGCCGCTCTGTGCACGCGTGTGTAAACGCTTAATAGCTTTTCTCATACAAAGTTAATGTTTAATTCAATTTCCTAAATCATTTATGGGGAACATTGAGCCATATATTTTTAAAAATGTATTTCAAATCAATTTATTTTTAATAACTGATCCGATTTCTATCTCCCATTGTTACCTCGAACATTCCCTCTTAATTCATCTTCAATCATTTATTTTCTCATTCTAATCTCGGCAATGAATATCGGCCTTGTTACTTTAATTACAAAAAAACAAAAAAAAAAACCCAGATATCTTGTTATTTGCGTCCCCGGCAGGACTTTCTGATCACTCAAACTTTTCGGATAAAAAAATAACTTTTTGATTAATATAATTTCTTATATCTTCCGACATTAGCACTTCCTGATTTTTCAAAATGCGAGATAAGAAAATAACTTTTCTCTCCTTATCTCAATTTCGTTCAGTGTAATTTTGCGTTCTCAAATTTCTAGGTTTTTTTTTGGCTTCCCGATTTTACAAGCAGGATACTTCAAATTTAACCTTTTTAGGCCTGGCCATTATTGTGACCCTAGTTTTTTTTTTCGTTATTCTCAACCTTAATGATCAAGTGGATCGGATAATTTGTAATATAAAACTATGAATTCTCAAGGTATCCCCTCAGCTTAATTAGGAGCTCTGTTCACGGGTGTGTGGGGGTAATTTTTCAATCTGAGTCTTAACTAATATGGCCAGTAAAACACAAACCATTAATATATAGTATTAGCAAGTCTTAAGTCCGGTGATATTTTGGTGTGGTAATTTAATATTATTTCAAATTTAAAAACCCGTAAGATATTTTACATATATAACAAAAGCAAAACGTTTTTGTTTATATGTGGTTACATCATTAAACATTTTTTTCTATACTTAGAAATAACGTTTTTAGCAAGATATAGGGAATATAAATTCGGGGTTGGGGGTATTCTTAGTTCCATGTACTCTAAATGTTATTTGGGCAGATCGACATATTTACTATGCCTCTAATATAGACTATAAAATACCTAATTATCATAATTAACTAAAACGAGACACATATATTCTTTATTTTTTATTTCTCTCTGCTATAGATTTTTACATGTAACTTTAATAATTTTCTTTTTCAATTAACAAGGGGAAATAATTAACTTAGTTTTTTAACATAAGTTACAGCCCTTGCATCTTTTTGATGGTCATGTTTTTTGTGGTTACTCGCAGGCATTCTCTTGAATCTTTGAGCACGAGGCCCTTAAAATGGATTTAATAAATATTTCTCAAAAGTGATTCAATTTTATCACCTGATTGTAGACTAATTCCAATCTTATTGGCATGATAGTAAGGTTATATTAATAACTCAGAACGTTACGATTTAAAGGGTTTTAGTAAATCTCTCTTCTTGGTCTTTCCATCCTCTTTGATCCTTCATGACCATTTTATGCTTGGAAGAATTTATATTTAGGTATGTTTTTCTGCTCATTGTATAGTAATTTTCTTTGAAAAATCTTAGCCATCACACTAAAAATATTAGAATTTTGGTTTGGTAATTTATATAAATTTCCCTTTAATTTTCATTTTTATGCATATACGTAAATTCGCTGTAATTTGACCCTCTTAAAACTACATCTATACTTTGAATTAACTCTCTCCAATTTAACTCTAGATTACGTAACTAATATAATTATTATTATTTATGAATTGAGTAAGGTATTTTTATTAAAAAATTGCTATTAATCTTCGACCAAATTAACTATTAACTGTTATATAAGTTTTTATTGCGCATATTTTTCATAGCTTTTCTTCATAATAAAAGGTAGCTGCTCATTCTATGTAACATTTTTTAAATCTCTCTCGATGGAAATGAATTCGATGTGAGTTGTTTGTTTTTTAATTCTTTTTTGTTGCATCGCTATGTATTTTTTTCTGATTGAGAACTTTCTGGTTTTCTGATGAATCCATGGCAGAAAGATCCGGGATTGACATATAAATATCGGTTGTTCTTTTGTTGAACGAAACGGATCCGTAATTGTACCAAAGTTTTTTGTTTGGAAAAATGATTGGTAAGATGAATAAAATCTTGGTCTTTGGAATGTAGCAAAATGTTGTTTATTTACAAATTATATATATATATAGATATATATATCAGCAACAAGGCACTATACGAGCTGTGCAACGAAAAACCCCTCTCCACAAAGGTCGCTGAACAAAGATGGTCTATGTTAGGCCATGTCCTACGAATGGACCCTGACACTCCCGCACAGAGGGCACTAGACTTTGCCGTTACTGGCTCGCAGGCCTACCAACCGCGACTAGGACGACACTGCACAAATCTGCTCGGCACACTACGTGCTGACCTCAAGCAGGCAGGACTAGGACCACTACGTACAGCGAAACAACTTCATTGCCTACAACTTGCGCATGCCAAGGCCAGATGGTCTGGGACTAGCATGGAGGATTGATTGCAGCTACGGGATGTTATTTGCCTACCGTAGCCGCAGAACACAGTTTTTAATAATAATAATAAATATATATATAGTCTCGGAAGTTTTTCAACAATTAAAACTATATGGAAAAAAACAACAAAGAAAAAACATTTTTATCCCAAGTCGTTCGGTGGAAAATTACTTTTCTTGTAAGTCAATTTACTTTTTACAGTCACTATATTAGTTTGCTTCGAAGAATTTACGCTAGTCTTAACATTATTTAAGGGATCATCAGTTGTTTACCATGAAAAAATGTTTCGGGAATTTAAAAACAAAACAGTATTTTATCTCAGGGCTTCCCAGCAGAATTGATCAAACCCCACTACCTTTAAAAAACAAGAACAAAAACAAGAACAAAAACGTTCCGTATATTATTAGATCTAAGTTTTGTTCCAGATTAATGTTTTGCTAACTTATTTTGTTATTAAAAAATGTCCTCCTTACCTGTGTTGTTCGTCTGTGTCTAAGAAAATGTATCCGTTATTTACAAACATTTGCTGTATTTTATAGTGTTCGGACGGATCCATTACACTACTTTTTAGGTGATTTATAGTTTTTACTGTTTTTAAAGTAAAATATTTGTACATATATATATATATATATATATATATATATAGTCTCGGAAGTGTTTCAACCATTAAAACTATATGGAAAAAACAACAACAAAAAAAAACACTTTTATCTCAAATCCTTCGGTGGAAAATTACTTTTCTTGTAAGTCAATTTACTTATTACAGTCACTATATTTGTTTGCTTCGAAGAATTTACACTAGTCTTAACATTATTTAAGGGATCATCAGTTGTTTACGATGAAAAAATGTTTTGGGAATTTATATACATATATATATACACATACATATGTGTGTGTTTGTAAATACACATTTTACTACATTTCAAAGACCA
The DNA here is from genome assembly GCA_963556195.1 of Sepiola atlantica. NCBI lineage: Eukaryota > Metazoa > Mollusca > Cephalopoda > Sepiida > Sepiolidae > Sepiola > Sepiola atlantica. The sequence continues at coordinate 87,864,725 of OY744534.1, read as the reverse complement.
AGATTTTATTCATCTCACCAATCATATATATATATATACATTCCTGTTAATGCACCGTCGTTAGATTCCATTGTCACATCAAAATTGGTAGTTTGGTCATTTCTCATGCATATATTATTGGTATAATACAATACAGATTTTCTACAATGTTTTATTATGTTTATATCATTGTTAAGAATATTTATATATTACTTAGAGAATTCCGACGCGTTGTCTAGCATATTTTCTTTGACAGAAGAGTTAAAATATTTAATATCAAATTGTGACAGTGCATTTTTTGTTAGTAATATTTTAAAACCATTTTCATTTTAGCTTTGGTATTTTTTCTTTGATTCAAGTAATTCACGCATTTATGTCTGTGCAAGTCTTCTCGCATGCTATGTGGCTAGAAATTACACGTCGCATGTATAAATACAGTTAATTGTTTTCGTTCGTTTTTTTCCAGTAAAGTCACGCGTTAGAGGTCAGTCATGGACAACTTTTGATGATCTGTAATGCCGTGAAACTGCAGTAAAGTGTTAGACTGATTAGAATTTACTACTGATATATATCTATTCGAAGGGAGATCGAGCACTTTGTCTAAGATCTGCTATCTCGATTCGGTCCCGATATTGAGATGGGCCTCTTGTAATTATATACTCACTAGGAGTTTTCAGAGTTCTCACTGGCAATAAAAAGCATTGTTCCCTGGAGTTTGAATGACAATATATATCCCCACATTTACAGCCCTCTCGTAATATTACAAATAATTTTGTGTTAGTGAAACAGCTTTTTACCATTGATTTCTTGCTGATAATGACCATTTGTTTTCTCTACTCAAGATTACAATACTCGCGGCGTTCTTCTAGTGAAGGTTTGGGTGGTGCTCTCTCTTCTCGATCTTTCCATCCTCTTTGATCCTTCATGACCATTTTGTGTGCCGAGATTGGTGCCACCACTGATTATGAGATTTGTGGCAGTTTCAGTTCCTTTGGATTCGGGCGATGTTCTTTCTGTATTTAAAAAAAAAATTGTTTTTATTCCATTTCTACTAACCTATGACTGGTTTCCGCAACCCAGAATTGTCCTTAAAATTTCAGCCGTTTTCATTCATGTGTTGTACAATGTCAATTCTACCTTTAATTCAAAATTATCCTAGTCTTTGTTTTTTTTTCAAAACTGTTCCTAGTGCTCCTACCGTATTGGTATTACAGTTATTTTTTCCAGGTCCCATATTCCTTTTAACTGACAAGTTTCATGTACTTGCTTAGATTTCTGCCTCCTGTTTGTTCAGTATCGAAAACAAACAAATCAATCTCTAAGTGGAAGTGGGATCTAAGTGAGGAGAAAAAAGAAAACGGCTATAGAGTTTGGAGAATAGGTGATGTCCTTTCAAGATATATGCAATTTGGGAGAGGCGAAGGACTATAAATTTAAAGTGGGGAGTCGGCATCTATGAGGATCTCTGTTAGCTAGCTAGGAGGCTAAACTTACCTGAAGAGCTGAGGTTCAACAACCATGCTCAGGCAGGGAAATGTACACATACATGACTCCTTTTCGTACACACAAGCTCGCTACTTTTTCTTTAAAGGTGGATACAGGTAGCGAATCTTGTTAGTTTATTAGAGTAAACATTACTTGGATATAAAAGCAATCTCAAATCATACATCCACACAATTAGCCTGAAGAGTTCACCTAAGGATTGAAACAAACATTTTTGTATAGCTTACTTGTCATATATATATATATATTAGAAGGGTGTTGTAGTTTACTTGAAACATTATGCATAGGGTGTCGAAAGTTTTGGATATCAAAGACTGACACCGTGATATCAGGTTGAAGACAATGTCTGGTTGATAGGAAATCAACAATATTGACAAATTCAATTTTTATTTATTTTTTTTTTTATTTTGTTTTTTTTTAATATTTACCTAACTTTGTGTATTGAATCAAAGATTGGACATTGTACTACCTTTGTAATATTTTGAGGGTATAACTCCTTCTCAAAGTAATTCAAAATCTCTTCTATAAGCCGGAAACGGACATGTGAAAAGTTTTGAACAGTTCTGCAGAAAATTATTTTTCTAATTGATTGATGTGGATGCATGTTTTAGGAATTCACTTTCTATTTTGATGTACATATTTATTTTGTTCATATTAAATATTAAAATGTACTATTGTTTTTTATTTATATATTCGTTTAATTTGTTGCGTAAATTTCGAAATTTATCTGAGTAATGATGCAAGGGTGATAATACAGAAAAATCACAGGCTGATTAAGAGTTGCCTCCCTTGGTTGAATAAATTATGAGTCGTGATGAATTGGTTATAATGTTCTAATTTGCTAAGTGTTATGTAATTTCATTGGGTCGAAGTGTTACATTGTTAAATCCTATATTAAATGTGAGATGTGGTTATTTATTCCTCTATGAAATTTAGATGTTAGTCTATTTACGGTGTACAAGATATTTTTACAGCTTTATACTCTTTTTCATAATGCCAATACGGCTTATTAACCAACCGATTGTTTTAGTGATGCAGAGGTTTAATAATTCGTAATTTTTTTAAATTTTTTTTTTTTAATAGTTGCTCAGTCTAGAAATCAAATTTGCTCAACCTGCAGGTTGATTTTATGCAATTTCTGTCATCTCTTGGCAATCTCTATGTTTATTCTGTTACCATAATGATAGTATAACAGCAGGCTTGAATGCATGGATATACTTATACATGAGCAAATAAATGCTTCCTCCAGTCGCATTTTTTTTTTGCTAGTTTTATTTAATTGCTCAGTAATTTTATTAAAAAAAAAAAAATCACCCCATCCTTTACTTTAATAAATAAAAGACGGAATAAAAGAAGAAAAAAAAAGAAATTTTTTTAATAATTTACCCTTTACGACGTAAAATGTAAAACAAATCTTTAACTTACGTAAGATAATATTTGAAGTTAAAAAAAAAAAAAAAAAAAAAAAGGTAATTCCTAGGAGGATGGTATAACAGAGCAGATACTACACTATACCCTGAATTGAGCATTTAAAGATAGTACAATATTCTTAAATAGTATAGTTTTGGCTTCAGACAGACAAATACATAATCTCCATTATTAATAAATTTTATATATATAAAAGAAATAATGAGAAAATATATAACGGATTAGAACTCCAAAAATTAATATTAAAGAATAAGTAATAATAAGTATGAAAAATAATGAAAACAAAAACACTTACATAAAAAGTTTTTTGTATGAACAATCACAACAAAAAGAAATACTAAATGCACATGGGACCTACATTAGACTACTTTCTCATCTCTTCATTTTGAAAAGAAAAGAAAAAACAATTTGAACATGTAAAAGTTATGTCTAGTATTTTTGTTGCTGGTTTCTTGTCTTACTTTGTTAACACCAAATGCTTATAATGTAAATGTTTATGTAACTGTCTGATGTGTTATTGCATTTGTGATTTTCATACTCAATATTTTTTTTTCTATCCTATTATTTTTCTAGTTACAATATCATTATTACTATATGTATGGTTTTAGTTTGTTTTTTTAAAAAATTTTTTTTAAATTTATTTATTTTATTCTCTAATATTGAATTTTGGGGTTCTAATCACTTATGTATTCTCATATTTTATTGCCATTATTATTAGAAGTATTAATTTATGTAGATGTGATTTTCTTTTACCTGTAATAATTTGATATATTTTTTAAATAAGTAAATGTTAATGTTTTTTTACTCGACTTCTATTAGTGATTTTTTTTTTTTTCAGTAAAAAAAAAAAAAAAAAAAAAAAAAAAATCGTCTTAGAAATAATCATAAAAAAAATGAGAATCGTCTTAGAAATAATCATAAAAAAAATGAGAATCGTCTTAGAAATAATCATAAAAAAAATGAGAATCGTCTTAGAAATAATCATAAAAAAAATGAGAATCGTCTTAGAAATAATCATAAAAAAAATGAGAATCGTCTTAGAAATAATCATAAAAAAAATGAGAATCGTCTTAGAAATAATCATAAAAAAAATGAGAATCGTCTTAGAAATAATCATAAAAAAAATGAGAATCGTCTTAGAAATAATCATAAAAAAAATGAGAATCGTCTTAGAAATAATCATAAAAAAAATGAGAATCGTCTTAGAAATAATCATAAAAAAAATGAGAATCGTCTTAGAAATAATCATAAAAAAAATGAGAATCGTCTTAGAAATAATCATAAAAAAAATGAGAATCGTCTTAGAAATAATCATAAAAAAAATGAGAATCGTCTTAGAAATAATCATAAAAAAATGAGAATCGTCTTAGAAATAATCATAAAAAAAATGAGAATCGTCTTAGAAATAATCATAAAAAAAATGAGAATCGTCTTAGAAATAATCATAAAAAAAATGAGAATCGTCTTAGAAATAATCATAAAAAAAATGAGAATCGTCTTAGAAATAATCATAAAAAAAATGAGAATCGTCTTAGAAATAATCATAAAAAAAATGAGAATCGTCTTAGAAATAATCATAAAAAAAATGAGAATCGTCTTAGAAATAATCATAAAAAAAATGAGAATCGTCTTAGAAATAATCATAAAAAAAATGAGAATCGTCTTAGAAATAATCATAAAAAAAATGAGAATCGTCTTAGAAATAATCATAAAAAAATGAGAATCGTCTTAGAAATAATCATAAAAAAAATGAGAATCGTCTTAGAAATAATCATAAAAAAAATGAGAATCGTCTTAGAAATAATCATAAAAAAAATGAGAATCGTCTTAGAAATAATCATAAAAAAAATGAGAATCGTCTTAGAAATAATCATAAAAAAAAAATGAGAATCGTCTTAGAAATAATCATATGCATAATCATTGTTCATCTTGAATTTCTGGAACTGAACTAACGTTATAATTTATTTTCCGTAACTGATTCTACAAAAGCCGTTTGATTTGAAGGTTCAATAATTGAGTTGATTTGAATAGCTGCAGTATTTGAGTATTGAATGTCATCATTTGATTCCGGCTTCCCAGACATTTGTCCAATTATATTCTACTCAATCTACACTTTTGACACACACACACACGTATGTGTTAATGGTGTTCTAATCTATTAATTAGAATTAACGATTCTCATACTGTATTCAATTCTATACTACGTCTACTTAAGAGGCCATTGTGGCCCAGCATATGCGCTGCTTCTTTATGCCATTCTTATCGGTGTTTATATTTTTACTTTGTCCCATGAGGGTAGATGTGGATTAAATAACGGGTTCCGTTCAAAATTCCCGTACAGATTCCAGAGTTCACCTGAAGAAGGTCGGAGGTTACGTTGACTTAAATGTCGTGAGAACAACATCTAAAACGCAAAAAGTATATAATCAAAATCATTAACTTCTATATAAAAAAAAATTCTGAAATTTAATGGAATGTCCATTATTCTTCAACCATTCTGCACTTATTTTATCTGTGCTTGTTCTTTTCCTGTGGATAATTTGAACAAATAGAATCTCCCTTATTTTTATCCTTGACTTTATTGGTTTTTTTTTGGGTTTTTTTTTTTACCCCATTACATTCTTTGCAAGAAATCTAAGATATCTTATTTTATGTTTTTGAAGTTCATGCAGCATTGGATCAAAACAATTTTTACTTAAAACACAAAAAAAAGAAAAAAAAAAAAAAAAAATGAAGTTTATATAAAAAAGGGATTAGTTGTGAACGGAATAGGTAATTGTTTTAATTTTTAAATTATTTACAAAAAGAAATAAAACATGGAAAAAAAAAATACATATAAAATAAAGGAAAAAGAAAATACAAGATGTTTTTTTTAATAGAATTCTTCTCCACCTTCACCAACATTTTATTTATATAAAGACAGGTGTGTGTGTACGCATGTATAGTGCCTTGTGTGTGTGTGATGGAATATATATATATATATATATATATATTCCAGGTATAGTTTTTTTTCATAGAGATATGATAAACAATCCTTTGAATCTTATGTGTTTATAAGTGCTCAATATAAAGTAGAGCCGTATATTTAGTATAATTTTTTTTTCATTTATGCAAGCATTTCAGGTTACATATGTGCATACATGTTTCAGCTATAACCATAAACAGGTTAAAGTTTGTCAGACCAAAATCTATAGACGAAACTGAATATAAATTTGAAGAAAATTACATATGCAAGTTGGGGGGGGGGGGGGGCATCATATGGCCAGAATATCAGCATCCACTCACAAACTTAATGTTCCATCTTTAAGCTGCTATTTAAAAAAAAAAAAAAAAAAAAAATTTTTTTTTAGTCATTTATTCTGGTCACATGACATTAGACTTGGAAATGTCATTTTTTTCTTTTTTCAAATTTATATTCCGTTTCTTTTAAGATTTTGGCCTGACAAAGCTTCAACCGATCTCGGGGTTTTAACTGAAATAGGTATGCACATAAGTAGCCAGAAATGTCCGTATGAATACAAAATTTATACTAAATATATAATGTGTGTATGTGTAATATATATATATATATATATATACATACAGACATATGTGTGTGGTGTTTGATTCTGCCCCGACCAAATATGTTTCATAATTGTAGTGTTGTAGTTTGCACAGTGTGACATTGTTATATAAGACAGTCAAAAGAAATGTCATAATACCAAATCAAAAGATATGAAGAACAGTGCGTGTATTTTATTATTATTATTATTTTTTTTTTTTTTTCACTTCATAATTCTAGAGAGAAAGGTGGGGGTAGGGGTGGGGGGTGGGGGGTAACCTAACCTTGCTATGAATCTGGTTTCTTCTGCTTTCTGGCATATCAATCCTCTTGGGGGTTATCTAATGCCAAAGCACAATTAGTCTATTGGAAATTTGTTATTTTAAGATTAGCTTTAGGGAGGAGGGGGGGCGGGATATGTTATGGGTTCATACCTTTCCCCAATGGTATTAGAGGGTAAATGACAACAATAGACTAGATAGGATTTGAAGTTAGTGTAGGAGACGTATTGACCTAATCAATGACATGAGATAGACAGAGAGAGACTCTTGAAGAAAAAAAAAAAACAACAAATCAGGTCGGCAAAGAAAAAAAAAAAATAATAAAAAAAAATCAATTTAAAAAAAAAAAAAACTTATTAAATGAACGAATTCAACGGGCAATGACACCTGAAGGAGGAAAAGTGCAAAGGGAAATAATCGATGAAGGACAAAAAAAAAAAAGGGAAATAACTCTTAAGACAAAAAAAAAAAAAAAAAAAAAAAAAAAAAAAAAAGGAAAACCGATTCATTCATAATGACAGGGCGTTTTTGGAAATTAATGTTTACTGGTTTAGAAGCACAGATTAACCAGAATACTTTACTTTTGTCTTTAATTCAAGCAAGAAATTGTTTTCTCATCTACAGTTTAAAAGCTTCAAAATTACCTGAATTTCAAAGGCACACAAGTAAACATTACGTCAAGAGATTTTTCTTCTATTAGTTGGTTGGTTGACACAGTAAGCGTTTTAAAATTCAACAGTAATTCTGTAGCCTTTAAACTGCTGACGAGAAAGTAATTGGCTCGAATTAAAGTTTAAAAAAAAGGCAAAAGTTAAGGATTAGGGTTCTTTTGTCCTAAACTAAAAGGAAACACCGAATTTTGAACAAAGAACTGGGGGGGAAAAAAAAAGAAAAAAAAAAAAGAGAATTAGGCAGATGTTACGAGTTGAGAGAGAGAGAGAGAGCATGGAAGAATGAAACAGAAATTTCAAGAGATGAGATTTTATATATTTACGTGTGTAGCAAAAAAAAAAAAAAAAAAAAAAATTTAAATTAAAAAAAATAATCTTGCATAAATTACTCCATTACATTTTTATGTGCATTTGCAAATAACATTTTTTCTCTCAGCAAAACGGAAAAAAAAAAAAAAAAAATTTCTTCGATTACTGCCCGCATCAATTCCTTTTTTTATTTATATAAAAAAAATTAAAAAAATTTTTTTTATTAATTTGTTTAAAGTGGGGGAAGGGGCAAAATTTTGGAAGAATGGAAGGAAAGGGGGATGTGATACATCATGAAATGGTGTAAGAATTTTTTTTCAATTTTTTTTTTTCTCCTTTTTTTTACAATTATTATTCCCCGCCCCCTCTTCACGATAAATGCCATGTTCATAGTTCATCTCTCACAATTGTGTAACGATTCCTGGATGGTTTTAACTTTTTAAATGTCGATTCTGGTGGACTTGTTGGCCCTTTGTCACTGTCCATTGGAATGTTAGCATGCTCTGGATCGGCCTGGAATAAAATGAGAAAAAAAAAAAAAATGTACATTTTGTAATAAAAAGGTATGGATAATTTTTTCATAGTTTTTTTTTTTTTTTTAAAGATCCAAGATGGCCATCAAAAGCTGATTACTATTTTCAAAAAAATAAAACAAAACAAAATAATTTTTTTTAATTAAAAATGAATATTAAAATTCTGAGTAATTAAAGTTTACACATTGGTTTAACAAGAACACACACCAGTCATGAGACTACATGCCTACATCTGACAACGTAAGGATGGGCCAAAGTCTTATCTCAGTCTTGGCAGCACTTCTCCATATTGTATGAAGTATTCCCAAAGTTATGCCATGAAAACGTTGATAACGAAAAAACTAGTTACCAGTATTTCAACAATGACCAAATTTTCCATTCGTAAAAGATACGGAACTTCATTGGCTATATTATGGACCAAAGGAGCAACAGAACTGAAGTTATTGCCAAAAAGTGTGACCATTTTTTTGTTACCTCGACTTTCATATGACAAAATTAAATCAGTTTGTTCAAGTTTGACCATGACCGATATTTCGACCAAGTTTGGTGGCAATTGGTCAAACGACGTAGACGTTATTCTGCACAGAATTTTATGACAGAAACTCAACTGTACCGGATTAGGAGATCGATAGATATCGTCGTCCCCGCCACAGGCCTCCTCGTATCTTCGGGGATCTCTCGGTTCCAGAAACTAAAGTTTCATTTTATCTTGACTATTTATGAAAGCGTCTTCGTCAAGATTCGATCCACTTCTCAACATTACTTTAAACTAACATTGCATCTCTCATAGATCCCCCTCCAGAAGGGGGGAAGAAAAAAAAAAAAAAAAAAAAAAAAAAATCTATCGTTAATATAACCTAAATTTTATCAGTAACAGAATATACATTACAGACGTTACTTTCCAAACATATTTTATGTCGGTTTGATTACTCTCTCTCTCTCCCCTGATATAACACGCTCTTTATAATCATTATGATATATCAGCACGTGCGAATTACTCTTCCCTCCTCAATCTATTTAAATCCTCCCTCTCTGGCTGAATGTATAACTGCTGTTATGGAAATTGACTAACTAAAATGTAACACGTAAATATGCAATACATAAGATGCACGTGCATTAATATACAGATACTTTGGCTAAATAGGTTCGTATTGAACGCTGGTCAAAACAGAAATTAGATTACGTTGTTGGATATTCTCTCCAAGAGATCATCTTCGAGGTTTAGCCTAGTTGCTGGACACTACACGTCGAGAACAGTGTCGAAGTCACCATCTCGCCTCTATTTCTATATAGCTGAAAGCTGACTTAGGATGAATGAATGAATACGGACGTTTAATATTTATATAATAATACGCTAAAGAAATTTCATGTTTGTACACATATGTAAGTTTTCACTCTCCACCTTTTTCTAAAAGATGGGATTGCCCAATCGCAATGAATGAAAAAAAAAAAAAAAAGTAATTTTAAATATTTCATCTTATGTCACTTTTGCGTTGAACATCAAACTAACTAAAACACTTTCCCAACCTTCGGGCCATGCTAAAAGTCTCGCACCAATTCTGTCCAAAGATGGCACAATAATATCGTGGGAGTCTGTGTTCGTGTTGGACGTCCATGAAATGCACAGCAGCAACTGTGGAATTTCCACGGATCTCGCTAGTTCATAATATTAATTTATTCAATTCTAAAAACGAACAATATTTGGATGGGTCACATCATAAATTTCTACAAAATTCTAATATTTCCATATGTAGGTGGCCCTGGGGGACCAGAGACCCCAAACAAGGATTAACTTTCATCTATTTTTAAATTCGCCACCCCTCGGGTACGTTTACTGCACTGGCCGCGATCATCCCACACGTACCGGTCCAAAGTTGTCGGCCGACTTCGTCAGTGCTGTAACAAAGAATTCCCATCCCAAGTTCGGTCACAAGTCCAGTTTATCAACAAGTAACAGGTTTGTTTGTTGGAGGTTACAAATGAAACTCGGCTTCCCCAGGTTGAACAGCAGACTTGCAGAATAAGGTTTTTGCCTGACCAAAATAAATAAGTCCAATAAGCACAATCCTTTAGCTAAGTCCCAATGAGCCCATCTTGCCTAAAGAGGCACACAGCTCCCACTGATCGCCAGCCCTCTCGAAAACCAACTCCTTCCGTCATGCCCAAAGAACCAGGTTTCCCCCTCCTCTTCTCATCTCCTGGAATCTTTTCCTCCTGACCAGAAATCTTGGATTCCAGTCTTTCTCACTGGTCACCATTCGACCACCCAAAGGCTGACCGCTGGAAATATCTACTAGAGATAACTGCCAGACAGTCCACTCAAAGGGGCTCATCATGGAGACAATCTACGGACATTACTTTTTGCACACAATCATCCCACACGTTGTGCCGGTCCAAAGTCGTCGTCCGACTCAGTCAGTGCTTCAACAAGGAATTCCCATCCCAAGTTCGGTCACAAGTCCAGTTTATCAACAAGTAACAGGTTTGTTTGTTGGAGGTTACAAATGAAACTCGTCGTCTCCAGGTTGAACAGCAGACTTGCAGAATAAGGTTTTTGCGCGACCAAAAAAAGATGTCCAATCAGGATAATCCTTAAGCTAAGAGCACCAATAAGACCATCTAGCCTGGAGAGAGCCGGTTCCAACTGATCCCCAACCCTCAGCAAAACCAAACTGCCTGTCACGCCCATGTCTCCCCTCCTATCTCCATCTCCTGGGGTCCTTCCCCTCACCCACAGGAAATCTTCGATTCCAGTCTTTCTCACTGGTCACCCAAAGGCTGACCGCTGGAGATATCTACTATAGATAACCGGCAGACACTACTCCGGGGGGGGGGGGGGGGGGGGGCTCATCATAGAATAGACAATCAGAGATATTCTCAAATTCCCCTGCGCTCCCCATGTCCTTCGACCGAGCACCTAACACCTGCAACGTCTGTGATTCACATGCACCACCAAAACATGCAGCATAGTGCATGTTTACATAGAAAGCGCTTTGCATCTTAAACAAGATTCGCATCTAGCAATATGCTAACAAGAAACTTATTTTTAAGACAAATCATCATATTTTGGTTAATGTCTGTTTTACATGCTGGCATGTGTTGGACGACGTTCAGAGATTGACTTCGAAACATCTGGCAAGATCTTTATTTACCCCTCTGTATTTATCACTTCTTCCCATGGCCTACGTCGGTGAACTGACACTGCTACCTCAACTGTTCTACAACTATTAACCCAACGTGGCCACACTATCGAAGTCTCCTGTTCTGCACACATCTCACTATACTGTTTAGATGTCATCTTCCAAGTTCAGGTTCAAGCCTGCCTTTAGGACTCGTTACATATCCAGTGTATCATTATAATATAATTTCTCTCCATGCAACGCATGTCCTCAACCCTCACTGGCCAAGTTTCACTCCCATACATCACACTTCATACACATGCCTGATAAACTCTTCCCATGGCCATTGTTTCACCCGAAATAACAATTGTGATTATATTTTCAATATTACAAAGTTTTTCTTTCCTTTGAATACTCTGGAGAGTATCACTACATGCTAAAGAACAGAACAAAGGCGATTGTTCTGTTGGCCGGTTATACTGAAGTACTCGCTAAAAGGAATCGTCAGAGATACGGTTCTTTTTGGGTGTTTTTCAGGGAGGTGTCACCCATCTCGTACTGGCCAGGCTCAACGTGGCTTAACTTTGGTGATCTAACAAGAACCGGTGTGTCAACACGATTCCTAAGTACATAAAAGAAAACATTGAAAAAAGAAAAAAAAAAGAAAAAGAAAAAAAAAAAAAAACAAGAAAAAAAAAAAGAGGAAAAAACAAGAAAAAAAAGAAAAAAAAAAACATTGTAGATAGTGGGCAGTGCTTGAAACAACGCAACTGGAAACGAGGAGGAGAATAGAAAACCCATTTTGAGCGTGTGACTACTTACATCTGTTGCCTTCGGTGCTTGTGTTGGATCTGGTCCATGATGGAATTCACGATGCAGTTTGCCAGAGTGCAAATCATCAATAAACTGTTTTAATAAACCACTTTTCCTATTTTTCAAAATTGAAAAAAAAAAAACAAAAAAAAAAACGTTCAAATGCAATAAGTTTCAATTTTTAGAGGCGTTCTCGCTTTTCTATGTCAATAAGTCAGTCTATCACGCTTCCATTTGAAGTAACATTCTTATCAAACTGAATGGATGTATTCAAGCGAATCCATAAACAGGCTTTGTCCACTGATTGTCAATTTATCAACCATTAAAAGATGAAATGTTCAGTGGAATTCAACCGTTTGTTCCAGTTATCAGAACATTTCTGGTTCCTGACCTAAACACTCAACCACCCCTATCATCATCATCATCATCATCACATTTATTTTTAAGTGTATACACAAAGAAATTACACATACACATTACAATAATTAAAAATAGGGCTTATCTTAGAACTCTGTTGCAGTTTCTTGGTAGTTCCTATCATCAGGATTGTATTCTTAACCCAAAAGTCTGTCTGTATGGCTGTCTAGATATGAATACAAGCTCATACTAGCCTGAATGCATTCAAATATATGAATGTACGTGGGATAAGAATACACTTATGCCGATCGGAACTATTGTGAAAGTGTTTTAATTATCTCGCATAAAGCTCTTAAATGATAAAGAACTTTTTGTGCAAGATTTGCTTTCTTGGATCAGATCAGTTCCAAGTTGATCTTTATCGACACAGGATCGGAATTACTAATTTGATTTATATGACAAGAACGACTAAGAATATTTGTCACTGCAGCAAAAATGATAAGACAGAAAAAAGGGGGGACAGGTAGAAGAAAAGGGAAAAAAAGGGGGGACAGGTAGAGGAAAAGGGAAAAAAAAGGGGGGACAGGTAGAGGAAAAGGAAAAAGGGGACAGGTAGAGGAAAAGGAGACAGGTAGAGGAAAAGGAGACAGGTAGAGGAAAAGGAGACAGGTAGAGGAAAAGGAGACAGGTAGAGGAAAAGGAGACAGGTAGAGGAAAAGGAGACAGGTAGAGGAAAAGGAGACAGGTAGAGGAAAAGGAGACAGGTAGAGGAAAAGGAGACAGGTAGAGGAAAAGGAGACAGGTAGAGGAAAAGGAGACAGGTAGAGGAAAAGGAGACAGGTAGAGAGAAAAAAAAGGGGGACAGGTAGAGAGAAAAAAAAGGGGGACAGGTAGAGAGAAAAAAAAGGGGGACAGGTAGAGAGAAAAAAAAGGGGGACAGGTAGAGAGAAAAAAAAGGGGGACAGGTAGAGAGAAAAAAAAGGGGGACAGGTAGAGAGAAAAAAAAGGGGGACAGGTAGAGAGAAAAAAAAAGGGGGACAGGTAGAGAGAAAAAAAAGGGGGACAGGTAGAGAGAAAAAAAAGGGGGACAGGTAGAGAGAAAAAAAAGGGGGACAGGTAGAGAGAAAAAAAAGGGGGACAGGTAGAGAGAAAAAAAAGGGGGACAGGTAGAGAGAAAAAAAAGGGGGACAGGTAGAGAGAAAAAAAAGGGGGACAGGTAGAGAGAAAAAAAAGGGGGACAGGTAGAGAGAAAAAAAAGGGGGACAGGTAGAGAAAAAAAAAGGGGGACAGGTAGAGAAAAAAAAAGGGGGACAGGTAGAGGAAAAGGAAAAAGGGGGACAGGTAGAGGAAAAGGAAAAAGGGGACAGGTAGAGAGAAAAAAAGGGGGACAGATAGAGAGAAAAAAAAAGGGGGGACAGGTAGAGAAAAAAAAAGGGGGACAGGTAGAGAAAAAAAAGGGGACAGGTAGAGAAGAAAAAGCTAATAATAAAAAGAAAATTAAAAAAAGGGGAAGAAAAAAAAAAAAATTAATGTAAAACTCTTACTCTAGATTTTCTCGAACTGCATGTGGGAAAAGGTACATATGTCGAAAACTGTCAATGGCCAAAACAGGCAAATCATTTGTTGACTTTCCCAGATGATGCAACGGATGAGTGAACTTCAATCCATCGGCCGTTAAGAAATTTACATTATCTGAAAATTAAAAGATTTTATTTAAACATTCAAGTTTTAGTTTTTCATAGCAAATTGTTTTGATATCAAAATACAAAAAGAAAAAGAAGTCTTTAATCTGGAGTAAAGTATGAACGGTTCCTAGATCAACCGATTGTGACAGTGTCGGATAGCGCCGGTATGAGTTGACCATGAGCCTACGAAGGTCGATAGTGCAATTACTGCGCTAGTAGTAGACAGAAAGAAATCCTGAAAAATCTCTGAACGTATCGCACAGTTGTTGAAGAGAAAAAGAAAACCCAAATTATATTAATTTATGAGTAATAATCTCGAACCTAAACCTTTTTTGAATAATAATCTTAGAACCTAAATCTGTAAAAGATAAAATTAGGAACTTATCAGTTATTGTCATGTCAAGTACCAACATTATGGCAGCCATGTAATGCTGTATTGTGAAAGGCGGAAGTAATAACGAGGCCAGCGCACTGGAAAATGACGTCATACTATAAAGTAATTAACGAGATCTGTCGAACAATCAGACTATGGTTATTTTGACACATCCCTTTACTTAAAAATTCAGGAAATCAACCAATTTTAATTAAATTTTCAGTATTTATTAATTAACGATCACTGAATATAATTAACACATTACTTTATTAGAAATCTTAATGCAAATGTATTATTTTTTGTGTAATTTGTGTAGGCTAGACAGCAAACATTAAATTAATCGAATATATAAAGTAGAGACGATTTTTCCCCTGTACCTTCTCAGAGTATAGGAAAATAACCACATGCATCACAGGCTACTAAACTCACCACTATACTACACTTATTCACTCGAGCGTCTTTTAGTAAATTTGTTATTATTTTCTTCTACATAACACTAAATATTACATTTGGCCAACCATCAACGATTCTCCGACAAACCAACTCCATACAAGTGGTAGCAAAAACTTTTCTCCCTAACAATTCTGTACTGTCACTCTACTCATCGACACCGGGAACTAATAAGCACAGTTTAATCTTCACAAAACACCCAGTTCTTATTTATTATTTGCCTGGTATTAATTTACTACATACTATAAAGCAATACGCAAAGACTTAATGACTGCTCCCGTTCACTCCGATGATTTTCCGCGATTATCAGATTACGTTATTTCTACCTATGACTTCTACATTTATATTCATTCCAGAATCAAGCGAATGAAATTAACGAACACAGTTCCTGCAACATTTATTCATTCAACATGGCAGCTACAATTTCTTGCTCTAATCGACTTCCTATTTAATTCAATAAGCGCCAAGATACTCGTAGACCCCGATACATTTACATTTTCAAAATCATACATCTTTAACACGCATATTATAGAAAACTTGCCCAAATCCAGTCATTTTCATCAACTTCAAATGACATAAATCATGTCATTGCTGATTCTTAACATAACACGCATGCCCATAATCAAGCTTAGCTTAATTGACATATTTTCGCATTTATTTTTAACTCGAAACGGTAGCGCAGTCGTTAGGAAGGCAGGTTTCATGATCGCCAGTTTCAGCGTTCGATCCTATTCTACTATGCCACTTTTTTTTCTTTTTAAATTTATAGCATTCTCAAACACGGTAGGAGGGGGGGGGAGAATAAACAATAGGCCGTTTCCTGTTTTTATTCAACGTCATGCAATAGGTAGTACTTTCTTCCGTGCAACGGGTTCCGCTAGTACTTAATAAAATGGTGTTGTCATAAATTTTTCAATTTTTAAAACATGAACATTTTTTCTTTGAAAAATGATTTGTCTGATTTAATATTCATTCTTTAAATATGTTCATTCTTTTCAGATTATTTTTACTGTTTGAGTTGATTGTTATTACAACCTGGTCTACATCGAATGAAAAGATTAGTATCAGTTATGCTGCATGAAAATATCTCTTGGTTTATAAAGACAAGAAGACAAATCCTTATTCTTAGGCAGTTTTATTCTTTATATGAACATTTTATAATCATTAGTTTTAGCTGAATAATTTGATAAGAGTTGCTCTCATTTCCGAAAAATATAAATGTTTCTTGATTTTTTTTTTAACTTAAAAGTAAATCAAACATGAAAGATTACGAATTCAGTAAAGTAACACAAAATCAATAATTCAAAATAATTAATTAATAGAACATTTATTGGAATAAATTAAAATGTTTTTTAATTTTTTTTTTGCAAAACGAACAGTTTATTTACTATATAGTAAAACTTTATAATAAATAGGATAGACAGCAAAGATTAAATTAATACTTAATAATAAAATGGTGTTGTCATAAATTTTTCAATTTTTAAAACATCAACATTTTTCTTTGAAAAATAATTTGTCTGATTTAATATTCATTCTTTAAATAAGTTCATTCTTTTCGGATTATTTTTACTGTTTGAGTTGATTTATGACAACCTGGTCTACATCGAATGAAAAGACTAGTATCAGTTATAAAAAAAGGAATAAGTTAATGGTTTTTAAGTGAATGAATAAGCCTTAAGAGAGTAGCCATGTTCTTGGCAGGGGAATAAAGTCACAATAGCAGGAACAAGTTAATGATTCTCAAGTGAATGAATAATCCTTAGGCCGTCTGCTCGTTCTAATGACTTGCTGAAAAGAGATGGACACATGCAGCTCAGCACCTTCGGTTCTCATTGATAGTGGTTCTTACTAACCACTATCAATGATATCACCAGAAAATCTCGACTTGGTGAACTGGCCTGGGTTATTATGACAGCCGTGGTTGTGTACAGCAAGGGGTGGGGGTGGGGGGGGGGGGAGATCACAAAAAGTGACAAAAACAAAACGTTTTTTTTTTGGGGGGGGGGGGGGGTATACTCACTTTTCTCTCCTAATAATTGCTTCGCAACTTCTCCTGTAAATTTTTCTACAATTTCATGATCATCCGGATTATGGAAGAGAATTAGGAAAGGCAGACCTTCTTCCGTAAGTTCCTACAAAAGACAACAAAAAAGAAAAAGTGAAAGCAACATGAAAAAAAATGGGATATAAAGTACGAACACTAAATGATTTAATTTGGATCCTAAATACAATAAGCAGCACCGAGATATAAAGTAAAAAAAAAAATAAATAAATAAAAAAAATAAATTTTTCCACCCAATTTTTAGGGTGTTGCCTTTAAATTTTTTTTTTTTTTGTCATTCAGTTTGTCAGGTTTGTTTATTTCATGATTTTATACTTTTTATTGGAAAAAAAAAAAAAATTAATTGATGAAATTTTTTCAATAAAAAGTATAAAATCAATTGATGAAATTACGAAACTTTAGTTTGAAATTGCATTTTTATTGTTAAATGCACACATTGAATGGATGCTTCGTAATACCTATTCTTTCTTTTTTTTGGGGGGGGGGGGGGGGTATGACCCCTGGACAGTTCACATAAAATCTATTTTTTTTATAAAACAAGGAAAGGGGGTCTTCTGGTCCATTTTTTTCAACAAGAAAGTGTCAAACTATCGTGGCATCTTAGCAGGGCCAACTTTAACACTAGCTATTATATAATGTTAACAATTTTTTTAATTTTTATTTGTTTAAGGGCAGCAAGCCTAGAAGAAAGCTGTGTTGCCTCCAAGCTGTTGCTGATTGACAGATTTCAATTCCAAATGATTTTTAACATTCAAAGCAACACGTGTATACATTCAAGTCAATATTGATTTTTCTCATAACCAGAAAAGATAAAATTTTATGCTAATATCTGAATATAGTCACATATTTTAAATGGGTTTCGGGAAAAGTTTAATTGCTTAATACAAAAAGAAAAAAAAAATTTTAAGAAATAATTTTTTTAATTATTAAAACCATGTTTCAGTACTAGTTTTTGTTTTTTTCTAATAAATATTAAACATTAAAAACAGTAAGTTATAGCAAGTCTAATCATCTACACACAGTGAGGACATAAGTTGACTGAAAAAAAGATACATAGGCAATACATGAATAAAAAGATAACTAAATTTAGCCCCCCCCCATCAACTTCCATTATAAATTTTAAATTATAAAATGTTCTTTACATTTGATTACCTACAGATTATTGCAATTTGCTAACCCTGCCTGTCCATTAATAGAAAATCCCCTACCCCAAATCAGAAGTAAAAAAAAAAAATAAAAAAAAAAAAAAAAAAATTTTTTTAAATAAATTAAAATCATTTAAGAAAATCCCAAATGTTTCAAATTTTCTTTTCAAAAGGCCCAAGGTTAAAAAAAAAAAAAAAAAAAAAAAAAAAAAAAAAAAAAAAAAAATCGATTTAAGCGATGTATACAGAGTTTTCAATGAAAAAAAAATCCTGATAGGCCTCCAAAGCGCTGGACTGACCAAATCTGCAGCAATGTAGAGCTACCTTTACTAATGGTGGAAAGATTAGCAAAGCCTGGAAGAATATAAAAGGATTTTGTATCCAGAAAACGTGCAAAGATTAAAGATCCTCTGAGAATTATGCAATAAAGTAAAGTTAAAATAATTTTGGTATGCAGAATTCAGAAATATTATTTTCTTTGGTTTTGAGAATTGGCTATTATGCATTTCATTCAGTGTCATCATGTTATATGGCAGTGAATTCTGGGCTCTCACAGTCATCTTTTGTTCGACTGCAGCACAATGACAGATCCATGATCAGATAAGTCAGCAATGTGAAATCTGACCAAAGCGAACACATTACGTCGGAGGATCTGCTGAAAGCACTACAGCTGTCCAACATAAAGGTTATCCTAACCCTTAAATGCTTTTTGTTTCAAATATGACACATTCCAACAAAAAATGTCAATTTAATATAATAGACAACAAAAATGTATAAACTGCAACTTGTTTCACATCTGCAACGAGCCTGTTGGCAAGTGTGAGTAGGTATTACTGTTACATAATGGATGGATGTGAACAATGATTACATAAGCTAGTATGGATTTAGTATCTTGGTTGACCAGTGCAAGTTATCTTAACATGAAAATCTAAAAACAAGTTTGCTCTGACTAAAAATATAAGCAAGCCTGAACTCGGGTTGGAGATTAAGAAAATGTCAAACAGGTGGTTATGACAATTTCAATGTCCTCCTTGAAGCAGTGACGTCACAACATCGTGTGAAAGAGAGAAACACGTTTCTAGAAGCAGTCACGAGCAGATGTGAAATTCGAGATGTAATTCAAAAAAGGAAAATGGGAATTTAATTCCTAAAGGAGTTTATAGCGACTGGTCTGCCCACCCCTCCTACTTTCCCCCCATAACTAAGTAGAATTAAGTTAAGAACAACAATGTTGGCCTCTCTTAATTTAATGAATGTGTGACATTTAATCATATGACGAGAAAATCTCTCCCAAATAAAGACCCAGTTTAAATTCTCCGCCAGTTTCACATTTTTCCTCTGTGCACGGAAGTTCTTATTACAGACACTAGACGATGATGATGGCTGCGAAGTGCGGCCCACTACAACGATGATGACGGCAGCGCCGGCGCACTAATATAACGAGAACAAACGAAGTAAGAATAACTGATTTTAAAAAGAACAGTGTTTTAAGAAACGACAACGTAGGTATTAGTATGATGTTGCATCAGCACACCTGCTAAACAGGTAATCAATATCTTTGATGTCACGGGTGTCATCTGCCTAATTCAAAGGGCCTAAACTTTTAAATCTGATCATTCTAAATGGTAAGTAAAATTTATTTTATGATTCTCTAGTGTATTATGATTATTTAGATGCATATATTGTAGTGTTTTGTTATACATGCAAATGTGCAACAAACGGCATCAATTTTTAACATCATTTATTTTTTTTCAATAAATATATATTCTTTTCCAAAAACCATTTATACTACTTTATATCACCCCTATGAAACGTTTTTCATTTGATGAAATTTTCTCAAACCAATAGAAAGAATAAAGCATTTAAGGGCTAAGGACAAATCGGTTACTCTGGTATGGTCATGTGGAGTGTTCATCCTCCTGGATAAATCGTTGCAGAAACATGAAGGTTTTGAATCACAGAAATGTTGGCTGGACAAGAAAAACTTGGAAGCAAGTGATTAGACAGACCGTACGGAGTTGAATTATTTGACAGTTGACCCACTGAACCATGACAACCGGAGAGTGAGCTTGTGAAATATCAAAAAAAAAAAAAAACGTTTGATCCCTGGTCAAGGGAAAAGTGATGTTAATGATAAGATCAGAATATAAGAATTTCTGGTCTGCGCTTATCTTTTGAAAACTTCATCTTCGATAAAAATCAATATAATATTACTGCTTATTCCTCCCTTAGAACGACCATAATCCATCCCAACTCGACAGAATAGAAGTATTCTTTGTAGATAAAAACAACTAACAGACGATATTTGAACATTTTTGGGGTGGGGGGGAAGAGAAAAAGCGGAGAACCTTGGGAGGTTTTAGTGATTCAAGTGGAAGGCCCCTTTTCTGGATTAAGAAAAAAAAAAAAAAAGAAAAAAAAAAAAAAAAAAAAAAACTTGCATCCATCTTATAGAGATGTGTGGACAGTTAAAGTAACGTTCTTCCCCATAAGCAGGAATATAACGAGATGCAACCCACAACCTGGCTGGTAATGATGGTTTTGCAGGATTGAGTAACACCAGATTAATATTTTATAATGTTTGGATTCATCCCAAGCCATAGAAAAGACAAGAAGTCTACATAAAACAATGGAGACAATTGCATGAGGGAATATTAAAATTGTTAATTTTTAATTCAAAGACAATTATTTTGAGAGATTGTTGCTAAGAAAAGAACAATATACTTACTTCCGCATTTTCAAAAGTTATTTCTCGGACAAGAGGCACACATTTGTCAAAGATCCATTGATGAAGATGATCATAATTTGTCAGGGCACCAGTGAAAACTTTTTCTTGACGCCTCGTCTATAAATTTTAAAATTAAAGACTAAATTAGTCATTAAATCTTAAAAATAAACATTTAAAAAAAAAAAAAAAAAAGATTTGAAAAATAATTTTATTGATTAGAGATACGAAAAGAACAAAACGCAAAATGTGGACAGGTAGATAAAACCCGAACTCGAAATCCCCATTTTGTCCCCGGCATCATTCAGGAATAAAGAACAAAAAACTGCTTACATTTGGAGGTCGGAATGCAATCGTGTCTCCACTTGTCCTCTCTGGCTCGGCTGCAGCTCTGCAAAGATAAATGCACGGCAAAGTCTGTTTATTTCATTACTTACAAAATAGATTTAGAAAAAAAACTTTAAATAAATTAGTATCACTATCATAAGTATGTGTGTCCTACCATGCGTAATGAGTTACGAGCAAACCGTAAAACTGGATTTAAATTAAACGTTTAATCAACCATGCCACGGAATACCAGCCATTATTTCTATCTTATATATAAATAGAGATTTTCTACGTCTGCAGATTTTTTTTTATTTATTTATTTTAAACGTAATAAATACATTGCGAATTTGTCTCACTTCAAAATATCAGAGATCTTGACTACTTTTAGAAATGGAGAATATTATATTAATAGTAAATAATAAATTCACAACAAATAAAGCAGATGCCATGACTGGAAATTGAAACCGAAACCTTGAGATCTTCAGTCTGAGGTTCTACCAACTGACCTAGTTGGACTTTCTTATAAATAGAGCTTAAAATATTACCGTAAAATAATTATAGCTTTGGCATGACGTCAGATTTTTGATTTACGTCATGTTTCAAAAAACATGAATTCAAACAAACGATAAAAAAAAATAAAGAAATGAACGAGTAAACATTATCAATAGCGTTGGAAATTATCTTAACGTTTCCAAACAATTTATTTTGCTTTAACAACGTATTGAAAATGAATTTATGTATATTTATCGAAATTACATATCGTCGAGTAACACGCACACATAATTTTATTGATAAAGAGATGAGTAAAGTTAATCAGTCAAAGGAAAGTAACTCTAAACATCATGATCAAGGGAAGTAACTTCAGAAGTCGTACTGTTATTCAGATTTGTATTTTAAACCTAGAAGTATCAAAAATAAAGTAGCTTTTTATTTTATGCCACCGATTTTTTTTTGTTGAGTAAATAAATATCCGATTAATAGTAAAAAAAAAATAATATATCAGTCACATAGATTACTCGACTTTATCGTACATTTTCTGATCTACATTTTGAAGGCTTAAAAGCAGTGGGCCGTCATTTGCAATCCTGGCCGCTTACAAGATTAGATTAAAATCGCATTTTAAATAGTTGGTATAATTAAAAAATGTTAACCTACCACTACACTAACTAAATGATGTTAAGAAATTAATGTGTTAATAATGGTTGGGTTGTTTTATGGCATATCAACCATCTATCGGTTATTTAATGGCGAATAAAGTTGTCAAACGGAATCCTATAGGTAGGATAATTATTTTTTATTCTTAGAAAACATTACTCTTAGAAAGGATAATGTAGATTGGGGAGAAAAAAAAAAAAAAAAAAAAAAAAAAAAAAAATTTCAAAGTAATTTTTTACATATGAGAAATATATAATCTACCACGCAAAGACATCTCGATCGGAAAAAAACATTTTCAGACCAAGTTAATGGAAAAATTAATTTTAATTATTTAGTTCTCATTTGGTCATTAAATTATTAATTGAACCAAATTGTTATAAAACTATAACTAATTTTGTTAAGCCAATGTTTAAATAAACTTATTGGATGTAAATAGCTTCCAAAACTTTCGATAAGGATTTGCTAAAAAAATAACTTTATAGTTGCAGTTTAAATGCTTTCAAAAAGAGAAAGCGCTCAGCTGTAAAACATTCACAAGAAGAACTCGCCTAGCTACTACCACTGTCAATGATTTCTCTTTCTCCCTCTGCGTGCCCCAAGACGAAACAAAACTTCCATGGGTAGAGTTTCTTTCCTAGAACTGCCCGTCTGTTGAATACAGTGCTGCAAACCTGCTTCCCAGCCGACTACAATATGGTCGTCTTCAAGTCTAATGTAAACAAATTCTTGTTGAACCATCCCCGTAAACAATCAATTTCTGCCCTGCTACAACCATCGTGCAGGTGATCGCGATGTCTCACTGTTCGCCAATCAAACTTTTTAACCTTTATCCTCAAGTGGCCTTTGAGCCTTGATAAGCGGTGACCTTTATTTAAAAAAAAAAAAAAAAAAAAAAAAAAAAAAAAAAAAAAAACTTACCCAAAGACACCAATAAATGGACAATCATCTCGCAGTTGACTAGCCACCCGCACGTACGTCTTGTAACTCTCGGAATCCTTGGTGGCAAAATAACCAATTATATTGCGCTTTTTAGTCTGGGGGAAAAAAAAAAAAAAAAAAAAAAAAAAATACAGAAAATGAAAATAAAAGATATAGTAAATTACAACAACTGCTGTATGTTAATTTTGAAAATCATTGATCCAGCATACGGATTTCATATATGTGTAAACATGTACAAGTTGACAGGCCTGCAAGTGAGAAATATTTACCTAAGAGAAGACAGATCATCCAAGAAATGGGAAATATATTCGATTTGGGTTTGACCACCCAGAATTTGATTTCTCTACTCAGAAAAGTTACTGCCTCTCTAAACTGAGGTTCATGCCGAGAGATGAAACCACTTAAAATACTTCAAAAAGTATGTCCATCCAGATCAAAACCCGAGGTGGTATCTTTTTTTTTATGTCCATAGATAAAAATTTTAAATGGGGGGCTGGGTGGTCTACCACAAACGAGACCAATATCTATATATATATTCCAGCAGAAAAGGTCAGTTAGTTTTCTGTGCATCTCACAGATAGATGGTCCTTTGACCCCTAAGCTGAAGGACTGTTTGGTTGGACTTGTATTTTTATTCAGTCAGGTTAAGTGTTTCGAATTGCATACCTGCGTTTCAGTAGAAAAGCAGCACCATTGTAACGTCAAAAAATAAAACTTTGTTCCTTGTTTTAAGCTAGAGTTGTAGTTTCGTTTGAATCGAGCACCGACTTCAAATGTAAACAATGAAATAATAGCGAAGATCGCAAGTCACTGTTAACCTCCAAAGCAGCTCTTACTGCTTGACACGTGCACTCGCTTCGCACACTCCGTTTCTCTGAGACGGTACGAGACTCGCTTTTTATAATATCCAGTCACACCTAATTTCCATACGTGCAGCGAGACTTTGCGAGATTTTGCGTGAACTGTATGTAATAAACATTCAGGGACGCCATGTTGGATTTCTTCCCTTCTTTCTTTCTTTCACTCGCAGCGCACAGGACAAGCAAACCCGAGGACGTTTCGCAAGTAAGCCCTCTTCATGTTCATGTTCCCTACACTCCCCCCTGATCTCATGATCACAGAGATGGCAGGGAGGCCTAGATCGCCTTCGCCGGTTGCTTCTTCGGAGGGGGACAACGCAAGCCTCATCTTCGCTTGTGCTCTCGTCCGCGGTCTGAGGGTCGAGAAACATCGCGTCCGCTGGGATACTGCTGATATCCGAGTCACTGTCCGATGGGGCTGCTGCAAGCCAGAGCGATGCCTCACTGCTCTCTGACTCCGACTCGCTCTTGTCGTTCAGTGATGATTGCGTTGCTAACCGTAGGTCCCTAATGTGACGGGGCATACCGTCGACTCGCACCGCCTGTGGGCTGATTACCTCGGTGACGCGTCCAACTCCGTATTTCGTCGTACACTTGCCGCGCGGGTTCTTAATCCAGACGACATCCCCTTTTTTCAGTTTCTCTTTGGTTATTTCCAGTTCGGGCAGCAGGTTAGTCTCTATGCCTTTCACCCTGACGTGATACCTGTGCAAGGTGTCAGCCGGCGCTGTAGAGGGTGAAACATTATCCTTTGGGGTTACGTTATACAGGTAGACTGCCTCAAATACCGTGCAGCCCGTCCTGGCCGCAATGGTTTTGACGGTTCTGTGATTCCGCTCGATGACCCCATTTCCACTCGGTACGTGGGCGCATCGAAACCTCAGGTGTACTCCCCAGCCATCAGCAAACTTTCTGAACTGCTCACTAGTGAATGCAGCGCCATTGTCGGTTAATATCTCCGTTGGGGGGCCACGTTCAAGAAAAATATTGTTTAACTGACGGATGATGCTGGCTGCATCCTGCCGGCGCAGCATGCGCCATATCGCAAACCTGGATGGACCGCAATCAATGAGAGTCAAGAAATCCTCACCGTTGTGGTGAGTAATATCCATCGCCAGCCGGTTCCAATGGCTTTCCACTACCAGCTTTCCTTTCTCCCAGCGAACGGGTGCTGGATCAATGGATTGGCATGCTATACAATCTTTGACCACTTTCCTGACGTCTGCCTTTTGTACTCCTGGTTCAACCAACTTAGCGAAATATAGGGTCCGCTTGACCCCAGGGTGCCCGGTTTGTTGGTGGACTTCTTTGATGGTATTAGATCGAACGGGGCTCATGGAAGCGGCGCAGGCGGGCTGCATGGGTTCAATAGTCTTTCTTATGGCATCAAGCCATCTTTGAGGTACTCTCGTCAAACAATCTGCTTTGTTCAGGCTGGATTTGACCAGGGACACCTCTATTGACAGCGCATATTCGTTCACCAGCTTCATGATCGTGTCGAGCCGCCGTCGGATGAGCATCTCGCTCGTGGCTTTGGTTCGTATTCTGGCCCTCCCGGTGAGAGTATCTGAAATCCACTTATGGACGCAAGCAGAATCCGTGAATAGTCGCAGGGTGGTCGTCTTCCAAAGGATTGCCAAGTTTATCCCCTTGATAACCGCATCAAGTTCTGCCAGGTTTATGTGCTGGGAGTCCTTTTCTGGGCTTAACCAGCAAGCGTCTTCCACCACCATTCCATCATGGACCACCGATACACCAATGGCGAGAGAGCTTGCATCAACCCACACACTAAGGTTCTGGCTGTCGACGCACCATCTGCCTCGCGTTGGGTCTTCCTTGTGCACCCTGGTGAGGACTTCTTTGAGCATTGTATTGAGAGGGACGTCATGAGTTTCGTCATCCCATCCAGTGGTGACGTCGGAGGCTCTTCGCTTAATAAATGCCACCGCAACACGAAGCCAGCCGCCGACAGGAAGGTGTCCAACTAACTTTCCGCACAAGGAAAATACGTTTCGTCGTGTAACAATACAAGGCATGTCCGGGGTTTCATTTCCTCGTTTCCAATACAGAACGTCATCTTCCTCCCAGACCTGCAAACCAAGTACCCGTGCGCCATCTCGTAGCCTTTCCGGTTCCTTGCTGAGAAGGCCAAAGTTGTAGAGATGCTCCCTCACGCGCGCCGCAGATACAATTTCCTCGTACACGTCATCAATATATGCAGACGTTGCCCGCTGAATGCGCTCATCTTTAGTCAGAATGGTGTCAACAATCATTTGCATAATTGATGGCGCAACATTAAGTCCAAATCCCATGCGGGTTAGGCAATACCTTTTCCCCTTGATGAGCACCGTTTGATAGGGCCATAGTGATTTGTGTACACGCACTTGAAGGTATGCTTTGTGAAGATCCAGTACAGATACATTAGATCCCACTTGCCGCCATTCCCTCAACTTTTCAGTGCATACGTCCGCGCGAGCTGTAAAAGGGTCCACGTGCTCATTCAATTCTCGATAGTCGAGCACCGGCCTCACCTTCTGCTTATTCTGTTGGATAACCGCCATTAACGGGATCAGGCACTTTGGAGGACCCAATTCCTTCTCTGAATACGGAACTAGCCATCCATTACTAATCCAAGTTTGTAGTTCCTTGTCGTATTCTGCACGAGCTCCGGGGGGGGAATTTTGTATTCTGGCACCTTATTGCATAATTTCTCGGGTGGCTGCTCCTCCGACCACTTCCAGGAGGCTGTCCAGGATTTTGTGCGCTGGTCGAATTCCGCACAAAAATCAGGCTGTTCCAGCTTCATAGCTGCACTCAGAGCAAGGCCCGCTTTTGCAAAATGTGCCCTACCCTCACCATCAATGCGTACACCTCCCAATTCCTTGATGACGTCCATTCCCAGGAGTAGGTCGTAACCGAGCAGGTCACCGTTTATAACCAAGGCTCGTGCAGTTACTGTAGGCCCATCGCCGACACCTGCGCGAATGATGCTAACGCCACAAGAGGCAATCGAGCCACCGCCAACCGTCAATACCGGGATCCTTTCCTTATCCCATGCGTCACAGCATGCTTTGCGCACGAGGGTCTGCGTGCACCCGGTGTCTACGAGCGCGAAGCGCTCACGCCCGTTTACGCGCACGCTCACTGTGGGTAGCGCCTTATTTGGCGACGATCTGGGGAGAAGACTGGCGCTATAGCTTACTCCCCTTGCCAGTTTCCCGGACAACCTCTTGCCACGTGACCCAGCTTGTTGCACCGGTAACAACGCACGCGTTTTAACGTTCCTCGATCGGGCGCGTCCTTTGCACCGCTTCGGCTACGGCAGTCTTTTGAAAAATGATTCGGCCCGCCACATTTGTAGCATCTCACGTCTTCTGTTGGTGGTGAAGACGCTTCCGCAGCTGCCGAAACCGGCTCTGTGTCCTCTTTCAAAATGTTTCGGGCTCTGGCCAACAACTCGTCAAGCCCAATCTCACTGAGTCTGGACGATGCTCGCAGCAGTCTGCTGGCGCCGTCTGGGAGTCCAGTCAGAAAAGCGCATCCCAGTATTCGCTCGCTTGTTCCACCAAACGGCGCGGCTAGCCTCCTCAAATCAGCCAGGTAGACGTCCACAGTCTCATCTAGCCCAAGCCGCCGTTCGGTGAACTGCCTCCAGGCGACGAAAGGGTCCACAGCAAAGGCTGCGTATAGCGCCTGCCTAATTTCCTCCAGGCCTGGTTCGTCTCCGAGCTGCTGATACACCGAATATGCTCCTTTGGTCAGCCTCAGCGGGATGACCAGTGCAGGATCCTTTATATTGCAAAGTCTGCAGACGCGCTCGGCTTTCTCCCACCACTCGACTACAGAGGGTCCGGAGGGGGAGCCGTCGAACTCGGGTATTAACCTCAAGTCAAATTTGTCCATCGCCGAGATAGCTTGAAATAATAGCGAAGGTCGCAAGTCACTGTTAACCTCCAAAGCAGCTCTTACTGCTCGACACGTGCACTCGCTTCGCACACTCCGTTTCTCTGAGACGGTACAAGACTCGCTTTTTATAATATCCAGTCACACCTAATTTCCATACGTGCAGCGAGACTTTGCGAGATTTTGCGTGAACTGTATGTAATAAACATTCAGGGACGCCATGTTGGATTTCTTCCCTTCTTTCTTTCTTTCACTCGCAGCGCACAGGACAAGCAAACCCGAGGACGTTTCGCAAGTAAGCCCTCTTCATGTTCATGTTCCCTACAAACAAGACGCAGACAATCGTGATTCGCGCAATGAACGCGCACAGACGCAGACAATCGTGATTCGCGCAATGAACGCGCACAGACGCACGCTTACATGTGTCGACCATTTTTGTCCAACACATGCCAGCATGTGAAACAGACGTTAACCGAAACAGAATTATTACTGAATCACATTGAATGGGGATAGTTTTGAATTAAAAAAAATAATTTAAATTTTATAAATCGTTCCCATCAGAAAATTGCACAAAAAAGTATGAAGCGTGTTTAACCGATGAACACAATAACATTTATGACAACATTTATATTTGTAGGTTGGAATACTTATTTTACTTATATCGTATGTAAAAAGTAAGTCTTTTTTTTTTTTGCTTTGTCAGTTTTGTATGCAAATCATGAAATTTGATTGGTTGAAAGAAATAGTATTAGCAAATATCTGGCATTTCGTTGAATGACTTATTTGTAGTAGTCAACGTTTTTGTGGACAACCCAAATGTTTTGAGTTCAAATGGCACGGTATTAAATAAAGGATTCATTTTTCATGAAGGGGTGTAGGGTATAAATTGGAGAAAATTACATTTCTATTTGCCACAACGGCAATGCTAAGCGCATCAGTTTTTTTTAGTTTTTTGTTTTATTTATTCACACACTCACCCACACGTGTATATCTTAATATAAGGATGCTTATTATTTACAATGAAATCGGTTGCAATAACTTTTCATTGATCAAAATAAAAAAAACTTAAAAAAACTTAAAATCATGTTTTAGTTATAAAAAAAAAAACCCAAAAAACATTAAAACAATAAGTTATAGCAAGTTTAATCGTCTATGCGAAAAGTGGACAAAAGTTGACCAGGAAAAAAAGATGGCTGATATAAATAAAGAAGAAAGATAACTCCAAGTTGTTGTCTTTTTTTTGGGGGGGGGGGGTCTTAAAATTATCTCATTTTAAACAGAAACAATAAGACAATGGCGATTCAAAGAAGAACTGTTTACTTACATCGAGCTCGTCTAAATCATCAAGCGTCTTCACTTCTTGAACCGGATCCCTCAGCTGGTCCCTTATATAATCTGATAAGGCATCCACTGACCGCTGGCCACGGTATTCTTTTTTGACCACTTGACCATTTCGAAACAGCTTTAATGTGGGATATTTACTTATATGATAAGATGTAGAAACGCTGGCTGGAAATAAAACAAAATTACAATTTTTACTTTCGGAAAAGGTTATACGGAAATAACAAAAACGGCAGCTTTTAATAGCATTACTATTACTTACAAGTGAAATTTATTCAATGTAGTTGTAAGATATTTGTATTTCCCCACATCCAATACAAAAATCCTATTAAAATAGAGCAATCTTATATACGACATGCATTCAATAAGTAATGCCTCTGACCCACTCCCAGTTGTCTGATCGAGATGAAATTTTGCATGTGTAATGATTTATATCTACGGCTTATGTTGCAAAAACAGCTCTGAACTAATTGTGGTTTCTGATTTACAGGTGTTTGAACAAAGTCAGGTGTGAAATGGAGCCAGTTGAGTGTCGCGCAGTGATCTGGTTTTTGTATTCGAAAGGATGCACACCAAAGGAGACTTTTGATGAAATGAAAGAAACTTATGGTGATGATGCCCCATCATATGACCTTGTAAAACGCTGGCATCGTGAATTCAAACATGGCCGGAAGTCTGTGGAAACAGATCCAAGACCTGGTCGTCCTTCTGCCATGGATGAGCCATCTGTCCGTCAAGTTGAGGCTGCTATTTTGGAAGATCGACGCATTACTATTCGCAAAATAGCCCAAGAGGTCAAGCTTAGTACAGGGTCTGTTGAAACTATCATTCATGACCATTTGCATATGCATAAGATGTCTGCCAGATGGATTCCCAGGTTGTTCACACCTTTCCAGAAGCAAGAACACAAGTGCTCGAGAATGAATTTGGAGATGTGCCAAGAAAATGAGTCAAAGTTTTTCAAAAGACTGATTACACAGGATCAAACTTGGGCCCATCACTATGATTCAGAGACCAAAGCCCAGTCAATGCAGTGGAAACACTTGGACTCACCAACTCCAAAGATTTTAATCTTCCTAAGTGAATAAACACTGTGCAAAACTTCTGTTTGAGGGAATTTCTTAGTACTAGAGAAATACTAGTCCCAGGACACACATGAAATAAAGAGACTCTTATCTGAAAGACCTATGGAAAGATAATATTGATTATTTTCCCTTGCTGATGAATTAGACAATCAGTTAACAGTGGAAAGTGGAATCCCAAGATTTGCAGCAATTTGATGCAGATTAAGTCCATCTTCATATTAGCAAAACCCTTTTAACATATATGAATGTTTTTTGTGGGGTGTCAATTTACTTCTTTCGTATTTGTGCATATATCTATCTATATCTGTCGAAAAAGATCTTTAATTTTTTTCTTGCTAATGTTTAAAATTTCATTTTATCCATCCACAGATTCACTTAAAATCGGCTTCTTGAAAAACGTCCCCTAACTTTGTCAATGACGTCACGTAATTCTTCATGTGTTTCTTAACTTCGACCCTGCTGTCCCCCCCCCCCCCCCCCCACACGTCAAACTTGACTTACTACACCCTTCGCAGTCAACTTCCTCTGGCTATGTTCGGGTATGAACGCAAGACCACACACTACACAACGGAAAGATGAGGAGACCGATGATCAAATACTTACTCTCAGCATCACAGTCAACTTTTCCAAAGGCAATTTTCCCTGGATGCTGAAAAAGGAAAACTAAGGAAGATATTTATTCGGAATAAACAAAAGGATTCAAACACAATCAGGAATTTGATTTCGGTGTAAAAGACAAAAAAAAAAAAAGTCTTACATCCTTCTGGTTGGTTCTTTTATTGTTAAAAACGAAAACCAACAGAATGGAATTAAGACAAGTTATTTATGAAAGAAAGAATAATTAGCATTACTACCTGTTCAATAAGTGATCCAAAAAATATACAATTAAAAGTTTTGATAATGTTTAATACATAAATCATTCGTTTGTATTTAATTCAATTCAAACTGCAAGGTTAATAACATACAGGGTGTTCAGGATAAATTTGTTCATTTTTTTTATATTCTTTCATTTCAGAAACATCTGACGTATTAATAGCGGTAAAGTGCAACGGATAGCTGTTTGTGTTTACTATTCTAGGGTTTTAGAGCTGGCGACCATGGACGACTGAAAAGCACTGGAATATTGGAAGAGATCGACCTGCATCACGATTATTTGCGGCAGATTAAAAAATTTTGGAAATCTTAGCTGCAGTTCAGTGTTCTTGGAATACCAGGAAACGTGAGCTGGAGAATTTGGACAAAGATGTGGAAGCATGGACGGCGGCACGGGGGCGCTCAAGCCCCCTCACTTTTTACCTGGGCCCCCCCACTTTACGGTCATCAATAATTAAGTTGATATGCATGTGTTTAATCGCCCCCCCCTCCCACTTTTATAACTGTCCCGCCGGCCCTGGGAAGCATTGGCTAGCAGGAACTATCATAGCAAGCATTCTGATTACCCGCACAACAAAATTCGCTGAGAGGCTGGGAAAAAAGAAAGAAAAAAAAGGTACCGCAAGATCCAGGCAAGAAAGATGTACGTTTAAATGGTAACAGCGAAGAAAGCGCTGAACGAGGATCTTTGCGACTTCTCATACAAGTCAAAGACCAATTACTCAGCGCAAGGCCTAAGAAAGCTGCCTTAAGAAAACCAAGAAACTCCTAAACAAGGTCAAACACCCAGAAATTCTGCCAGGATCAATTGCATAACGCGGGGAGAACGAGTGGCAAGCCTACAGTTTGCACAAAGTCCCACGTGTCATGAAATCAAGTTCTCTTCAATTCAGATGGCTATATCGAGTTGCCGTTCACTGTGTTCGAGTGCTGGGTTAGGAAGATGGCTGTGGGAAAGTCATATAAGTGACAACAGGACTCATCTGTGTCACATCTCTGGAAAAACCCAGAAGTGGCTGAGAACTTCGACAACTTCAGTCCAACAGCTTACTCTTTTCAACTAAAGTCGATCCTTATTCTTTTTTAATAACGTTTATAACGCCGTCACCTTGAACCGTTTCTTCACAAGTTTTACAGTTCCGGTGTGCGATCAGTCCTTACCAGAAATCAAAACCATGTGGGAGGACAAATGATTGATTGCAGACTACATTGAACAATTCTTGGCCATTAACGCAAAGATACTGTCAGGACGAAGAGGCGCAACGTCATATGTGTGAGGCGCAGTTGAGAAAAAAACAAAAACAAGCATACTTTCTGCAATATAAAGGACGAACCGATTGTCAGGATCAAACCGGTGTTCAGGCATCTCTCAAAGGACACCATGGAGGCAGCATGCGCTAGATTCAGGTCTCGCTCGGAGGACGTAATGGAGGCTCAAGGCTGCTTTTTAAAGTGAGCTGTATTCAGTAAAAATAATTCAAGGGCAGATAATTCGCAAGAGAGATAATCATGCAATTTAAAAAACAACTACATATATAAAAATTAAATTTATTCCAATAAAACAAAATGAAAGTGAATAAACGAAATTAAATAATTTATTGCACTATAACGAAATGTTTTATTGGAATAAATTTAATTTTTATATATGTAGTTTTTTTTTTTTTAAATTGCATGATTTTCCCTTGCAAACTATCTGCCCTTGAATTATTTTTCAGAAAAAAGATGGACGCTTACTGAACGAATCACTGTTATGATACGAAGAATGGAAAAATACTTGTAATTAAAGTTCTAGTGCATAACTTTTTCTACTTTTTTGTACAGTGAGTAAGAAAATAACGCTGAATAAGTATATGTTTTTATAAAAAATAATTTTTCCGTACGGCCGCTCATCAGCACAAGCACCAAATTTTTCTTAAATCATTTGATGCTATTGCTGTTTTTTTGAATGAAAAAAAAAAAAAAAAAAAAAAAATCGATTTAATCTGAATTTATCAGTGTATCGGTTCTGTTGTCATAAGACTGTCCTCCCAGGAAATACCTCCTCCCTTTTTAAGGGTGTGTGGGGGAAATCCTATGTATTACATCCTCCTTTATATTTAAAAATCTAAAAACTTTTCAAATTACTAAATAGTTAAAACTAAAAACTGAACAGACGTTTCTGTTCGGCATCAATTGTACTATAGGGATTATTTGAATACTTTATTTTGTTTGATTTTTGCACACATTTTGGATGAAATTTATTAGTCTTAAATTGTATTTTTTATCCCAAAATAAAACTAATTTATTTTTTAAAGACTTCAAAATCGAACTTTAATACAATGTCTTAATCGCTGATAGCCATCTTGTAATTTCCTATTATTTTCTTTTGCGTTTGACATCTATAAAAAGGAAATACGTTTGACTTTATAAAAACATTGGTGTCTGCATTTCTTTTCACATCTATAAAAAGGAAATGGGTTTTCATTTTATTTATAAAAATATCATGGGGTCTGCGTTCACGCTTGACATCCATTAATAAGGTACTTAACTTTTATTCATAACAATATTTTTATATTATATTTATCTTTAACTATATATTGTATGTAGTTCTGTCACAATTATAATGCTCCCATCCGAGCAAAAATATACGACCAGAGGGAGCATATATTTGCTAGTTAATAAAGATATAAAATTTCAACCTATGAAATCTAATTAGTATATTTAAAATTAACCAGTCAATCCATATGTTACAGTTTAAGAGCCAATCCCTTCTGCATAAAAACAAAATGTAGTCAGATACGGAAACCCTTCCTATTTCTACAGTGCAAATATATCAACAGATTATAAACCCCCCTTCCCCATGCCTTGAATGCCAGCTGGTGTCCACCATCGCAACTAGTGGTTTAAAAAGCTTCGTATGCCAAGAGTCGGAATCTACATTTTTGCAGAATAAAAACCACTGCTTGAAGTAAAAGCAACATTCCATGCTAAATGCCAGTATACTGAAATCATATGCCCTTAATAGGGTTAAGATGAAAATTCATATACACTAAATGTACAAAAGCAAGGAAATTCCCAAATTTTTACTTTTATTGTCATTAAGGGCATGACTACATATCAACCAAACTATTTCATTATCACATCACTACAGTATAAATCTATGCATGAGTGGATGAAGTGTGTGAGATGTGCTGAAGAAAAATTCCTACCAGTAAAATACATAGCCCTGTTATGCTCGCATACCCTTAATGACAATAAAAGTGTAAAAATTTGGGAATTTCCTTGCTTTTGTACATTTAGTGTATATGAATTTTCATCTTAACCCTATTAAGAGCATATGATTTCAGTATACTGGCATTTATCATGGAATGTCACTACTTTTGTAAAGGCTATGCCTCAATACAATATTCATTTTTAAGGTTTTATGGAATTTTCTGGAAAACTAACGTATGTTAAACTGAAATTAAAATGCCATCAACTAGACCCTAGAACCTCTATCTCTGCCAAAAATCAGCTGAATCCATCAAATAGTTGATGAGATAAAGGGTGGCACATACGTACGTACATACACACGGATAACACAAAATCATGCCTGACCTTTCTGGATCTCTGGGTTGCCTTGACTAATGATGCTGAAATTCTACACACTTATAGAACCTATCAAATAAAAATTTTGTGCAAAGTTTTAACTAATTTGGTTTATTGGTTTTTGACTTCTGATTGATCAAAGAAATGAGATTTCCAGCATAGGCCGTTTTTGAAGTCTATTAAGGGATAGAGCGCTCTCGCGCCTCCCTTGATTGGCTGGATTATTGTAAATGTGGCTCACTTTGACTAATACAGTGGGTATCGTCGTGCATTTTTAAAAGGGTCATTTATTTCTACGTTGAGTATAGAAGGTGGAGGAGGAGGGAGGGGAGGAATGTCTGCATGTCAATCATTGTATTTGTTTTTCTTTTCAAACGACAACAACAAAGAAGATCCAACCAGCAAGACGACTTCCACTGTCATAATTCATCAACGTTAAGTCTACAAGCGAGAGGCAAACGCAAATAGGAGACGCATCCGAGTCTATAGATAGAGTGCGCTTTAAAACAGCACATTCAAAGCAGATTATATTAAGGGTATTTATATATTATGCCACTTTGTGGACAGCTTAATCAATCTCACTTCAATGAGCTGGATTTACCCCAGCGTTGCACGGGTGGAGGGCTTAGACAGAAATATTTTAAAACGTAGACATGTTTACATTTTTTATTAATTGTTTTTTAATAGAACTTTAAAAAATTTTTTTTTTCTTTTTTTTTTTTTAAATATTTGATTGATCTAATAGATAAAATTATTATGTTGGATTTTGTCATCGATAGAGATTAATCTAGTAAAGGAATATTTGATTCTGACACACTAGATCACGTTCTTTGCAATAAAAAAAATGAATTTTTCTTCGGTTTCTTTCGAATAATAGTTGTCCCAGCTCGGAACTTTGATAACATGAATACATTCTTCACTATTCACCTTCACATGCTCTTAATAAAATTAAAAAAAAAAAAATTAAAAAATTTTTTTTTTAAATCATCAAGAGGACATTATTTAAATGCTTACATCATTCATAAAAAAAAGCTTAAGAAAGCTTTTAAAAAGGCTTAAAAAAAAAAAAAAAAAGCTAAAAACCACAAGCGACCATTTGGAAAATCCATGGTGATAAAAAAATTTTTTTAAATTGGTCCTTGTTTCTTATGTAACATGTGCCAACTGCCATTAAAATACGTACTGGAAATTCTCCCTGTATTTTTTTGGAGGTCTCATCAAAAACTGGAGCTAAAATCTGACTAAACCGACACCTGCAATGAGAAGAGGAAGAAAAAAAAAAGTATTAGGATTTTCAAACTGTTTGCGAATTTTTAATTCATCAACAGAAGTAAAACATTGGAATAATAAAGGGTTAATTTAAGTTTACTTCTGAAGACTAAAAATAAAATTACCAAGGTACCCAGTGTGGTACTCAACCTGGATGGCTCGAGCCAGCTTGAAATCGAGTCAACAAGTAGCGCGATTGAGCTAGACAAGTTTTTTACAATATGCGTTTATGAAACATCTGATTAAATTAAGGAAGAATATGTTTTCATGGGTTGTCACTTTAACAAAAAAACTAGGACCTGAAGAAACAGGGAATTTTTTAAAAAATTGATAAAACTTACTTAAATAAGACAGAAATGTTGATTTACCTTGTATTCACATACACTACCACAACATTCTTAGTTGTAAACATCTTTAGAAATGTGAAAAATCAACTTCCTAGTTTTTAGGTTTTTACTCATGTTGGTATTATTGGCGTGGTAAGTATACTTACATCTAAATAGAAACCAACAACTTTCTTTTTTCTTGTTAAGTATTTCCATAGTAATAATGCG
Organism: Sepiola atlantica; assembly: GCA_963556195.1. Lineage (NCBI taxonomy): Eukaryota > Metazoa > Mollusca > Cephalopoda > Sepiida > Sepiolidae > Sepiola > Sepiola atlantica. The sequence continues at coordinate 87,827,878 of OY744534.1, read as the reverse complement.
CAAGTTAACAGATGGAAAAAAAAAAAAAAAAAAAAAGTTAATTACGCATCAATCTCAATCGACCATCAATCACCATTCAGAAAAATAAAACATTTTATTTCAGTAACGAGTTCATTTATAGAGGAAAAAAAAAAAGAAAAGTAAATCAGTGTGATATATGTAACCAGTAACCCGTTGGGTCAGTTTTTAAAATTATTAAATATAATTTCTTAACTTTGCCATGAGTTGATAAAGAGCAGCAGTAGTCAGCCAGCCAGCAGTATGGCTGCTGCTTCAGATTTCAAACATGTCCACAGCTTTTGGCAACTACCATTATGTCATCCATTTTCAATTATACATATACACACAAGAAATTATATTGATATAAAATTAAATTTATATCGATCAAAATGCTTCCTGAAGGGATCGAGTTTCAATTACAAAAAAAAAAATAAGCTCATGCATATATATAAGGTACTAAAGCTTTTTTTTTTCTTTTTTTTTTCTTTCTTAATGCAACTTTAATTCCTATATAATTTTATTTCTAGCTACCAGATAGCATTTTATTATTAAGTATTATTATTATTATTACTAGTATTACTATTGTTATAAAGAATTTGATATGCAAATTACCATATCGCACGGTAGTCTTAAGCGTAGTATATTATTATTATTTTGATTATTATTATTATTTATTTATATATAAGTAACATTTTAAGCTGAATTATTTCAACACTTGATTTTGGAAATGGTAGTTTTATCTGTACTATTGGAGAGCCATGCATATAACTGTCCTGTTTTTAAATCTCCGAAACAGTTACATGGTAAACAGCTGATGATCCCCTGTGTTAATATTAGATGCTTACGTTAAGGTCTCCTGTTTTTGTTTCACTGTTAGATACTTAATCCCCCTTTTTATTTTATTTACTTACTATTATATATTTTATTTATTTATGAATTTTCCAACAAATGTTAAGTCTGCACTATTTTGGATTTAGTTAATTTCTGTGGGAATTTAAACTGCATTTTCCTTTTTTTTGTCTTTTTGTTTAAAATAACTCAAAGCTTCTTTAGACTATATATATATTTATTTGAAAACTTATTTTATAATAATTTATATACAGATGAGGGCACACACGAATAACGCAGTTACACGTGAAAAATCACAGTTCCAAATAAATTTACAGGAAAACTCTTGATATACTTATGTATATCTGGGGATGGCACGGTAGCTTAGTGGTTAACGACGTGGACTGAGGACCTGGGTGTGCCGGGTTCGAATCCAGCTCGTTCCACAGAAACACATCAAAACCAACACCTGACCATGTGTCTAACCTCTTGGAGAGGTGGTAAATAAAATACCCAAACCAAGTCACCCGGTTTACCCTTGTTTAAAAAAAAAAAAAAAAAAAAAAAAAAAAGAAAAAAAAAAGAAAAGAAAAAAAGTAAACAAAAAGTAGTTTAAAGAACAAATTCTCGTCTTCAGAGATTTAGACACTAAAGTTTGCCAGATGAAAGAAATAAGTAGAGGCAAAAGTTCATTCGTCCACCACCCCAAAAGGAAGATTTAACAATTGTTATGAAAAGATCCTAACAAAAGAGAGTGCAGATAAATACCAATTTGACATAACTGAAGAATTTGTTCTTTTTTGGTAAACTAACTGAATTATGCAGATTTTCTAGGACAATTGTAAACTGCATGACTTGGTTTGAATATAAATTATAAAATGATATAATTGTCTAAATTAATTATTAGATGCTTATCCAGAAGTCAACTGACATAAAAGAAATTTAAAAAATATCTTTATGATTTTCGTACACATGACGGAAAGCATATATATATAGATATATATAGAGAGATAAAAAATCACATAAATTGATCAAATAGGTTTTTTTTTTCCACAAGAAATTTAAGTGATTATTGGGAATTTGTAGAAATTACAACTATGTACATGGCTGATTCAAAACTTTATTTTTGAAGAGTTAAAATTTCTTGGAGTTATCTCCCTTAGCTTTCAAACATGGCAACAAGAGACCGACGCAATAAAATTTGATTTTTTTCTGTAAAAAACAAAACACTACTTGATCAATTTACGCGATTTTTTTTTTTTTTTTTTTTTTTTTTTTTTTAACATGCTTTCCGTCATGGGTACATTCAAAGATATTTCTTTGAAAAAAAAAAAAAAAAAAAAAAAAAAAATTGTATTTTAATTTTTTCTATGTCAGCTCACTTCTGGATGAGCACCGAATTATTTCTTTCTTGATAATCATTGAGTGTGCACAATGACAAGCAAGAAAGATCCAGAGTTTTAGTAATATACCAGAGGTAGAGACGGTTTGTCTAGTGAACGACCCATGACCTTTCGTGAATCGATTTCTAATAAATACAATTCATAGAAAGTTCAATGTAAATAAAAAGTTCAGTTAGAATTAATGAGATTAATTTCTTTTAAAAAAGGCAAAGTTTAAAATTACGAACAATCGTTTTGCAACATACGCTATCCGCAATAGCTAAGTTGAACACCAGAAATGAAAACGCAATTAATTTCAAAACGTTATATATCACCCATGGTAGTGAACAATCTGGATTATTAACGGAGAAATCTCCATGAGCCGATTGTGTCTCCGCAGTTTGAAAATTATAAAAAAAAAAAAAAAATAAAAAAATAAAAAAAAGGGCCTGGTGTATTGCAGCTAAAATATATTGGCCAGTCTTACATTTTCTAACACATGGTGTTGGGATCAACTCCTAAACCCCCATAAAAATAATATACATAGAAAGTAGATCATTCCTACCGAATTTGAGTTTTTTTTTTTTTTTTTATCTCAAGCAGTTTGAATATCCATAGGCTTCAAACAGAATCATCTATATTATTTTCCATATCGACCCATATACACGTGTTTCATGCCAAACCTGCAATCATCAGTATGGAAGGAGAAAATCCCTGCCAGTTGCACGATTCGAACTCCAATACGAAAGTCATTCTTAACTCAGTAGTCGGAGTCTGATGTACTTCTAGTTTAACATTAAAGCTGTCATTAAATTTGCTGTTAATCTTAACGACTTTAAGTGTTGAATATTTGGTTTATAATACGTTTGTATGTCGGAATCTGGCGTAGTACAACAGCTCCTTTGTTGATCCAGCGAACAGCATCGCTTGCTAACGGGACGATACGTCGTTTCTCGATCCGGGCGACGTCGAGTTGTCTTGCCAATCTCTCCCTTTCGGCTGACAGCAGTAAACCCAATTCGGGAATTATATTTCCCTTTCTTCTTGCTGTCTCTTCTCTTTCTGCTTTCAATGTCTGCACCCTAGCTGCTATTGTTAGCAGCTGACCCGTCGCTACCACCACTCTTTGCAGACGCTTTGTCGTTGTCACAATTTCGTGCCGGCGGTTTCTCTCTAACTGAAATCAATCTACACATAAAATATAACAAGTCTTCTCTTTTAGTTCAGAGCCATTTATTTTCATTTATTAGCTTGTCGACACCGAAGCAAGTTCGTTGAAACAGAGAGAGAGAAGCTTATGCTAGTTAATTAACTAATTACTTAATCACTTGCAAGGGAAGGAAAAGAGGGGGACATCATCTGGCTCTCATTTTTTGGGATCTGAATTCCCCTATCTTATTTAATCGCTACATGGCTAATGCGACTTGACTCGTCAGCTTCCCGTCAAGAACTGAAATCTCAGTGCAGTTTTCTCACCAGGACAACTGATGTCACGAAATCTCGTAATCAACGCACAGGTGCGACCCAACCCTCGATCTGAGGTCTCATCAACTGTCACCGCGAATCGTGAGAAAACATCGCACCAAAGTTGCACGAGATGACTCCGTAACAAATCGCGCAAGTTAAGCGATCTGTCTGTACGTCAATCATCACATGCGTCCCATTATATAACATAAGCGTTTCTGTACATTGCTTGAACATCAGCCACGCGTTTGCCCAGAATTTATGCAAAGCCCATCAGACAACCTCTCTTGGAACTCTGTCAAAAACCTTCTCCAGATCCACAAAGGCAATATACAGGTTCTTCTTCTTACCAAGGTACTTCTCTTACATTTGTCTCAGGATAAACACAGCACCAGTGATACTTTGCTCAGGCATAAAACCAAACTGCATTTCATCTGTACTGATAGGAATTCTTATTTGCTGCTCAATTATTCACTCAATCACTTTCAGGATCACCTGATCCATCAGCTTTTGTGCTCGATCTAGTGTCTTCCTTTTACCCTCGTAACAAGTCACAATCGTACTAAGTTCCCAGTCTTTTGGGATATCCTCTCTTATGATCGGACTTGTCAAGTCGGATCATCTCGATGCCCGTTTCACTCGCAGCCTTCAATAACGCCTGACAGTTCTCCAGTCTTACCCTTCCACACGCAACCAGAAAAAATATCATTAGACTACGAGCTCAATAAAAATAAAATCTCTTTACTTAATAAAAATATATCTTTCTACCCTATACAAGATCTAAACCGAATAGATCTTTATCACAATACGAAAACATTGAAAGAATATTTTGCAGACCAAAATAACAAGACTATAATACATTTTCGTTACTTACCACCTCGTACCAAGACGACAAAAGATAGGCGCCACTCAGTGGACATGACACATAAATTGATCAATGTGACGAAAGCAAGAAACTAATGATATAAGGGGGGGGGGGGGCGATTACAATAATGGACACTAAAAAATATATTACTGAAGTAAAACTACAACTTAAAGACATCAATTGTTGTGCAAACCTGCATATATGTTAAGATAAGAAAGCATTATTTACGAACATTTTTTTGAGATTAGCTCTGTACAAAATTGAAAATGTCCAGCTCTTTCAAAGTTTGATATTCAATTAATTTTTATAAGTATAAATTACATAATTATAAGCAATGGCAATTCTCAAACAAGTCTGCAGACATCATATATATTATTCTAAAGTAAATCAACATTTGTGTTCCCTAAGGCTTTTTTTACTATATATCTTAATCACAAAACACATGCTAAAATATACTTTAGCTTTGGGATTGAGTTATTTTTTTGGGGAAAAAAAAAAAAATTAATTTGCAATGAACTTACCAAGTGACCCATCTATTACTAAGTGCTTGTCTATCACTCTCACTGCATCTTGCCTGAGCACCCCCCCCCCCACTATTATTCTATACAGTTTCTATCTGTCACACTCAGAGGTAATAAACATGTGAGAGCAAAGTGACCGATTTGGGATTTTGTCTCGATTTATTATATTTAAAAAGGTAATTAGTGATATGGAATACTATTTAATGATAGATACATAATTTGAGGTTATAGGACCTTGCTCAAGGGTTTTAGTAATTTTACAAATGATGTTGGGGCAATACTAGTTTTAGGCAAAAATTAATTTTTTGATAATTTTCTTGAAAATTTTGCCCTTTAGGTCTTACTAAGATGAAAAATTTGACCAAAACCTAATTTGAAGTCTGGTTAGGCAGATAAATATTCAACAACCCGAGACTTGAAAGCCAAAACAAAATAGTTAATGACTGAGAATCTTGTATTTGTATTTAGAACTGAAACAAGAGATTGATTTCACTATTCAAGAAGACAAGAGAATTTCATTACTGAACAAAAATGAATTTAATAAAGTTCCATTTAATCAAGGAAGCCATCTTCTACAAAGTTAGCATGAAATTTCTTTGGCAGATTTAGACGTCTTGCGTGAAACCTAATCGTGAGATCATTTGCACCATATTCAGTGCAGTACTTTTTAGAAGGACACGGATTGATAAGCTTCACAACACAAGAATCTGAACGTTAGAGCAATTTACACACGACATCAGTGAGTTATTCAATAGGAAAGGTTTTCTATTACAGAAATTGTAGGTAATTGTGAATATCTTTATTATTCGCCTCCAAACATTCCTCGGACAAACTCCCCAAACCACAGTCATCATTCAAACCCATTAACTCAACTGAATGATGAAGAATCATGAAGAGTTTGGTTGATCTTCACTCAACTAAAATTCTCACATAAGTTCAAAGTTGTATCTTTGGCATCGTTGCTTCATCTCATCAAGATTGATTTTCTTCGATGACGACACAACAGACAGAATGGTTGAAATCTGACGATGTAGCAGCAACAAATTCTTCATGTTTCTCAGGAGACAAACCACGAATCAATGAATTCCTCAGAAGAAGCGTCTCCTTCAGAGCTTTGCAAGTGGCTTCGTCATGTAATTGAGAACTGTTAACAATATCAAAAATACTTTTGGAGATCTCGTGCTGTGTTAGAGCTACTTTGGTTTCAGTTGGTGTTGCTTCCATGTTTAAACACGCGATGGGTTGCACCGTTAATAAAGATTAGATGAATAAGATCAATACTACATCATCAATTACAAAGAAATTATGTTATGATGATGAACGGAAGATTCTGGGAATCAGAGTTTTACACTTTTTCTATTACACAATCGAGAGACCCCACTCTCCTCGAAACAAACATTACATTTGAGAAGCGTCTCCCTAGAGCTTTGCAGATGGCTTTATTAGGTAATTTTTTTTTTTTTTTATGGAAATCGCTCCAGACAAGGCATGAAACCACTTGATGTAAGGAGCTAAAAAGAAAAATTACAACTTTAAAGTCAAAAACTAGCCAACGATAAGTTAGATTCCGACCCAGATAATAACAGTTCTTCCTTTGTCACAAACATCGCTCATGGAATGTGAGGACTAAAGGACAAAATAAGGGAAGCGAGAGTTATGAGGCTGCCGAAAGTAAACCCAAAGGTTCACTTTCTACTAATTGAGAACATTATCAAAAATACTTTTGGAGACCTCGTGCTGTGTTAGAGCTACTTTTTGGTTTCAGTTGGTGCTGCTTCCATGTTTAAACACGCGATAGGTTGCACCGTTAAGAAAGAAGGAATTATGTTATGACGATGAACGGAAGATTCTGGGAATCAGAGTTTTACACTTTCTATTACACATTGCACAATCCAAAGACCCCCCCCCCCCTTCCTCGAAACAGACATTACATTATTTGGGAATTCATAATTGCACAATCTGGGGAGAACATTCCGATTGTGTAATTCCTCCATAATTCATGAATACAAAAAGGCCATTATATCGATTGGCAGATCTTGCTTGACAATTACAGTTGGGTTCCATTGAAAATGAGAATGTCAAAATTTGATGTCATATTTACATTCTAATAAATATCAATCCATGTTTTTGCCAGGAGAAGCCTTAAATTGGCCTAAATTATTGATCAGAACACTTTGGGCCTTTCAATTTTCATGATTTCATTATATGTAGGTTGACACCGAAAAGTTTTGGATTCAGTTTTTTATTAAGGGTAAGGGGGCATATAATAAAAACGTAACTGAACCTGTTTCAGGATAGAATGTACTTTCCAAAAGTATATAGGTTTAGAATGTGCCTCTGTCCTTTTGTTTATTTATGCAAATACGAGGAAAAATCCAGTAAAATTGTCCTCAAAAAAAAAAAAAAAAAAAAAAAAAAAAAAGTTCCTAACCATTGAATAGTGTTTTTTTTCTTGTTTTTTTTTTCCCTTGTTTTTCAAGGGGTCACAGCTTTAAAAAAAACATGCATTTTTTTTTTTTTTTTTTTTTTTTTTTTTAAAATTTCAATTATGCTACTTAAATATGCTAACAAGCTTTATGCAATTTTTATAAGTAACAATAATAGTCATTCAATAAATTCTGGTAAAAATTCTGGGAGTTTCTACGAACAGGACAATTTTATGAACATATGAAATTGACTGATTTTTAGTTATAGATTTCCATAACTTTAAATTATCCTAAAACCCACTTCTACACATGCTAGCAGGTTAATTTTATTTTGTAAAATCAAATTTTATCTAATTTTGTAATATCAAGTTCCTGAAAGTAAACGGAAAAGTGATTTGTTTTGACCTATTTCCACTGCTGGACCCACTGTGTCCACTTCACTGTTATCAATGTGAATAGACATCATGTATAATTCATATAAATGTTATTACTGGCATTATCTTGTGCAATTTATTACACAAACATTGTATCCTGGATTGTAATGAAGTTAGGTTTGAAATCAGGCAAGGAAACAGTTCACAATCTTTTGTTGGAGGTTGTTTTTTTTTTTTTTGTTTTTTTAATAAACATTCATTTTGTTGATTCGACTCTCCACCCGTTTGAAATATAGGATCCATTTATGAAGAACAGAAAACGTCTTAAAACTTATGGATCTAAACTTTATAGAAAACCAAATTTTCTATAATTTCATTCTTTATTATATTTCATTTGAAAATTGCAGAAATATATACCATAATAACTATGGCATAAATTATTGCTAGTTTTATTATACCCCCCCCCCCCCAAATGCTTTATTTTTTTATATTGGTTTGACATCTAAGATTCGGATTACTTATTCAGCGGGTGTGCTGATGCAACATTATACTAGTAACTACTTGGCCTTTTGGCTAAGATCAAAGTGTAGTATCTGTTCCGATGGATACTGCACCCAATAAACTGGTATTGTCTTGGCCTTCGGGGCTTGATTTACGCCGGTCTATGTGTTTGTCCTGTGCAGTTCTAGGTGGTCCACCCTCCCAGGCTTTGCCTCCCCTCTTTGGGGAGGAGTAAGTTTATTGCTTACTGCCCGAGGTGTTCCTACCGGGGAATGCCGACGGGGTTGCCCAGGCAATTTTTAATGGCCAGAGTGCTCACCTTCTCGGGCGCAGGCTTTTCAAGCTCAACTTTCCCGACCCGACCTTGGGTCACATCTTACCTTGTGGAAGTAAGATAAAACTGGCCTTGTGCCTAACCTCCTGGAGAGGAGGTTAATAAATACTCACACTTGCCAACAGACTCGTTTTCAGATGTGAAACAAGTTGCAGTTTGACACATTTTCGCTGATTATATTAAATAGCCATTTTTGTTGAAATGTGTCATATTTTAAACAAAACGCATTTAAAAAGGTTAAATTAAATTAAAATTTATAGCTCTGCCATTTTTCAATTTCTACAACACAATTTGTCTATCTTTCCATTCTCACTTTAGCAATAGCCCCAGAGCCTCAACTGGGTCTGGTCAGAATGACGACCACCTTTCTTTTTTTTTTCATCCTTTAATGTAAAAACTTTTGTCCTTAATTCTTTTTTTTTTATATCTTAAAAAGGAAAAACATATGTAAAAGCCTAAAATAATGATATGTTTATTCAATAAATCACATATTTTATACAATCAGTTTTAAAAGTTATAAAAACGAACATTGATTACTGATTGATTAAAAGATTTCTTGTAGAAAATAAACCTTTGATATTTTGAAGCACAATGTAGAAAAAAGTGTTTTCTTGATCTGAACTTAGATGTTGCAGGACAACGTCAAAATGGAATGTACCTATGTTATTTATTTTAATTAATAAAAAAAAATTTCAAATAAAATTTCAGACAATATTTCATAAAGTTAATCTAAAGAAAAAAAAAATAATTAAAAAAAAAAAAATATATGGCCAAATTTAGTTCTAGATTTGCGATTCCATTCTTGCAGAATATTTGTTCCCCATATTGTATCGAAAGACGAAGTTGAATTCATCAAGAGGATTGTAAATGGAGCATCTATACTATTTGCACGCAATTCTTTCATACAACTTCCATCATCAAATGTTTCTCTTGTAGAGGTGAGATCAAATTATTTTGAAAAGCAGCAAAATACCTTTGACGTAGAGCCTCTTTATCAAAACGAGATGAAAATTTGTTCCTATCTTTACAAGAGCAAGAGAACGTGCAAGCAAGCGAAGAAAGCTTTATAAAAAATATTTTAACTTACCAGTCAGCATAAAAATTAACAAATACAAGTTCATGTCTTGCTGAAAGGGAGAAGAAAAAGGGTACATTAAAATCACATTCAAAGAAAGTCAATTAAATAAACAGTTATGTCTTATTTTAAATGAAATCTAAATTTTTAGTGACATATACATACACATATAGCGTGTATTTAGGCAGCAAGTTTTCATTTAGGCAAACGTTGTTGAATAGCACGGAGTGTTTCTGCTTTGTGATCTTAGTCAATAATACAAATATATTACACCACGATACCAACATTAAAAGGCTGAAGATTCTTGAGGCCCTTTACATAAAAACGAAACGCCCTACAATCAATAACATTGTTTATGAGACTAGTCACAATATTTTGAAGTGTCTAGCTTAGTAATCAACGTTATTAAATTCCTAACCATTAAACAACTACACGTTTGAATTTTAAACGCTCTTAAAACATGGTCGAATTATTTTTTTTTTGCGCTTAAGAAATCCAACTAACTTCACACCCCTTCGAACATAATCACGCCCTTGTAACTTTTCAATACTTTAGACGCTCCTTTTTTTTTATTTTTATTTTTTTTTTAAGTTGTATGAATTAAAAATAAAAATGAAATAAAAAATAAATATAAATAAATTAATAAAAATAAAATAAATGAATAAATAGAATAAATAAATAAAATAAATAAAATAAAAAGTAAAGACATACTCTTTTCCTCTCTTTACACTCTATAAATACATATTCTTTTTTCACACTAACACACCTGAAGATGATTTGAGGATATCAAATCGAAAGTACTCGCAAGGAAGATGGAACAACAAAACTACGGAAACTTCATACACCAGTTTGATCGAGGTACGAAGTTGACCATTCGGAAGATGGAAAAATTTTTAAAAAAGATCACAAAGCAGAAACACTCCGTGCTATTCAACAACGTTTGCCTAAATATATATATATATATATATATATATATATATATAACTTAGTGTAAGTTATAACTTAGTAATTCTGTATGTCTTTCGTATTTAAAAATATTGTTTCGATCTTTTCTTTTTGACTTTTAATTTATTTATATATTTATTTAAATATTTTTTAAAGTTCACTTTATGATTTTTTAAATTCTCTTTATTCACGTAGGGCTATTTATGACATGATATTTAAGTAAATTATACATACGTTTTCCTTGCTCTGTTTGTATAAAAAATGGTGTCCAATAACTAAAACACTTAACTTTTTTTTCTTCTGATGTTTATGGACACGATTTTTTGGACAGTCACACGTATGAAAGATCAGATATATATATCTATATATTTGGTTGTTCACATGTAGGCGAAACGGACCAAGTGTATGGATTTTTTGAAAGGTGAATAAAGAATTGGTCATTGAAATAACATTCTATTGGTTTAATTATATATATATATACATGTCAAAAAGAAGAGAGCGAAACAATATTTTTAAATACGAAAGACATACAGAGTTACTAAGTTATATATATATAGTCTTGGAAGTTTCTCAACCATTAAAACTATATTTAAAAAAAAAACCCAAAACACTTAAGTCCCAAGTCGTTCAGTGGAAAAAAAAAAAAAAAAAAAAAAAAAAAAAAAATCACTCATGTAAGTAAATTTAACTTTTTCAGTTATTATATTAGTTTGCTTCAAACATTATTTACGGGATCAGTTGTTTACCATGAAAAACTGTTTCGGGAATTTAAATATATAGAGAGTATATATCTGATCTCTCATACGTGTGACTGTCCAAAAAATCGTGTCCATAAACATCAGAAGAAAAAAAGAAAAAAAAAAGTTAAGTGTTTTAGTTATTGGACACCATATATATATATATATATATATATATATATATATGACAAATAAAAATAAATCCGACGATATGAGTTAAAAAGGAAAAGCGGAAGACCTAAAACTCAACGTATCGTCCAGCTGTTGCATGGGTTTTATTAAGAGGAAAAAAAATATATATGTGTGTGTATGTGTATATATATATACGCACATATCACACACACACACATATATATTACAAACACAAAACAAGCAGGAAGTTTTTGTTGCTGTTTGGCTCTGTGTAGTACAGCCAGGAATTTAAGCAGACCAGTCTCTTGTTTTTTTTGTTCGGTCGGAAGTGACTGTCATTCTGGTCGCAAGCCTGTCATTCGGTAAAGCACAAAAGTGTCATTGTAACTTCACAAAAAATAAAATCTTGCTACTTGTTTTAAAACTGAGTTGTAATTTTATTTGGAAGGGAAATCCCTTTGTTACAGTACTGACCAAGACAACATGATTGACACCAAGGTCAGTGTTGAAATCAAGCACTGAATTCAGATGGAGACAATGAGCAGACGATCCGGGCCTGTGCAGTAAACACACATAAACACAAGTTTACACGACCGAATCGAGATTCTATTTAATCCGTAGATGATAACATGAGCTGTCTTTACAGTAAGCTGTATAGCTGTTGTGTCAGGAGCGTCATGTTATATGTTGGGTTCTTGGCCAGTCCTCTCCCAACCAACTGCAGCACAATGAGAGATTCATGATTAGATGGATGTGAAATCTGACCAAACGCAACACATGAGGTCAGAGGATTTGCCGAAAACAGAACATTTGTCCAACAAGGCCGAATCAGTTACACGGATGTGATCATGTGAAGCGTTCATCCTCCTAGGTCAACCGTTGCAGAAGCATGGAGGTCTTGAATCGCAGGAAGGTTAACTGGTCAATGGGCAACTTTAGTAGCAAGTAGACAAGACCGTACAGAGTGGAATTTAGAGACAGTTGACCGAACTTTGAGCTTGCGAAATATCAAAAAACGTCTGACCACTGGAAGTGGAGAAAGAGAAGACCATGATAGTTAGCACTCTTGATTAGAGTGGACCTTGGAGTAATGGCAACTGAAGGGTGTGCCCCCCCCCCCCCCATGACTAGCTGGAATAGTCAGCATTGCTCAGGAATGACTGCGGAATTCTGTGCTCTTCTTCACCCAGTACTGACCCCCATATTACTGTATACCTATCAAAATGTATCACTCACTCAACGAAATAGCCTCAACACCCATCTTTAAATTGAAAAGATAAAGCGAAATGCATTCTGGTGGGATTTTGCAATTAAACATTTTTTTTTTTTTTTTTTTAGTAGAATTTTTTTGTTCAAGGGTTCAGTTCGAAATTCCTTACAAATTCCCAAGTTGAACAAAATGCACATAAAGTCAGGGGTTACATCAGTTGAAACATGAAAAAAAAAAAACATCAAAAGATGAGAATACAAATAATACAAATTATTAATCCTTTTCATAATGTCCGCAACAGGATTTTAAAAGTTCAGTTTAAATGGTATTGCATTTTTATTTATTTCAATAAATATATAATTAATAGTAGAAAAAAAAAAAATTAACGGAGTAAAGTTACGCTAATGCGAGAGAAACTCACACATGGTTGTCTCGTGATTTTATTAATATTTATTATTTAGGTAACATTTTGTAATTTATTTATTAAATGAAGTTTTTGAAGTGCATAACTAGTATCCAAGAGTACAAGTCGGTAACACACACCAACCAGTTTAGTGTGCAAAAAATGGGTAAACAGTGAAATTCCCTTTAATTTCAACTTGAGGTAACTCGTTTATTTTGGGGGTTACTTTGATAAAATTTGGATGTAAACAAAATGTAACGTTTTCTCTTCATAAATGTACAATTATTTCTCTTGTGTCATTAATAAATATTTTTTTTGCCAGGTTACTTCAAGTAAGGTTACTATTTTCAGTAACGGGTGTTTTTTTTTGTTTTTTTTAAATGCATTTTTTAACTTAATGTGCACAATATTGTGTCTATGTATATAAAAACAGTCCCATCTTAAAGAAAAAGGGTCACTCGTCAAAATGGTGGGCTTAATAAGGTTTTAAGTCGTCTTTCACAATAAAAATCCAAGTTGAAAACTTTAGTGAATGAAATTTCTGCTCAATTATTAAATAGTGTTTCCGTCTTTTTTTACATGGTCCAAATAATTGTTATTTTTTTGATTAACTATTAGAAGAAAAATCTAGCTTAATCTCTGTGCTACGAGTGCTATTAAGAAAATCCAGTCTGTTACCTGTTGAAATGCTCTTATATGAACAATGTTCCACTTCTGTAATTTTTTTTTTTTTTTTTTTTTTTTTTTTTTTTTTTTAAGAGATAATGGGATTACACCGAATGTTTGGGCTGGCTTCCTCTAATATTTATTGCTTCCATTATGAATAATTTTCATTTACCACAAGATGATATTACATTTGTAAGGAGTTTAGACATTCAACTGCGGCCAAGAATCAATAGCACAAAAGACAGAAAATTTTTCTAATAAACTTTGAACTGTGGCTAGTTGTGCTACCAACATAAATTGGGTATCATTATTTATTTTTTTTTTAAAACGTAGTTCACCCCAAACAAGGCAGGCCGCCACTGTAGACGTAAGGGGCTACCGAGAAGAAAGAAAAAGGGAGACGGTTGGGGGGGGGGGGGGTAAACCTAAACTGGGATCTGCGCAACGAGATGTCTGTTTACATTAATTTAAAACTTCTGCATGTCAGTACTGTCAGGGAAACGGGGCAAGGAGGGAGTTCCAGAGGACAGCAGCACGAGGAAAGAAGCTATTTGAGTAGAAAGCTCTCCGGTATCTGGGGACCTCCACAGTGAATGGATGGGATTTAGTTGATTGTCTTGTTGGTCTAGTGAATTTACGTCGAGGGGGCACCAGAGTAGCCAATTCATCGGAGCATAATCCATTGAAGTATTTGTAAAACAAGCACAAGGATGCTACATTGCGGCGATGGGACAGGGACAGTTCAGGTTTTGCAAAGATCTATGTGGCCACTTTTTTTTTTTTTTTTTTTTAGATATGAAAATTTTTGATAAAAAACAAAAAACAAAAACTAGTTAAGTTATGTGAATGGGTTCTCTATTCCAGATGTCTTTCATCCATTCTTAAAAAAAGATTCTATTGTTTTTTTGTAGGTTTTGTTTTACAGCACGTCAACCATCTTGGGTCATTTTCTGCTGAATTTGTGCATATGTGCTGAATTTGTGCATATGTGCTGAATTTGTGCATATGTGCTGAATTTGTGCATATGTGCTGAATTTGTGCATATGTGCTGAATTTGTGCATATGTGCTGAATTTGTGCATATGTGCTGAATTTGTGCATATGTGCTGGATATAATTGATTTGTAGATCAATTTGTTGTGTAAGATTATATTATCGGGATGTGAATGGTCAATGGCAAAAAAATATGAAATCCAGATGAATTTTCCAACCAATTGGGGGAAGGAGGCAAGTCGGGGAAATTGATAATGGGAGGAGAGGGGGGATATATATATATATATATGGTGAACGCCCCCCCCCTCCCACAGTCAATAATGCTCAATACGTTAGTAGAGCTTTATAATAAAATATGGCAAATGGTTACAAAGTTTTTATGATTAATAGTCTGCTCGAGATCTGTAAAATAAATCTAGGATAAAAGTGTAGTATCTATCCTCGGCCAGGAGAGATCTTTCTCAACTGGGTCAATTTTTATTTTTCTCCCATTCAGTGCCCCTTTGACCCGGAGCTAGATACTCCCCATGTTAAAAACAGACCTTGTGTCTAATTTTTTGCCTTGTGGGGAGGCAAGCAAACAGGGACACACAAAAATGGATATTTTAATAGTTTATGCAAATATTTCTTTGTGTTAATAAATGTTATTTTATTAACAGTCGACAATTTAATTGAAAGGTTTATGATTAAGTCGTAAAATATGAGCTACTATGTATGCACCTATTGACACAGTTTGGAAAACCCAAAATAGAGATAAATAAAAAAAATTAAATAAATAAAAAAGTAATAAAAATAAAATGAAGAGACATCCCACACCCAGTCCATCTTATTTTTATTACTTAGATTTTATGTAACTATAGAGAAATGGCAAAGGTGAAGTCATTTTCGCAGGTTTTTTTTTTTTTCTCTTACATTTTGCCATGACCCTCTCTGTCCACTGGGACTGTAATACCAATATTCTTATACTTCCGGACCACCGACTGGATTGTCAATCTCACTCATCTTAATGCAAAGTCCAAGACTTTGCAAAAACCTCATATGAAAGTTCCTTTATGCCAACACAACTTTGTTGTCACGCTGATGAATATATAATAACGGATGTCTTCTTTGGATCATTCACCACCTTTAGACACCCCCCCCCCAATCAATCAAGAGAAAACTAAAGTAATGCTCACCACCAGTATGGCAAATCCAAATCTACATGAAGGGGGACAAGGCTAAGTGTAGTCGATTCCTTTATCTATCTTGGCAGTACTCTCCAGAGATGGACCTCCATACTCTGAACTAATTTTAAGGATCGAAAAGGCCAGCAAAGCCTTCAGTTAGCTTGAAAAAATGTGGTCAGACACAGCCATCACCATTAAAACTAAGCTGAGCATATACAAATCGTGCGTCTTGACTATCCCCTTGTATGCCTCAGACCACATACCAACAAATATGTCTTAAGAGGATCTTAACGTTCTTTGGCAATCTCACACACCCGACAGATAGCTGATGTGCCTGCCATAGAAGTGCAGGGGGGGGGGTATGTATGTACAGGCGGAAGCCAGAGGTCTCATATCTATAGCAAGATTTGTAAAAGTAAAGCTGGACTGCCGAGTCACTTGCATGCCCACAAACAATCAATAAAGTAGTCTTTAATTTTAAAGTCTATAAAAAATTAACTTCAAAACCAATACCTAGTCACTACTAAATACCCAATACCTAGTCACTACTAAATACCCAATACCTAGTCACTACTAAAAACCCAATACCTAGTCACTACTAAAAACCCAATACCTAGTCATTACTAAAAACCCAATACCTAGTCACTACTAAAAAACCAATACCTAGTCATTACTAAAAACCAAGTTGAAATAAAATGCAACAGACAGTTAAATGTTTACTTTCTTTCATCCAGTGTCCTATTTTCCATTATTGTGGCTTTCCTGCCATTTCCATAACATGTCATTGTTTACATTTCTTTCATCTTGGTTTTCGTATATAAGATTTTATCCTTTTTGTATGAATATATATTTTTGTATATATGTTACTGTTAAGAAAAAAAAAAACTAAAAATGAAAACATTTAAATTGTAAGATTATTTCGAAGAGAATACAAAACTCTGGTTTATCTTAATATGACCAATATTACAACACACACACACAAGGTAAAAAAAAAAGTTTTAAAATTATATCTTTTAGTGACTTATTTTCTTTTGTACGTGAATATTTTTTTTAAATATGTCAACAGATTTTAAGTAATTTGTAGACAAGTTTTTGCTAAGGTCAGACAAATCTAGTTTTATGTATTCATAAAAAGGAAAAAATGAGAACAAATCCATTGCGTGACAGCCCAACTAAAGGACTATTTCAAACTGAAGTGTGACAGACCAACTGAAGGACTATTTCAAACTGAAGTGTGACAGACCAACTGAAATACTATTTCAAACTGAAGTGTGACAGACCAACTGAAGGACTATTTCAAACTGAAGTGTGACAGACCAACTGAAGGACTATTTCAAACTGAAGTGTGACAGACCAACTGAAGGACTATTTCAAACTGAAGTGTGACAGACCAACTGAAATACTATTTCAAACTGAAGTGTGACAGACCAACTGAAATACTATTTCAAACTGAAGCGTGACAGACCAACTAAAGGACTATTTCAAACCGAAGTGTGACAGACCAACTGAAGGACTATTTCAAACCGAAGTGTGACAGACCAACTGAAGGACTATTTCAAACCGAAGTGTGACAGACCAACTAAAGGACTATTTCAAACCGAAGTGTGACAGACCAACTAAAGGACTATTTCAAACCGAAGTGTGACAGACCAACTAAAGGACTATTTTAAACCGAAATGTGACAGACCAACTGATGGACTATTTCAAACTGAAATGTGACAGACCAACTGATGGACTATTTCAAACTGAAATGTGACAGACCAACTGATGGACTATTTCAAACTGAAATGTGACAGACCAACTGATGGACTATTTCAAACTGAAATGTGACAGACCAACTGATGGACTATTTCAAACTGAAATGTGACAGACCAACTGATGGACTATTTCAAACTGAAATGTGACAGACCAACTGATGGACTATTTCAAACTGAAATGTGACGGACCAACTGATGGACTATTTCAAACTGAAATGTGACGGACCAACTGATGGACTATTTCAAACTGAAATGTGACGGACCAACTGATGGACTATTTCAAACTGAAATGTGACAGACCAACTGATGGACTATTTCAAACTGAAATGTGACAGACCAACTGATGGACTATTTCAAACTGAAATGTGACAGACCAACTGATGGACTATTTCAAACTGAAATGTGACAGACCAACTGATGGACTATTTCAAACTGAAATGTGACAGACCAACTGATGGACTATTTCAAACTGAAATGTGACAGACCAACTGATGGACTATTTCAAACTGAAATGTGACAGACCAACTGATGGACTATTTCAAACTGAAATGTGACAGACCAACTGATGGACTATTTCAAACTGAAATGTGACAGACCAACTGATGGACTATTTCAAACTGAAATGTGACAGACCAACTGATGGACTATTTCAAACTGAAATGTGACAGACCAACTGATGGACTATTTCAAACTGAAATGTGACAGACCAACTGATGGACTATTTCAAACTGAAATGTGACAGACCAACTGATAGGTGCTTCAATGCATCTTAAATAAAATGCAATTTCGATTTGCGTGTTTAGTAACAAAAACCCATTTGAAAACTTGAAAGTCACAAAACGACTAACAGATCCACCTAGAGATGGGCAGAGCCTCTAATCGAATGCGTGGACACATCTTAAACGGCCGACTATTCTACTCCTTGTCTGGTAATAGAAAGGAAATTGATTTACCCAACAACAAAAGTGGCTCGATCATAACTCGGCAACAATCAACAAAAAAATAACCTTGAAAATTTGCTGAAAAAAATATTCCTACAGGATTATCATCGAACTACACATTTCTTTCGTGATGATGGCAACAGCCAAATCAAGATTACAATTTGTCCGGAGCGGGTTTTCATCCACCCACCCACCGAGCCATTACATGCTGACCGATGAAGAAACATTTACAGAAATCAATTCGCAAAATAAAATGGATAAAAGAAAATATTCTTAAAACGTGATCATTCAATCTGGACGTTTAGTGATGAAAATGCCATTTCAAACTTAAGCATAAGAGGCCGACTTTTACAGAAGATATTTGGACATCTACCTCTCATATTATATATATATATATATATATATATATATATATCAATAAATATTAATTATTTATTACTTACAGACATCGATGTTTCATGCTAACGCAATCTTCAGCGCAGGAAGTTAATTTCCGACAGTCGGCGGACGCGAACTCCGATCACAAATCGCCACTGATTCGCAGTCAAGAGTGTTTTCCCGTTGACCACCACAAATCAGCTTAGAATTAAGGAGAAATTTAACTTTGTAAATACCAAGTCGGCAGGTATTTTACAACGAGCAGCGAAAGTGATCTACAACAACAAACTGTTGGATCTCGCAATGAAGCTAGTAGTACTGCTTGTTATTAAACTCACTCATATATATATATATATATATAATGGATTAAATGAAAAATAAAATGAGAAATTGATCAAACTTTATTACCTATCAAAGTTCAAGCAAAATGTACTGTAAAGTCCTTAATCCATGGATTTTCAAAGAAAATCTTCTCAGGACTATTACCACAATGACATATGTATTAACCGTTATTTTGTTTTTAGCGATAAATGACTGTTACAGCTATTGGTGCTATTTGCTTCCTTAATATTTGACTTCCTCGCTTACATAAGTAATGTTGCCCCATTTATTAGGGACGTATAATTATATATATATATCTAAATGAATAAAGGCGAAAAAAAATTTTCCATCCATCCTTAGTAACATTATCAAAACAGGTTCTATCTAATTCTATAATACAACATTAGATCATGAAACATTGTATATAAACAGACTGCAAATACCCACTAACAGTTTTTGAATCGCAGATTTTAACATGCGGAATTTTTATGTTTTGATCCTTTGCACAAATAGCTAAAGTGAAAACTTTGGCTTGTGATTTTGTAAAATGTCTCTTAACATCTCCATCCTACGGCAGATTTAGGGATACAAACACGTGTGTGTGCGGTGGGGTGGGGGGTGACAATATTACAACTAGAAATAGAAACCTTTAACCAATCCGATTGTAAATTTGTTATTTACAACAACTGCATGTATTTGTCACAATTTAGCTCCATTTAGTAACTTGCCTCCCCATGAGGGCAGAGTTAGACACAAGGTCGGTTTTTAATATGGGGAAAAATTCAGCTCCCCGAAAAGGAGCGCTCTGGATTGGGACATAAATAAAAAATTGCCTAGTTTAAAAGGATCTCTCGCTCATCGATCGAGGACAGAAAAGCTGAATTGTAGTATCAGAAAAGATACTACTCTGCGCCAGTTTCAACTGAGAAAGTCATAATTGAGAAAGACACCAGTACATGTGGGGGAAGGAGACAGGAAGTCATTCTTTGATGAATGAGAAGTCATCTAATTCCCCATCATTTGAAGTCTTAGTTTTCATGGCAAAATTAACATTTACAGTTTTCATAAACTGTCATAAAGAAAAAGAAAAGACGAGAGGAAAAGAGAAAGAGAAAGGAGGAAAGCAAAAAAAATTTTTTTTAGATCTAGCCAAATAAAAAATAATGAAGTACTACTCTCGTTCTTAATTTGGTAGGGAGGACAAAAATTTAAAAGTAGATTTCGACCAAAAAGCGATTGAAGCAGTGATCCGCTTCTGACAAAAAAAAAAAAAAAAAAAAAAAAAAAAAAAAAAAAAAAAAAAATTTAATTCTGCGAAAAAGAAAAATCGCATCCCTGAAAATTATGGATAATTTGTCTAATTTTCTTACCAAATTTCATAACCAAGACCTCTATGATTTTGAAGGTGCCGACTTCATTTTGGGCACTTACGAGTCAATACCTGATCATCTTGGACATGCAACCGCCATTTCATGATAGTTTGGGCTAGATTTTTGCCAAAAGACTTCAGAGAAATTTAATTCCATCTCAATATTAAAACAGCTAATTCTTACAAAAAATAAATAAATTTCTAAAAAAAAAAAAAAAAAAAAAAAAAAAAAAAAAAAAAAAAAAAAAATAGTTTAGATAATGGTCCATCCAGTGTTAGCTGATAAAATATATTCTTTGTCCTTTTGTATATGGTCATATTTATGTTGGACCTAAAAGTAAAAGTTCTAAATATCATCTGGGTCTTGTGGTGGAAGTTATTAAAATAAACCTTTTTCTGTTTTGGAAATATTCACAAAAATCTGAGACGCTTTGGTTGGATCTTCAAAATATACTACCATGCAACTGCAGCACATTACTCATGGTCTGAAGCAAAACTAGATATAACGAACCGTATTTCCAGCGGGTCAGAGTTTTTGAGACAAGCCAAAATGCAGATTCAGGCCAAAGTGAAAGAAATATCGATCACTTTTGAGAAACCCGATCCGACAGATCATGGAGGGCGTTACAACTACAACTATTGCAAATGCCATGCTTAACACTGGCAATAGGACTGTTGACACACAGAATTGGCAACACAGAATCTAGGTCCAAAATTGACCACATTATTCTAAACAAGGCAGTCATTCTTACAATCATAAATTTATGGTAACGGTTGCATGGTGTAAATAATTTCGTTGCGGCATCTATTAGTCAAATCAATTTCACGCATCGAGATTAATACTAGTGCTCACATTGTAATTGATCGCAGTCCCGAACTTATCGAGGAGAATGACGATAGCGATACGCTAAATTTTAACTGAGTGTAGCACAGAAGCAAACAAGTTCCTGGGACAGTAGCGCATCGACTATGTAACGAAAATCTGCCAATTCGATAACCTATCAGACTCTGGGACAATAGTTATCTATTGCATTAAATGTACATAAACTTTTACAGTGTGCTCATTACAAAACAAAAGGACATGCAACACGAATTTGGAAAGAGTTAAAGGATGCACTTCATAAACGTAACAATGAAGACGGCGTTATTGTTCGTGGCTTATACGTTTCGTTCATTGGCTCGGACATATTTGCGCCCTCAACCACCATCAATAACGCTTCTTTTTTTTTTATTTATTTTTTTTAAAAATATTTTCCGGATTTTGGCCTGATAACGGCAAATTAGTATTTTTGGGCTTCAGATCCAAAATTTTAGATTTTCTTAAATTGATTTCTCCATTTCATTCCCTCGTACGCTTCCAATGAGCCCTCAATCACCATCAACAGGGTTCCAACGTAATTGTTCATTTGATACACACACCCCACCTCCAAAGCAGGGGTTCAGAACAGGAGTGCACAGGATTTCTTATTAATCCCCTGGAAACGCAGTACGTGTCTCGAAGGGATTGAAGACTATAAAGTTACCAAAATATCAATATACTTACAACCCCCCCCCCCCCCTCCCGCAAAATCAATGTGAGGTACTAAAATAAAAATAAAATTAAAAAATAAAATAAAATAAATTAAAAAAAAAAAATCGAACACTATAAAATGTAAAAAATAAAGATAAAATTGTAATGGGGTGTCATGTGCCGAGTGCAAATGGACAGTGTTCCTCGTTACTGCTGCTCGTCTAAAATACGATCCATCAATTCAATCTGGGCGTTTTAGAAATGAAAATGCTTTTTGAAACATAAGCGTGACAAACTGGTGGACAGGGCTCTTTGACAAATCTTCATTGATATTAGTTAAAAAAAAAAAAAAAAAAAAAAAAAATCTAGTTAATTTCACTTCAGCATAGGAATACTTGTACAGGTGTTAAAAAGGAATTTATTAGAAAGAAATGCCCTTTTTTTTAGTCTGTAAAATGGCACAGAATAAAGGGAAACAACACAAGTGCACAAAATCTTTATGTATCAAATATGCTGTTTATGCCCATGTTAAACTGATAAAAATGGCACAAAATTAATGGGAACAACTAACTTTACAAAATCCTAATGTATTACATACGCTGTTCATGCTTTTGTTAAATCTATAAAAATGGCACAGAATTAGAGAGGAACCACCTGATAGAACAAAATATAAATGTATGTCATACACTTTTCATGCATCCGTTATTACATTCGCTGTGTATGCTTCTGTTAGTCATTTAAAATAGTACAGAATTAAGGTGAACAACTGGACGGCACAACCCCTTGATTTAATGCTTTTTATGCGTCTAAAAATTATAAGTCTATAAAAATGGCACAGAATAATGGAACAACTAGATGTAAGAATCTAATTGTATCAAATATGCTGTTTATGCCCTTGTTTAGTCAATAAAAATGGCACAGAATTAAGTGGGAACAACTGGAGAAAATAATTGCATATGCTGTTTGTGATTTTGCTATATCTAAAAAAAATAAAAAATAAAAAAAAAAAATAAAAAAGAATTAAATTTAAATTAAATTAAATTTTAAAAAAAAACAACAAAAAAGAATTAACGGGAACTTTGTCATAAACTAAAGCAAACTTATTCAAATTATACATTAAATCCTTTAGTAACTGATATATCACATCGTTTAAGACGAGTGCAATGCCTCTAATTGTCATAAAACAAAAAGTGTGAGGTTTTTTTTTTTTAATTATTTTTATTCTTTGTTTAAACTGACTCCAAGGTCTGATATTTTTCAGCCAACTCCTCAACTGGTATTAATTTGAAAGACAGGAATACTTGATCATTGCGTTTATTCAGAATCAAAAACACTCCTTTGTAGCCGCACATTTTCACAGGACAGTGGAAGCAGGAGGGGGGGGGGGAGATCATTTTCATGTAGAGCAAAGCACGATATACAACTTATACAAGCACTTCACAGTAAATATAAACATCAGTCGATTCACCCTTTTGTAATTTTAATTTCAACCTTTTAAATTTCACGTTTGCAAAGTCATCAGATTCAACACAACGTTTTCTAAATCGATATTAATCAACATGCTGGGAATCTAAAGGTAATATTGGGGTTTTTTTTTTTTTCTTTCTTTCTAAAAGAGTAATTTTGGGGTTGGTTGGTTTTCGTTTCACGACATCAACGCTTTTCGGGTTATTTAATGCTGAATCTGATCATTTTGGTAAAGGTTTTTATGCTTCATGTTCTTTAGATGTTCAAAATTTTTAATCATGGTTTTTGGTTTGGTTGTTTTTGTTTCACGGCATATCAACCCTTTTCGGGTCATTTAATACTCAATTATTTATTCATGGTGTTTGATTGACTGAAAGGGGGGAGGGGAGAGGGAAGAAGCGGGGAGGGGAGAGGGGGAAGAAGCGGGAGGGGAGAGGGGGAAGAAGCGGGAGGGGAGAGGGGGAAGAAGCGGGGAGGGGAGAGGGAAGAAGCGGGGAGGGGAGAGGGAAAAAGCGGGGAGGGGAGAGGGAAAAAGCGGGGAGGGGAGAGGGAAAAAGCGGGGAGGGGAGAGGGAAAAAGCGGGGAGGGGAGAGGGAAAAAGCGGGGAGGGGAGAGGGAAGAAGCGGGGAGGGGAGAGGGAAGAAGCGGGGAGGGGAGAGGGAAGAAGCGGGGAGGGGAGAGGGAAGAAGCGGGGAGGGGAGAGGGAAGAAGCGGGGAGGGGAGAGGGAAGAAGCGGGGAGGGGAGAGGGAAGAAGCGGGGAGGGGAGAGGGAAGAAGAGGGGAGGGGAGAGGGAAGAAGAGGGGAGGGGAGAGGGAAGAAGAGGGGAGGGGGGGAATAGTTTTGTTTTGGATTTTGCAGAACATGATTTGAGTTTTACAAAGGAAACAAAAAAAAAAAAAAAAAAAAAAAAAATGTTTGGTGCATTTTGAGCCATGAAGTCAACTTCAGACAGCCTGATTTGGTATTGCCAGTAGGTTCTATTTGACCCATAGATGGGGCCCTTACAGGTACTACCCCTCTGGACCAGAGTGGACCTGGGAGCAATGGCAACTATGGGGCAACTCCACATTCCCCACAGCTCTCAAATGGAGACCTCACCACTGGATGTCTTTTAAGGTCATACTCAGGACCAAGTAATTTTGGGAACAAAATGCTTAATCAGACTAAAAATATCACGTGTAGAAACTTTTAAGAATAAAGTGGATGACTTCAGAAATAACGGTAAAAGAATTTACAAGGATATTTTTGGGGTCTATCTGATGGAATATTCAAAATAATCTGCTCTTGTCTATTCAGTACTGGTGCAGTTTACGACCCGTACTGACGAAGACGCTACGAAAGTGGAAAAACTAAAAGAAACATTTAAATAAATAAACAATAAAAATAAATCGTATGGTAATTTTAAAGACAAAGTATTTATTTTTTGTACAAAGAAAACAAGCCGCGCGTGCGTGGTCCCCCTCTGTATGCGACTCGATGTGGCGAGTGTAAAATGCGATAAATTTGGGTAATTTGGAGCATTTTTGACCCCCCTTTGACCCTCTGGGGGCGCGAACCAGAATTTTTGAGGTCAAGGATGCTCATTTTATATCCAGAACAATTGCCTCTACATTTTGGACAAGTTTTAAAAAAATTGAATGGATGGATGGATCAAACGTTATGGGAGAAAAGGGTCATTTTTTGCAATTTTGGGGGCTTTTGACCCCCCCCCCCCCTCCCCGGGGGCGCGAACTAGATTTTTTCCAATGTCAGTGATACTTATTTTCTATTAGGAACAAATGCCTCCACATTTTGACCAAGTTTCAGAGAAATTGAATGGACGGATGAAAAGTTATGGGGCAAAAAATGTCATTTTTTGCCATTTTGGGGCCTTTTGACCCACTGGGGGGGCTAACCAGATTTTTTTTCAAAAATCGGAGAATGTCACTTTCTAACCTGACCAAAGTTACAACTTCATGCAAAATTTCAGAGAAATTCAATGGATGGTTGCGAAGAAAAATCCGGACGGACGGAAATGCCTCAAAACATAGGTCCCCCGATTTTATAAATCGGGGGACCAATATAATGAAACAACTGTCAGTATCAGCACGGGCTGTAAACTGTACAAGTACCGTATATTTAGATATCAGAGGTAATTATAAATATACAATATATATTTATACGTTAATTATTCCATTGACTTTCTTTTACTATTACACATGAACACTAGCGTATTTAAATTGACAAATTCCTGTTAATTGTTTTCTGAAAACGTTAGTAAGTAGATGGAACACATGAAAAAAAAAAAGTGTGGAAAAGTGAAAACTACACGACAGGATAAAACGTCTATCGCCTCACAGTTTGCGGTTGGTTCCGATGGTAGAGAGCAGCATTCGGCTGGCCTTGCGGGTTAGAGTCTGGTTAAGAATTTTCATGTTTCGCTTCACATTTAAATTTTCTAAGGTGATAGTTTGTTTATAAACAATGTCATCCGGAATGTAAAACAGACGCTAAACAAATACGACGACAACGACAATTGTTTATTTAAATACACAAACATTTAAATACACAAACATTCACATGGGAATAGAAAACTTGGAGAGAGAGGGAAAAAAAAAAAAAAAAAAAAAAAAATTTAAAAATTTTTTTTTTTTAGTTGAAATCAGATTAAAATACGAGATGCCCAAGGAGGGATAATACGTATCATTTTTTCTATAATTTTTTTTTTTGCTGAAGATTTTAAAAGAACCTTTATGCATTAACTCATCTTTCCCTACTCAACAATAAATTAAATATTAATACGATAGCGTGTGTGTCGCACCTAGATTTGGAAAAGCAGTCAAGTCACCTAATTTTCGTAATATTTTCAAGTATTTCCCTTAGGCGCAACGGTTAGCGACATAGGATTTCGATGTCGGCCCGACTGGTTTATAATTCAATCCCAACCAACCTCTAAGATTTTTTTTTCTACATCGACGACCGGGAAAACACATTAGTACAATAGCGTGTTATTTTGTGTGTCACGCTTACATCAAAAGCAACGACCTTCTGAATCTTTGTATGCTACTCATGAATTGGAACCAAATTTAATTAAATCTAAAGCATTTACGAAGTAAGGTTTAGTCGTCAAAATCGGAATTAGTCGATCGATCAAATCGAGAAATATTGTATATAAAGAAGTTTTGTATATTGTTTCATGGATTGTTCATTTTTTTAAAAATAAATATACAAGTCACACCTTATATTTTATTCAGACATGTATAGGCTATGAACAAGATAATTAGTATTGAAAACATCATTTCGTGTAATTTACACGGGTCCCGCTAGTTAGATATTAAAACGGGAAAGTTGCCGATTTGTATCATTTTGATTATTTGGACTACATTTCTCATCTTGAGTGTTATCACAACGTTTCGCCCACTGTGACCTCCGACCTTCAGGTGTATCTCTTCGAAGTCTGGAATATTTCTGTCGAACTCGGGAATCTTGACGGAATTTCACAAGGACCCGTGGCACAGTGGATATAGTACTAAGTTAAATTCAGTTCCAAGTGATAGTCATCTGAAGGTTGAAGGTTCAATCCTCGGTGCGGGTAATACGAAGAATTGCGAATCACTGAAGACTTCTACCAGTCATGACTGACGGAACAAGAACATGCTAACCCTGTAGATTAAATAAAGAGTTCCGTTCGAAATTCCATCCAGATTCCTGAGTTCTAAGAGATACACCTGAAGAAGGCTGGAGGTTACAGTAGTCGAAACGTTGTGATGATAACACTCAAGATGAGAACTGTAGTCTGAATAACCAAAATTATACAAATTATCAATCCTCATCTCAAAAATTCAGAAATATAAGTTGCTGATTTAGAGTTGAGCAGGATAGAAATTTTAGCTTCGATAGATTTAGTTTATTTTGTTTATTTTTTAATTTTTTTTCATTTAATTTTTTTTTTTTTTAAAGGAAGCCATTTATTTGTAATAATTATTATCCATATCTCGTGGAATTATGCCACTATTTCAATAAGAACTGACTTCTCCATTCTCTGGTTTAAAGAGTGAACTGTTGAAATAAAACTTGTAGGATTTATTTTCAACAGTTAACTCCATAAAATAGTGACGACGATGAGGATATGACCGTTTCGTAATACTAGAACAGTTTTGTTAAAGAAAAAAAAAAAAAAAAAAAAAAAAAAAAAAAAAAAATTGCAGTTTCCAGAGTACAAGTCGAACTACAGTTTTTCAGTAAAACTGTTCATCTCTAGTTTATGGTTCATAACATTTATTTTTTATCATTTAAATAAGTAAAAAAATAAAACTAACATGCTTCCAGTCTTAATATCGATAGCTTTTCAATCTAAAAAAGTTGTTCCCTGACTTTATAATCAATCAAGTATGGGAGATAACTTTTGGAAGAAGGAAGAAAGAAAGAAAAAAAAAAAAAAAAAAAAAAAAAAATCACCCTGCTAGTTTTTTTTTTTTTTTTTTTCAACATTGTTATTTGTGTTAGAGATTGAAATTGTGATCACTTACCAAAAATACTCTGTATGTTGCCCTCAGTGAGTTGGATTGTGCTTGCATTTAATGGTCTGATAAATATTGCCAACTGAAAAAGAAATATAAAAGAATAAACATGTAAATATGGTAAAAAGGGTCACAATTTTTTTTTGGGGGGGGGGGGGGGCAAGGAGTAAAGACAGCGTTCTTCCACATTCTTTATCCAAATTAATATTTCATTCGTGCATTTTACTTACATTTTAGTTAAACTCTTAAAAGTTTTTATTGCTGAAGTGAATAAATTTCTGTTCATAGAATTCATTTTCATTAGAAATGTTCTGTTCATTAAATTAGTTTTTATTCAAATTACAAAATTAAAGTTTTTAAAATATTTGAAGCTATTTTTTGTTTAAATAAAGTTTCATTAAATTAAAATTTTAATTTAATTTTTTATCAATTAATCAGTTTTTTTTTATTTGTTACAATCCTTTAAAAATAAATTTACATTATAAACCTAATTTAAGTAAGCATACATTAATGTTCCTATATTAAACATTTTAAAAAATTATGATCTAACTATGAATTTGATACATTAGTATAAACAATAGAGATAAATTCACATCTTATCTACTAAAATTGCTTAAAATAAACGCCTGCTTAGGTCCCCCCCCCTACCCCCAAAGAATTGCATGCTCAACTTGACATATTAGATGATTTGAGATCAGAAACAATTTGGGTGTCGTGAAACAAATTGCTCTTTAATTTAACTGGAGACCCGGAACGCTTGATCATGGTGGCAGAAAAAAAAAAAAAAAAAAAATTCTTATTCAGTTTTTAATATTCAACATCTGACACATTTTTTCTTCAAATTACTGTCTCAACTACATTTTGAACAATATGACCTTCGGCCCTCTTCAGGTGTATAGAATATACATGCTCAAGTTGTCCTTCTGGCCAACAGAGTTTCCTATTAAGAGTCATTTAAATAAAGTCATCAATAGTACAATAATATTGACAGTAAAAATATGAAAATCTCACAAAAGGCAAACACCGTCCACATTAAACATTCTTTTTATGCCTTTAATTGTATTAAAGTAAAAAAATTTTTTTTGAAATAAATGATTTTTCATAAAATGACGGCTGTCATACACCCGCCTTTGTGTTTGATTTATGGTTTTTCATTTTAAGAATCAAAGAAAATAGTTTAGACCTTCCGATAATAAATATTGATTTCAATAAAGACAATATTTTACATCATTATTCAAAAAAAAAAAAAATAAATAAAAATTTTTTTAAAAAATTTACAGACCAACCTTTTGGTCTATATTTCTGCATTTGTCTCCCAAAAATAAAACGTTTGACAAAAAAATGTGAAGTTGTCCTTTGTTTTTTCAGTTGTTGATAAACTTTAGTGTTTTTTTTTCTTAGTCCATCCACACCACTAACTGCTGCGATTCATTAGTGTCGGTGAGTGGGCTACTGACATGATAGGCATAGTGGCGTTACGGATGGAACTATCGATACAAATTAGAGATTAAAAAAAGAAATATATTTGTAGCCAATTTAAAACCCTCAAATACTTATTCCATGATTTGAATTGTTTCATTTTATTTTTTTTAAATTGTGAAATAGGAATGCTTAAAAATTTGATTTTAGTAACTAACGTTAACCGATTAATACTAAACAAACGTGTAATTAATGTAGAGGCAAGAAACCCGCAAGCATACAGACATGCTTCACGTCACAATTTAATATACATTTATTTTTGAAGAACTCAGTATAATTGCAAAAAATAACTTCCCGTTACCCATTTCAGTGAGTAAAATAAAATATCTCCACACTAACAGTTTTCTTAGCCGGAATAAAATGGAATTTAAGCGAAATAAAATATATTCATGCCAATAACAGTGGAGGGGGGGGGGGGAACCAAAAAAAACGACGAAATAGGTCAATCCAAAACCAGTACGAATAGGCCAGATAGATTACTATTTGGGTCTGACTAGAAAATTCTACAAGATAAATTTGTTAGATAAATACATAGTAAAAAGTTTTTTAAAATAAAAATTGAATTTTTATCCTGTTAGAAAGAGATTTATTTTGACACATTGAAAAAGACGTAAGAGGCTTTGGAAGGAGCTCTTTGTTAAAAAAGAACAAACTTCTTAAAGCATAAAATTATATCTTCCCATCAACTAAAACGTACAATTTTAAATAAATACATTTAAAAAAAGTGACATTTGTTTTATTGATATGAGGAATATTTAGCTGAAAATTATTTTTATATGGTAAAACAGATTATCTGTTTTAAAAAGTAAATTGCTACAAGTTTAAATAAAGAAACATTTCTTTTATCTAAAGAATATTTAGCTAACATCGACAATTATTTTTACGAAAGAGTAATTTCTTGATAGTATTGAGCCTGACAGACATTTCAAAAGAAATATTTTTAATAGTAAATTATACAGATTGATAAAAGCACTGTGTTATTTACACGGGGGTCCCGCAAGTACACAATATTCCACTAAGACCCCTAGTAAGCTGCCATGGTTCAGCATGCCACCCACTGAGCCGCTACCTTGTAAATATAATCAACCTATTAGCGGGTAAGTCCGCAACACATGTACAGAATTCCGCCCACTTTGCAGAACTGACGAAAGAGGCCGCCATTAGTTCGAAACAGATGGTGAGCCTCGATGGAGGCTGTCTGTTCACCAAACTCCCAACAAGTGATTCAGAACAAACTATCAGTAGAAGAACGCACGCGCGTACCACTGAACAGCTTAATGGAAATGTTGACTTTCTAAAAAAAAAATAAAAAAAAAATAAATAAAAAAAAAAATAAATAAAAAAAATAAATAAAAAAATAAATAAAAAAAATTAAAAAAAAAAATAAATAAAATAAAAAAAATAAAAATAAAAATAAATAAATAAAAAAAATAAATAAATAAAAAAAATAAATAAAAAAAAAATAAATAAAAAAAAAAATAAATAAAAAAAAAAATAAAAAAAATAAAAAAATTAAAAAAAATAAAAAAAATTTTTTTTTTTAAAATCTACTTAATAGATACAGAGATATACTGTGTTTGCCATTTCATCAGCAACAGCAAATATATGTATGATATATTTCGAAGACATGGCTTTAGAATCAATACCACTAAAACCAACCATTTCGCCAAGATATGTTGATGGGAACTTCATACTCTGGCCTCATTAGAAAAGTTCAGGTACTTCTAGACCACATCATCTCATGTGCATTGTATTAGATTACGTTTAAAGGGGGGGATCTTAGATTACGTGAGAATAGGAAATTATGGTTAATTTTAAGTTGACATGTTTGAGAAAGAAAGTGACGTCACGTACAGGAAGTCTCTAGCGAGACGTGGATCAAACAAAGGGAAGAGGAAGCGTACTAACGTATACTATAATGAAATAAATTTACAAAAGAAACCACATCTACACACAATTATCACTCCCTTATAATAGTAACAAACAGAATGAAAATATATACACGTCTAGTAAAAACAAGCACCACACAAAATAGACTAAAAATACACCAACATTTCCCCCCCCCCCCCACACTGATTTAAAAAAAAACAAAAAACTTTTACGCATATATTTTGAGTATGAGAAATATTTAAATGAATTTATATTCTTTCATTTGTACATAGTGACTTTTTTTTTAGGATATGGGAGTTCAGATCCTGTGAAGGAAATGTATGAACGCTATTCCACTGAGCTGTTGGGAAAAAATATCAGTTTGTCTTCAATGGATCATTTACGATAATGTTTGCGTTTTGTCATTAAATAAAACGCAAAGGGGTTGATATGGCACAAAACAATCTCAGCAAAAAAGCAAAAAGATTTGTTTTAAATGAATTTATAACAAGACAGAAAAAAAGGCATTTTTTTTTTTTTAATCCAAAATTTTGATCGGACTAAAATCATCAAGTAATGAATAGCGAAGTTGACTACAGGCTTTATTAGCGAGACAGGATCGCGATGGGATATAGGGAAGGGGAGAGCATCACAAATTCATTAAATGAAGTCTTTGAAGAAACGGAGAGAGAAGCCGGGCAAGATGGTGTTATTGTGCGTTATCAATCACCCCCCTCCCACACTCATTTTTTATCTCGGCAAGAATCCATTTCAACCGCCATCAATACTTAATTACTTTATTGGCTATTCTTTGTTTTATGGGGAAAGCTTCTTTTATTAAAAAGATTAGAAACATGTGTGATCTATTTTTTTACAGATTTAACTCCTTGTTCCAACTAGATTTCTGGTTCTTACATTTTTTTTTTTTTTTCAGAGTTTGGGATACATTTGATTACTATTCTATACTATAGCATTTCAGAATAATTTGAAGCATTTAATAGCGGTAAAGTGCAATGGATAGCTGTTTTGTACACTACAAGTGGGTTTGGGAGCTAGAGACGATGGACGACTGAAAAGCACCTGAATATTGGAAGGGAGCAATCTGCATCATGATGATTTGCGCCATTCTGGGAAATTTGAAAATCTTAGCTGCAGCTAAGTGCTCCTTGAAGGCAACGAGATGTGAGTGAGCTGGAGAACTGCAACAGCGGTGTGGAAGCAGTGGCTAGCAGGAAAGATCATAGGTGCACAACAAAATTAACCGAGAAGCTGCAGAAAAAAAAAAAAAGGTGCAAGATCCAAGCAAGGCAATGCGAACCGTGGCGAGAGAGAGAGATGGGTGTCGGAGTGGAGACGATGAATGAAGAAAGCACTGAACGAGGATCTTTGCTACCCCTCATAAAATAGCTACAAGCATGAACTCCTCACCACTAAGGACCAAGAGAACCACCTTACAAAAAAGCAAAGAAACTCAATAAAGTCAATCATCCAGTCGAGCTGAGGATGCTCTGGTTCTTCTCAGGATGAGTATTGATTAACTCCTCTCCAGGAGTTAGGCACAAGGCCAGTTTTTTTTATCTTACTCCTACAAGTAAGATGTGACCCAAAGGTCGGGTTGGGAAAGCGGGGTTTAAAAATTGCCTGGGTAGCCCCGTCGGCATTCCCCGGTAGGGGCGCCTCAGGCAGTAAGAAATAAACTTACTCCTCCCCAAAGAGGGGAGGCGAAGCCTGGGAGGGTGGACCTCCTAGAACTGCACAGGACAAACCCATAGACCGGCGTAAATCAAGCCCCGAAGGCCAAGACAATACCAGTCTATGGGGTGCAGTATCCATCGGAACAGATACTACACTTTGATCTTAGCCAAAAGGCCAAGAACAATCAGGATGAGTAGCACAACAGGTGACTGTCATGAAGACCCAAGTTCTCAAATTATAAGGTCTTTGAGTGCGTTTCCAGTGAAGGGCTCGTCATGTCACCCCACATCTTCGAAAAGGGTTCTAGAGTTGCTGTCCAATGTTGTCAAGCGCCGAGTGAAGAAGGTGGCTGCGAGGAAACCATACATGTGTGACGACAGGACTCAGCTTGTGTCACACTTCCTGAAAAACCAAAAAATGACTGAGAACTTCCACAACTTCACCAATCCCAACATGTCCCCCCCCCCAACTCTTGATTGCAACCTCATGGACCATTCATTAAGTGTAGGGTGCAGTTTAGAAAAACTGCCATCATACTCCTGCAACACGAAGAACGAGCTAATTGCCAGTATCAAACAGGTGTTCAGGTATCTCTTTAGAAGAACACTGAAGGCAGTGTGCTCGGGGTTCAGGTTCCGCCTGAAAGACACGGTGGAGGCTCAGAGCAGTTTCTTTGAGAGCTGTATTCGGCAGAAGACCCTCTCGGAGAGTCACTTTGAATTTCGAGAATACCATCAATTATTGGTCACGATATGCAGTTTTTCTCTCGTATCCAAAAAGTGTCATTTATCCCGAACACCATGTAGTTTTCTGGATATTATCTGGACGCAAACTAAAATAACTAATGATAGATGGGAACGGTGGAGGTCTTGGACTGCCAAAAGTGTTCAAGTTGGTAAAGGATAGGCATCCAGCCGTAAAATTGCCTTAAATACAATGTCTAGTCGAAATACAGCAGGAAAAAAGAAAGGCAGTGCCAGTAGCACTAATGCTGCTGGTAATGTCTTGGGCTTCGTAGATCCCAGGATGCGTGGATCTTCCGGCCTATGGATTCCATCAAGCCTTGCCAAAGACAGGAGTGGAGAGGAAGACTTCGATTTCGAGACTAGACAATCAGGCCCCACCCTCATCAGAGGATTAATTGTGGCCCGATTCAACAAATAAACCGGTTGATGATGATGATGATGATGATGATGATTCATTCTACTCCTAATCTCAAAATTGCAACTTTTTTTAAAAAAAACTTTGTTCTGAAATTAAAATAAACAAAAATCGTCTTGTTTACAACTGCGTGACTTGCTACTGCTGCTACTACAGTTTTCCAAATTTGAAAGCTTCCAATTACGAATCTTTACTAGATCGTATATGCAAACTTGAAGTACTTGTTTAAACGCAGGGTTAAAAAATCTTTAACTTTGCGCACATGTCCGGCCCCGAACGTGAAAGTGCTGGTTCTCCTTCTCCGGTATGATTTAAGTAACCACCACTGGAATGTACGAATTCACTTCTCTCTCTCTCCTTGTACCAGAGTCGGCATATTTCGAAGTAATCTTTTATCTCTACCTTAGGCTTAAATAAGAGTGGCGATATAGTTCTCTAACTGGTATCGACAAATTTGATGAACATTTTTTTTTCTTCGATACAATTTAGATAGCATCAAATCTGTTGAACATTTAACTTTGCCGTCTTTATAGACAGTAAAAAGAGAAAGGTTTTAGGTTTATGGGGAGGGGGTGCTTGACTAGACTAGTTCTGTTTGAAAAGTAACGGGACTGGGTGTGCTCTGACCGGATATAAAACCCTCTTTATTTTTCTATCTCCCATTCATGTCGAGGCGCAACTGCTGAACGGCTATTCAATGAAGAAGGCCACCATCAGCCACTTCGCAAATAAAGACAATCCCATGTTTTCCTAAAAGTCAGATCGATACATGAATTGGGGGGGGGGAAAAAAAAAAAAAAAAAAAAAAATTTAATACACTTAACTGTCAGATTAGCAAACGGTTTCTCCATAAATAAAACCTCAACCAAATGAAAACCATGCACTTGAGTGCAAGGAGTTCATTTCGAGGCACATTTTCCATCTTCGTCAAGATCATCTCAAACCACTCAACGTACACCTAAACCCAGAATTGAAGTCAACTTTTATGAAGATTAAAAGATATATTTTTGAACTTTGTTTACTCTTAAGATCAAAGTGTAGTATCTGTTCCGATGGATACTGCACCCCATACTGGTATTGTCTTGGCCTTCGAGGCTTGATTTACGCCGGTCAATGGGTCTGTCCTGTGCAGTTCTAGGAGGTCCACCTTCCCAGGCTTTGCCTCCCCTCTTTGGACAGGAGTAAGTTTATTGCTTACTGCCTGAGGCGCCCCTACCGGGGAATGCCGACGGGGCTGCCCAGGCAATTTTTAACCCCCACTTGGGTCACATCTTACTTGTGGGAGTAAGATAAAAACTGGCCTTGTGCCTAACTCCTGGAGAGGAGTAAATCAATACTCTCCCTTGCTCCTTACATATTTGTTTAATATCCATGATAATAAATAATAAATTCTATACAATCTTCTGTGTCATTGTTGTTTATTCAGACTTGTGTTTATTGATATTTTCTCCAAAACCAAAATCGAATTCAGAAACAAATAACCACTTATATTTAAAAAGAAAATGTTTAATTTGAATCTGGAAAATGACTGACAATAACAGCTCCTTGTGCGACACATCGCCTGTTTATAACGATATATAAATTGAGTGTGTGCCCGTATATGCATGTGCCAGAGGGCATGTAAAAACCACTGGGAAAGATGCTCCCTTCAGCCTTCATTTAAGGCAGGCATCTAGAAGAAAACTGATATAACACCTGCGGCAACTGTTGCTGCCAATGATGTAAATTTGCTCTTTTGGAATCAGTCACTTAGAGAGTGGGATTGATTCTGTGAAAAGTCTTTCCTCACCTAACACTTCATGCACGGCTCAAAAACTTCAAGATGCGTTTTCATGACCCACCAGTAAAAAGCGTTGTCTAGAGAGGCTGTTGATTTTTCATCATTCCCAACCATAGGTAAGGATTTCTCAGTTCAAAGTAACTGCTATTGCATGACTGTCCGCCAGTCCAATCCCGACAATCTGTTGACAAATAATTTGCCCCGGGGGTGGGGGTGCTTCGACAGTTAGGAAGCATCGCCCAGTACCCAACTCAATTGTGGGGAAAGCTTGGGATACTCTGAATGCCTACCTAGCAACCACGGTTCACCTCATTCTCTGGAGACGGAAATAAAATTCTTGGAACCTAAAATGCTGTTGTGTTTGTTGAAAATTCTTCTCTTCAGAAACATACGTGGTGAGGAATAAAGATGGCGCCAGACAAATGCAACAACAACTTTGCAGCCATCATCATCACCTTATACTACTAAGACCCTTCCGAGGCAAATCAACATTGATAGAAAAAAAAATTAAAATAAAAAAAAAAAAACAAGCCGCGCGTGCGTGGTCTCCCTCTGTATGTGACGAGTGTAAAATGCAATAAATTTAGGCAATTTGGGGCATTTTGACCCCCCTTTGAACCCCTGGGGGCGCGAACCAGAACTTTTCTGAGGTCAAGGATGCTCATTTAATATCCAGAACAATTGCCTCTACATTTTGGCCAAGTTTCAGAAAAATTGAATGGATGGATGAAAAGTTATGGGGCAAAAAATGTCATTTTTTACCTTTTGACCCCACCCCCACCCCCCAGGGGGGGGGGGGGGCTAACCAGATTGTTTTCAAAAATCGGAGAATGTCACTTTCTAACCTGACCAAAATTACAACTTCATGCAAAATTTCAGAAATTCAATGGATGATTACAGAGAAAAATCCGGACGGACATGCCTCAAAGCATAAGTCCCCCGATTTTATAATTCGGGGGACCAAAAATTTATATTAGGATTTATCCTTTATGGGATTACTGATTGAGAGATCTAACTCTTGTTAACAAATTTTTAGAAAGTCAGGCCGCTTCTTTGTTTAACCGAAACAGAAATCTGAGTTTTTTTGTCTCCCCTCTAAGATAGGGAGTTTGCAGTCATTTTTTGTCATAATCTGCACCACCCAAAAAATTAGCACAACTTCAGCAAAAATTGCCGATTCCTCAACTGTTTTTCGACTGCCATTAATAAAAATGAAATTAAAAAAAAATGGAATCTCATGTCCATATTTAGAGGATCAACAAAAGACCTCAGATCATTGCATGATCTTTATCTCAGAGATATTAATATCGCGGTAAAAATAGACCAGGCTGACATTTATAGTTTATAGCTTTTAAGTCAAACTGCTAAACCAGAGGATTATGTGATACGACATCAAATAGGAAATCCTAATCAATATGCATTAGAAGAAAAAACGAAAAAAGTGAGATCTGATGGACGAAGAGGCTGATTATCAGATATAAGAAATAAATTTAAAAAAAGAAAAAAAGTTTTTTTAAATTGGGTAAATGTCAAATATTGCTTTATTGAAACGTGGAAAGGAGTTAGCTATAAAAAAAATACAAAAAAATACCGACCCCACTACCCCCCCCCCCAAAAAAAAAAACAGTTGGTTTCAAACTAAAAACTTCGATTCCTGCAAAAGTTGCCACCTTTCGGCTCCCCACCTAATATGCCTGAACTCTTTTGGGAATTCTAGTCATCATTTTATGAGAAAAATGTTGGCTACTTTTCTAAGTAGCAAACCAGATGAAGCCGAGATCCCAGGGAGGGGGGGGGGGACAAATAGTGTTGCTATAGAAATTGAAAGAGGGGGAAACAGATCAAAGCTATAGATTTCCTTGTTGAGGACATCCATTTCTTTGCAATAAAACTGCCTTTTGTTTTTAACAATTATTGCAAGCTTAAATTTATCAGATAATTTTTGAATCTCCATAAAATTGAATGTAAATTACTTTCAATCCTTTCATGAGAATTTGCTAAGAATTTTAAAACCAAAAATGACTTGATTTAGTGTAAATCCTATCAAATTTAGAAAGACCAAAGTAATTCATTTTTTTTTAACTATTAAAATGGCCGACTTGTTTACAAATAAAATTCTGCCTTCTGATGGATTTCGTAATTAAATTATTTTTGTTAAATAGGATTTTTTAAAAAGTTCTTCAGTATTTTATTTCATTTTTGGTTTTAATTAATTATTAATAGTAATTTTTTTAAATTTTTTATTTTTATTTTTTAAAATGCAAGTTATGTAGAGGCGAGAAACAAACACACACGAAAAGTGTCATAATTTTAATAATATAGAAGTTCTTTGACTAATGTTATTCAATTTCGCCCAACAAGATTTATTGCTTAAATATATCACTTTTTTCTCTTCCTCTGAACACTATAACAAACATGTTAATTTTAACGGCAATGCCGAGTTTCTGATCTCTCCCCTTTTCAGTTTCTTGAAAGAAAAATTAGCGCTTTTGAAGACGCCGAAATTCTCTTTACAAATTTCTACTTAACATTTTCAATAAATATCGACCCCCCCCCCTCTTTTTACGAATTCTGTTCCAGTTGACGGTCAAAGAATGAGTATTAAAAAATAAATTTTAAAAAGTGCCTATGTTTTGACCGAAACAATGCCAAAAGAGAATATATATCAACTTTATGGGTGTATGTGTTTTTTTTTGTTTTTAACTTTTAGCTGGACACACAAGCCACTCTTTTAGATAATAGACTAGCAAGACCCGTGTCCCGGCGTTGCCCGGGGGGGGGGGGGGGATATGATTTAATAAATAAAAAAAATCTATTATTTATATATATATATATATATATATTTTTTTTTAATTGAAGGAAAGTGTCATTGTTGTTTGAAAATACTTGTTAAATAGTTTATAATCAAAATATTGTTTTAATAGCGTAGAATTTTCCTAAAAGAAATTGTTTTCATTCTACGAATAATGAAAATAGGTTTTAGATGCTTCATTTTTGTAAATCTTACAATAGTTTTTCGTAAATAAAAATTAAACGGAACGAAACAACGCAGTAGGAATCAATGCTTTTAAAAAAAATTTTTTTTAGTTTCACCATTGAAAAAATGTGTTATTTTGTGAATGTCAAAAATGTACTTAAATGTGAAAACAGATGGCCACATGTGACCATCTGTTTGTTAAAGTGTCACCCAGAATATTAACAGAAGTATAAGCAACAGGCATTCAGAATGGATGGATGACATTCCCTTAATCCGCGCAAGGAAGTGATCATTATATAGACAATATTGAGGACAAAATGAAATAATTTAGGTGATTTAACCAAAATTCCCTTCTATTAAGAAAGGACCCGGTGTAACTGGTGGCGGTGAGAGTAGATAATTAATAGCGAGTAAACTTAAGTAAGTTTATTTGGGAGAGTCCGGTATTCAAGAGAAAATAATAAATATTTAAGAGGTAATGAATGTATAATTTATAGAAACGTGTAGGAGGGGTTTAGCCTAATTGGATGGCAGAACAGATTAGCATATGAAGGTTTTGGTTATTATCCTATTATGTCTTGATGCAGGGGGGGGGGGGGGGGGGTCGACCATACTTTATTATAAAGATAATTTCTAAATTTTAACAGTTGATCATGTTTTTACAGGAAAGTATTTACTTGCCAATGTACAACGCCATAAAGAACGAATGGTACCTTTTCTCGGCCTTTTGGCCAAGATAAAAGTTTTCTTACTGCGTCGAGGATACGTCCTCGACAATCTGTCCGACAGATTTTAGTCCATTTGAACGAGGTGGCCTTTTT
Source organism: Sepiola atlantica (assembly GCA_963556195.1). Taxonomy (NCBI): domain Eukaryota; kingdom Metazoa; phylum Mollusca; class Cephalopoda; order Sepiida; family Sepiolidae; genus Sepiola; species Sepiola atlantica. Next base: position 87,787,833 of record OY744534.1, on the reverse strand, counting down.
TCTGTCGGACAGAGGTATGGTTCTGTTCAGCTTTAGGAGGTCCACCCTCCCAGGCTTTACCATCTCACCCTTTGAGGAGGGGTTAGTTTATTGCTAATCGCCTGAGGTGCTCCTACCAGGGTATGCCGACGGGGCTGTCCAGGCATTTTTTGAAGGCTAGAGGGTTTCGGCACTGGCTTTTTCCTTCAAACCCACCTTCCGACCTTGTGTCACATCTTCCTGCGGTGGGAGGGAAGTAAATACTAGCTTTTGACAATTTTTTGAAAAAAAAAAAAAAAAAAAAAAAAAAATCTCACACAATTTAATGGCCCTGTGCCTAACTGCATGGATTTACAAGAAATATAATTCGTTTTTTGGGTTTTTTTTTTTTTTTAAATTTTGTCCAGATTCCCCGAGTTCAACAAGGTACACTTGAAGAAGGTCGGAGGTTAGATCAGCTGAAACGTGATAAAAAACACCCAAGATGAGAACAGTAGTCCGAATATACTAAATTCTACAAATGAAAAAAATTGTTTTACAATTTATACAAATTGGTAGTTTTTTTTTGGTGCTTCTGCAGAGACGGGGACCACTGTTTCGATCGATGGCGGCGGAAACTGCCGACTCCTCTTCGGGAGAAATCGTAATCGACGGAAAGAAATTTGATTTTGGGGGAGATAACTAATATTGGGTTAATTACTTTTTCACGAAATGGATGTAAACCAATTAAACTTTGAAGAGTTCTTGCATTTACTCGGGGATAATTGCAAAATTGTTGATTTTTTGCAAGCGCATAATTTAATTTTAGTTGGAAGTATTTTTGAACTGATCGCAGAATTGTACCCTGTTTAAAACTCCCCCCCCCCCCCACATTTATCGTTCAGTCAATTGTTTACGTTTTTTTTTTTTATTTCAATTAAAAGTTTGCTATTTATTTGCTGTACATAATGTTTAATTTGTTTCAATAACTAAATGTTCATAATTTTAACTTATCCTCTATTGCAATTGTCAATTCAACAGTTATCTTCCCAAAAATCAAATTTCTTTCCGTCACTCACGTTTTCTCCCGAAGAGGAGTCGGCAGTTTCCGCCGCCATCGATCGAAACCGTGCCCCCCCCCCCCCCCGTTTCTGCAGAAGCACCATTTTTTTTTTTTGGTTGAAATCATTGAATCATAGCGTGTTACTTTTGCAGCAAAACTATTCATTTTTATTTATTTTTTCCTTATTCTTTTAAAATATTAAATAAAGTTCAGTCACAATAAATCGAATAGTTTCTTTTTTCTTAAAAGTTTTTATAAACTTTTCTAAAACTTTTTAAGCTGACTGCGATTATCATTCATTAGCACAATTGTGATTGCTGCCAGATCTATTTTGCATGATGTTACGTTTAATCGCAAAGGTCTTAGAGAAAAACAGGTTAGTTATATTTCATCTATTATAGAAAAGAAAGTTGTGGCAGTCGTACATAATGTTTATTTCTTAATGCGTATACCGGTGTCCCTGTGAGGTGGTTTGGCCAGCCAAATGTTGACCAATCAGCTTGCAGGGTGCATTGATATCATTGGTTCCCTAAACGACTGCTTCAGCCTCCTTTAGAAATAGCAGACGATCGGCAGACGGTTCCCTGGCACCAGCCAAGACGGATCACCTCATCTTCTCTGCCTTTGTCACCAACATCCCATGATGCCATCTTCACCGAAGATACATTCATCTACGAAGTGGCAGACTTTTTACTTCTCCCTATTTGAATAAACCCTTTCATTGTTTGTTGTTATAAAGGAAGCATTCTTTTGTAGAAATTGTTATAAGCATTTCTATAAAGTCGTATTTTTCACCTAGATGTCAGAAAGTACACAACTTACAAATCTTACACCAGATATAATTTCTTCGTCAAGGTCCATGAATAAATGTGTTCTGAAAACGAGTTGCCATTTACACCCGTTTGGAGATGGGGAAGGGGAGGGGGGGGGGTACAAAACATTGACACCATTAAACATCTTTTCAAGAAAGACCTGCCACTGATAAAACATACAACCCCAAACCATCACAGATAAAGGCTTCAGTGGACCCTACTTAGGGTTCTACTTTTTAGGGGATCATTTTTGGAAGAGCCGGTTTTGGGGAAACATTTTTAGGAAAATAGTTTTAGGGGATACACAAGTGGGAGAAATGTTATATGGTAAACACACAAAAATAAGTACAAAAGCACAAGATATATATTTAGGCAAACATTAAATAACATTGAGTGCTTTTGCTTGATAAGACTTTTTTTTTTTATTATATTATAGAAAATGGAACAAGAAACACATGGAACTTACAGCAATTTGACCGAAACAGTAAATGGAAAATTGAAAAAATAAAGTCTTATCAAGCAAAAAAAGTTTTATATTTAATAATGCTTGCCTAAATGAAAATATGCTGTGGGGTAATGTGCACGATAAGTCATGAAAATAAAATGGCGTGGTAGACAAAAATTGTGTGAAAAAAGACAAAAACGGAAAACAGGTTAAAATGCAGGAGAAAAACAAAAACAAGAGATTTGACCGGTTTCATTTGTATTAACAAACGTCTTCAGAAAAGGTGAAGATTTGGAAAATTTTATTTTGAAGGCACATACACGGGAGAAGGAAAAGATGATCTGATATGGTCCAATCGGATCATCTTTTTCCTTCACCCGTGTATGTGCCTTCAAAATAAAATTGTTTCCAAATCTTCACTTTTTCTGAAGACGTTTGTTAATACAAAGAAACCGGTCAAATCTCGTTTTTGTTTTTCTCCTGCATTTTAACCTGTTTTCTGTTTGTCTTTTTCCACTCACCCCCCCACACATATTTATATATATTTAAAAGTGGAAATTGACAAAGATAAGAAAACAGAATTTTTGTTCATAGTTTGAGAGACCATGCGGAAAAAAGGGATTCATTAGACGAGATAAGGAAGCATGGGTCGGTAATTTAAGGCCTGTGAATTATCCACAGGTCACAAAAGTCGTAATGAAAACTTCCCACTCAATTACAAAAATAACATTTGATTGATAGTTATTAAAAGTAAGTTCATTGGATGCATATAGTCTTCATTGGGGAGAAAAAAAAAAAAAAAAAAAGAAAAAAAGGAAAAAGTTCACCGAAAAATGTTATGAGCGTTAAAATGAATGTTCATAAATTTGTTTTCAATCAGCGTAAATTTGCATGTGATTGTGTTGCATTTTTTGTCAGTGTGTACGGGTGAGTAGAAAATTGCATATAGCTTTCCAAGCCCAACGAAGCTGAGCATAATATAGATATTAGCTCTGATCTTAACTAGTTTCTTCATGAAAATCTGGCCTTATATGGGCTCGAGGTGAATCACAGAATCAAATTCAACAATTTCACAGACGCTTCTGATGCAGATGTATGCTCAGAGCCACACGTGACAAAAGATTTTGAGCACTTATATTTTGTGTACGAAAGCGTAAATCTCCACCACCACAAGGAAATTTTACATTTTATTAATCACTAGCAGGAAGACCCGATGTTGCTCAGGATTTAGTAGGGAACATTGTCTTTTTCTTTTGGTGGTCATAGAGAACGACCCGCGTTTCCGTGACTTCACATCGGCAACGTTCGGGCAGGTTTCGGAAGCGCACGAGAGTTGAGGCGAAGACTGCCAGACGATAAATTGACGAAAAGTTTCAAATAAAATTAAGAAAATAAAAGTAAAATACATATATAAAAATAAAGAAAACAAACTATAGCTAAACAATTGTTATTAATTAGATTAATTTCTTTTTTTTTTGTCAAAGGAACCATTGATAAGCAAAGTTTTTTTTCTTTCTTTAACAAAACAATTTTTTTTTTTACAACATAAGCGTCTGCCTGCTGCAACTTGATTGGTTAATAGTTACGTTAACTTGCGCGCACGCTTCCAAGACCTGTCTGAACGTTGCCGCCGCCGCGAAGTCACAGAAACACAGGTAGTTCCCTATAACAGTACCCTTTTTTCACAATGTTCATATAATTAGGGGTGCGACGTAATGGGTGAAAATTAGGGGTGGGATGTAATGGGTGAAAATTTCAGATTCATGCGAGTATTTTTTTGTGTTCATTTATACATAAATAACACTAAACAATCAAACATTTTGAAAATTTTACAAAATTCAGAAGGTGCAGGCCAATAGTTTTGGGCTATTTTACATTCATGAAAACCCTTTCACAGCCTAAAAATAGTCCTAAATTAAAGTACTATATCAGATTTAACCATCTATATCCATTCATAGCTTTTGAGGATGTTTTAGGACCTGCAATGTCACATGAAACCACTTTTTCATCGAAAAATGATGGATTTTGAGTCCCGTGGAACCCTAACGGCTATTTTTGGCCTGCACCTTCTGAATTTTGCAAAATTTTCAAAATGTTTGATTGTTTAGTGTTATTTATGTATAAATGAACACAAAAAAATACTACTCGCATGAATCTGAAATTGTCACCCATTACGTCCCACCCCTAATATAACACCATATTACTTTTTACTCAACCCGACAGCAACAACGCCACAAGTGAACTACGAGGTAAGATTGTGGCGTACTTGAGATCTGGGACCACTTTTTTTGTATTTCCTGGAAAATTTTACATCAAATAGACTTAGAAAGGTTATAGTTTACATAAAACTATCGGGAACACACACACACACACGTATGTCATAGATTTGATATACCTCTCATGTGACCCCCCCCCCCCACAACCTTATCGAAGGAAATTCAGAATCTCGATTTGTGACAAAAAAATGTCCACGTTCCACAAATCGAACAGACCAACTTTGATGATCTGGAGTCAAGATTAAACAATTCCGTTTCTGTTTAAAAAGAAACTCTTGATTTCGAAACCAGTACCCTGCCGTAATTTCAAAACCGACAGTGTTGTAGATAGAGAAACAGCTACACCAACATTGATCCAGGATTTTGAAATTCCACAATCGGCAAATCGATCGATTGAAGATAAGGATCTGATCCAGCTGTGGTCTTCAGTTCGGAACGGCAGCCGGACTGTTCAGAAGACGTTTCTCTCGTTATGTTCGAGATAGCAGACTGAAAGTATCCCACGGGGGACAGCTATCTCCTTTGGAATTTGGCCAGCTCCCCTGTCGACGGTGGAATGATGGCTTTTTGTGCCTCAGATATATATACTCAACTCGTGCCATTTGTACTACGGAGTAGCAAGATGCTGATTGAAGATTTAACTATACTACTACTTTGTTGCCGCAGCATCCACTCGAGTCGGGTTGAGCCGGCTTTTGGCTTAGTCTTCACTACATCCCGAATCACGGCGGCCCATGCACGGCGGTTCTGAGCAAGGTCGCACGAGATGGCAACACCAAGAATATTTTGGCACGAAGAATATTTTTTTATCGTTTGGGCTATTCGTCCACCGTTATTCTCACAACGTTCTGGACACATGGCGCTGTTCCGATGGATACTGCACGCCTGTCCTTTGCAGTTCTAGGAGGTCCACCCTCCCAGGCTTCGCCTCCCCTCTTTGGGGAGGAGTAAGTTTATTGCTTACTGTCTGAGGCGCCCCTACCGGGGAATGCCGACGGGGCTGCCCAGGCAATTTTTAAATGGCCAGAGTGCTCACCTCTCGAGCGCTGGCTTTTAACCCCACTTGCTCGACCCGATCTTGGGTCACATCTTACTTGTGGGAGTAAGATAAAACTGGCCTTGTGCCTAACTCCTGGGGAGGAGTAAATAAACATGGCGCAACGGATATAAGTGCCAAGTAATAATCAGTTCTAAGTGGCCGTCTTCTGGAGGTTGAAGGTTCAATCCTCAGTACAGGCGATACTAACAATACAATTACGCAATTACTTAAGAGACTTCTACCCGGTCAAGGCTGAGGGAACGAGAGCAATCTACCTCCGTGGATTAAATAAAGGGCTCCCCCCCCCTCGTTCGAAGTTTTGTACAGATTCCAGAGTTCGCCAAGATGCATACGAAGAAGGTCGAAGTTTACATCAGCCAAAACATCGTGAGAACAACATCCAAGACAGTCCGAATAATCACGTCAATAAAAATCATTACTTCTCATCTCACATTTTGAAACTAAGAACATTGTTGCATTTTTTTTTTTTTTTTTTTTTAGAACAAAACCATTATTTAATCTACAAGGGTTAGGGTTAATCATTTAATCTACAAGGGTTAGGGTTAATCATTTAATCTACAAGGGTTAGGGTTAATCATTTAATCTACAAGGGTTAGGGTTAATCATTTAATCTACAAGGGTTAGGGTTAATCATTTAATCTACAAGGGTTAGGGTTAATCATTTAATCTACAAGGGTTAGGGTTAATCATTTAATCTACAAGGGTTAGGGTTAATCATTTAATCTACAAGGGTTAGGGTTAATCATTTAATCTACAAGGGTTAGGGTTAATCATTTAATCTACAAGGGTTAGGGTTAATCATTTAATCTACAAGGGTTAGGGTTAATCATTTAATCTACAAGGGTTAGGGTTAATCATTTAATCTACAAGGGTTAGGGTTAATCATTTAATCTACAAGGGTTAGGGTTAATCATTTAATCTACAAGGGTTAGGGTTAATCATTTAATCTACAAGGGTTAGGGTTAATCATTTAATCTACAAGGGTTAGGGTTAATCATTTAATCTACAAGGGTTAGGGTTAATCATTTAATCTACAAGGGTTAGGGTTAATCATTTAATCTACAAGGGTTAGGGTTAATCATTTAATCTACAAGGGTTAGGGTTAATCATTTAATCTACAAGGGTTAGGGTTAATCATTTAATCTACAAGGGTTAGGGTTAATCATTTAATCTACAAGGGTTAGGGTTAATCATTTAATCTACAAGGGTTAGGGTTAATCATTTAATCTACAAGGGTTAGGGTTAATTATTTAATCTACAAGGGTTAGGGTTAATTATTTAATCTACAAGGGTTAGGGTTAATTATTTAATCTACAAGGGTTAGGGTTAATTATTTAATCTACAAGGGTTAGGGTTAATTATTTAATCTACAAGGGTTAGGGTTAATTATTTAATCTACAAGGGTTAGGGTTAATTATTTAATCTACAAGGGTTAGGGTTAATTATTTAATCTACAAGGGTTAGGGTTAATTATTTAATCTACAAGGGTTAGGGTTAATTATTTAATCTACAAGGGTTAGGGTTAATTATTTAATCTACAAGGGTTAGGGTTAATTATTTAATCTACAAGGGTTAGGGTTAATTATTTAATCTACAAGGGTTAGGGTTAATTATTTAATCTACAAGGGTTAGGGTTAATTATTTAATCTACAAGGGTTAGGGTTAATTATTTAATCTACAAGGGTTAGGGTTAATTATTTAATCTACAAGGGTTAGGGTTAATTATTTAATCTACAAGGGTTAGGGTTAATTATTTAATCTACAAGGGTTAGGGTTAATTATTTAATCTACAAGGGTTAGGGTTAATTATTTAATCTACAAGGGTTAGGGTTAATTATTTAATCTACAAGGGTTAGGGTTAATTATTTAATCTACAAGGGTTAGGGTTAATTATTTAATCTACAAGGGTTAGGGTTAATTATTTAATCTACAAGGGTTAGGGTTAATTATTTAATCTACAAGGGTTAGGGTTAATTATTTAATCTACAAGGGTTAGGGTTAATTATTTAATCTACAAGGGTTAGGGTTAATTATTTAATCTACAAGGGTTAGGGTTAATTATTTAATCTACAAGGGTTAGGGTTAATTATTTAATCTACAAGGGTTAGGGTTAATTATTTAATCTACAAGGGTTAGGGTTAATTATTTAATCTACAAGGGTTAGGGTTAATTATTTAATCTACAAGGGTTAGGGTTAATTATTTAATCTACAAGGGTTAGGGTTAATTATTTAATCTACAAGGGTTAGGGTTAATTATTTAATCTACAAGGGTTAGGGTTAATTATTTAATCTACAAGGGTTAGGGTTAATTATTTAATCTACAAGGGTTAGGGTTAATTATTTAATCTACAAGGGTTAGGGTTAATTATTTAATCTACAAGGGTTAGGGTTAATTATTTAATCTACAAGGGTTAGGGTTAATTATTTAATCTACAAGGGTTAGGGTTAATTATTTAATCTACAAGGGTTAGGGTTAATCATTTAATCTACAAGGGTTAGGGTTAATCATTTAATCTACAAGGGTTAGGGTTAATCATTTAATCTACAAGGGTTAGGGTTAATCATTTAATCTACAAGGGTTAGGGTTAATCATTTAATCTACAAGGGTTAGGGTTAATCATTTAATCTACAAGGGTTAGGGTTAATCATTTAATCTACAAGGGTTAGGGTTAATCATTTAATCTACAAGGGTTAGGGTTAATCATTTAATCTACAAGGGTTAGGGTTAATCATTTAATCTACAAGGGTTAGGGTTAATCATTTAATCTACAAGGGTTAGGGTTAATTATTTAATCTACAAGGGTTAGGGTTAATTATTTAATCTACAAGGGTTAGGGTTAATTATTTAATCTACAAGGGTTAGGGTTAATTATTTAATCTACAAGGGTTAGGGTTAATTATTTAATCTACAAGGGTTAGGGTTAATTATTTAATCTACAAGGGTTAGGGTTAATTATTTAATCTACAAGGGTTAGGGTTAATTATTTAATCTACAAGGGTTAGGGTTAATTATTTAATCTACAAGGGTTAGGGTTAATTATTTAATCTACAAGGGTTAGGGTTAATTATTTAATCTACAAGGGTTAGGGTTAATTATTTAATCTACAAGGGTTAGGGTTAATTATTTAATCTACAAGGGTTAGGGTTAATTATTTAATCTACAAGGGTTAGGGTTAATTATTTAATCTACAAGGGTTAGGGTTAATTATTTAATCTACAAGGGTTAGGGTTAATTATTTAATCTACAAGGGTTAGGGTTAATTATTTAATCTACAAGGGTTAGGGTTAATTATTTAATCTACAAGGGTTAGGGTTAATTATTTAATCTACAAGGGTTAGGGTTAATTATTTAATCTACAAGGGTTAGGGTTAATTATTTAATCTACAAGGGTTAGGGTTAATTATTTAATCTACAAGGGTTAGGGTTAATTATTTAATCTACAAGGGTTAGGGTTAATTATTTAATCTACAAGGGTTAGGGTTAATTATTTAATCTACAAGGGTTAGGGTTAATTATTTAATCTACAAGGGTTAGGGTTAATTATTTAATCTACAAGGGTTAGGGTTAATTATTTAATCTACAAGGGTTAGGGTTAATTATTTAATCTACAAGGGTTAGGGTTAATTATTTAATCTACAAGGGTTAGGGTTAATTATTTAATCTACAAGGGTTAGGGTTAATTATTTAATCTACAAGGGTTAGGGTTAATTATTTAATCTACAAGGGTTAGGGTTAATTATTTAATCTACAAGGGTTAGGGTTAATTATTTAATCTACAAGGGTTAGGGTTAATTATTTAATCTACAAGGGTTAGGGTTAATTATTTAATCTACAAGGGTTAGGGTTAATTATTTAATCTACAAGGGTTAGGGTTAATTATTTAATCTACAAGGGTTAGGGTTAATTATTTAATCTACAAGGGTTAGGGTTAATTATTTAATCTACAAGGGTTAGGGTTAATTATTTAATCTACAAGGGTTAGGGTTAATTATTTTATCTACAAGGGTTAGGGTTAATTATTTTATCTACAAGGGTTAGGGTTAATTATTTAATCTACAAGGGTTAGGGTTAATTATTTAATCTACAAGGGTTAGGATTAATTATTTAATCTACAAGGGTTAGGATTAATTATTTAATCTACAAGGGTTAGGATTAATTATTTAATCTACAAGGGTTAGGGTTAATTATTTAATCTACAAGGGTTAGGGTTAATTATTTAATCTACAAGGGTTAGGGTTAATTATTTAATCTACGAGGGTTAGGGTTAATTATTTAATCTACGAGGGTTAGGGTTAATTATTTAATCTACGAGGGTTAGGGTTAATTATTTAATCTACAAGGGTTAGGGTTAATCATTTAATCTACAAGGGTTAGGGTTAATTATTTAATCTACAAGGGTTAGGGTTAATTATTTAATCTACAAGGGTTAGGGTTAATTATTTAATCTACAAGGGTTAGGGTTAATTATTTAATCTACAAGGGTTAGGGTTAATTATTTAATCTACAAGGGTTAGGGTTAATTATTTAATCTACAAGGGTTAGGGTTAATTATTTAATCTACAAGGGTTAGGGTTAATTATTTAACTTACAAGGGTTAGGATTAATTATTTAATCTACAAGGGTTAGGGTTAATTATTTAATCTACAAGGGTTAGGATTAATTATTTAATCTACAAGGGTTAGGGTTAAGATTAATTATTTAATCTACAAGGGTTAGGGTTAATTATTTAATCTACAAGGGTTAGGATTAATTATTTAATCTACAAGGGTTAGGATTAATTATTTAATCTACAAGGGTTAGGGTTAATTATTTAATCTACAAGGGTTAGGGTTAATTATTTAATCTACAAGGGTTAGGGCTAATTATTTAATCTACAAGGGTTAGGGCTAATTATTTAATCTACAAGGGTTAGGGTTAATTATTTAATCTACAAGGGTTAGGGTTAATTATTTAATCTACAAGGGTAGCTTGTTCTCATTCTGTCGTCAGCCATAAATGGGTAAAAGTCTCAAGTAATTCTTAATTGTGAACCTTCAAGGAAACTGTCACTTAGAACTGATTAACAGTCTTCTAGAGGTTGAAAGTTCAATCCTCAGTACGGGCGATGCTAGTGACAATTAAGAATTACTTAGGACTTCTTGCTCCGTCAGTCATGACCAGGTAGAACAAGTTACCCATGTGGATTAAAGAACGGGTTCAGTTCAAAATTCGGCACTTCTTTAGTTTAGCTGTGAATCGGAATTCATCTGTTTTCAATTTTAAAAACAGGGGCAGACAATCAACCGGAAGTAACATAGAATTATAAGTTTTTATCCAAAACAATCAATAAAGCCAACAATAATAACAGCAAACAGTGTTTTTTTTTTAATTTAATAATGTAAAATTTTATAAAACGAATAGTCAACAGCGGTGGAAGAAATCAGTGTGCGGCTTCAAATAGTTTTTTTGGTGCTCGCTAATTAAATTACCAATATCTCAGATTGAGGTCGTTAAGATCCATTTTTAGATAAAAAAAAATTCAAAGTCTGAATAACTTCCGGTTGATTGGGTTAGAAGTGAACGTAACTCTTCAAAATTGATTTCTGATTCACAGCTAAACTAAAGTGCCCAAAATTCTATACAGATTTCAAAGTTCAACAAGACAACTGAAGGGTGGAGGTTACATTTTAGCTAAAAATTATGAATTTCTTCACACGTGACGATAAAATTAACATTCAAGATGAGAACGCTAATCCGAAATAAGAACATTCATCAAAAATTAATGAATTTCAAACAAATTTGAGCAAGAAATAAGAGTCGTTCGCAAATAAAACTGAATATTACATTTCACTTGAAATTAATGAATTAGCTTAGCTGACGTATTTGATTTATCGGCACTGATAAAATATGCATAATTATGAATGCCGAACACGTAAAAAATAAATACATTTAAGTAAATGTTGAACGTGCAATGAAAGTGAATGTCTTAAGATATTTACATAACATTCACAAGACGTTTGAGTGAAGAGGATAGTTGTTTTACTAAGACCAAAGTATTTCACCATTAAGTTGGCCTACTTCCATTTTGAGCGAAAATGGGGAGCCTCTGAAGGAGTGCCTGCACGATGAGAAGTTTAGTAAAGCAAGGGTTGCACAATTAATAACCTCATTTCTCCTGAAATGACTTAAGTACAGTAGCAAGATTGATTGTTGGGTTTTACAGAGCGTCAACCCGTGTTCGGTCATTTTAAAGCCAAAACCAAATGTTTTCTAGATAAGTAATTTGTTAATCAATAATCAGTAACTGATGGGGAGGTGACGGTGGTTAAGTGGATATCGACACGGACTGAAGACCTGGGTGTTCCAAGTTCGAATCCAGTCGGTTCCACAGTACCACTTTCACTTAGGGATGTTGGTAACCGTCTCGTGGTCCTTCCCGTAAGTACCCGATGTCTTTCCAGAAAGATTTCTAACTAGAAAAACATCGGGGGAAACTAATGCCAACCCCAGAATCATCAGATTCACACGAAAGAAGTAACCGATATATTCCATTTAACTTGTGAACAGGACTACAGCTATTACTCCAGTCGTCAGAATGGACCTAGGAGTAATGGCACCTATGGAAGTGACTCCACACTACCTAAGACTCCTAATGTAGTCCCCCCCCCCCCCCCCCCCCCCGCAAGAAATCCAAGACAACCAGAAGCAATGCTGGAATAAGTGGAGAAGGACGGGTGTTGTTTCAGAGTTTCCGTCTAGTCTAATTTATTAGTTAACCTATAGTTGTAGGGGGGGGGGGGGGAAATGGATTTAGACCCTTCGTATCGGTGAAGGTGATACAATAGCCCCCCCCCCCCCCCCCCGAACGATTATATTAACTAGATCTTAAACGTGAGAACGAGTAAACCATTGTTTTTGTGGCCTGTTTCCAAATAACGCAAACTACTTCCTTCAATCGAGGCCGTCTGATCGGATACTTCATGGGGTGGGTTACACTAAATTCGCATCAACTGGAGGCCGTGAGAGAGAATTGCCAGAATGTTAACGTAATATATGCAGAAAACCGGAGAAAGCGACAAATTTTGCCTGCTTATATTAGTACACAAATGTCGTCGGTGATTCGCTGGCGAAACAACTCATCCACGTGGCTACATGGATCAGTCGATCGTTCCGACTATTTGTTCACAATGGAGTGTTCCCAAGTTCGTGCCAGCATTGCTTGTTCTAGGAAAACCACAGTCCCCCCTTCCACTGCAGACACAGTACACAAAGTGGCCACGGCACCCCCCTCCCCCGATGAGGATGGCCGTAACCACCGGGGAGCCGCAAGTAACTCATTTCGCACATCAGCCCAACTACATTTCGCTAACTGTATTCATAGTTTTTACGATAAACAAGAGTTCCCATGAATAAAATTTTTAATCAATAACAAAATCATACGAATCATAAATAAAAATAGTCAACATATGAAGTTTAATATCAGCGTAATATTGCAGAAAAATTACTAACGATAAAAATGCACTTAAACAAACCACGAAATAGAAAAGCTTGAGAAATAAAACCAAATATGACAAAAAGAGAATTATTTAAAAAGTAAGCAATGTTCTTTCTTGAAATGACATGAGGAATGAAGTGAATGTCGGTAGCGGAGGTGTCGTCTTGGCCTTCGGGTCTTGATTCCGCCAGTTTGTGGGTTTGTCCTGTGCAGTTCTAGGAGGTCCACTCTCCCAGGCTTTGCCTCCCCTCTTTTGGGGTGGAGTAAGTTTATTGCTTACTGCCCGAGGCGCCCCTACTGGGGAATGCCCAGACATTTTTTGTAGGCCAGAGTGCTCACCTTATCGGGCGCTGGCTTTTCAAATCCCACTTTCCTGACCTTGTGTCACATCTTACCGCTGTGGGAGTTAGATAAATAACATTGTTAGCGGAAGTGGGTTGTATCAATTGTAAAAAGCCACAAAAACGCCACCTGATTGTGAGAAAGCCCGAAACACCATTGTAGCAGTTTTGTGTTTAGGTTTGTTCACTACTGGACACGTATCTCGTAAGAAGGTATTTGTTTTTTTCTGTGTTATAAAGAGTTAAACATATATAAAAGAATCTGGAACAGCAGGTGTAAAAACACATTCACTCCACATTGATAAAAATAATATTGTACTTTATTTATTTAACGATACTAAAACACGTTTTTTTATATGCTGGCTACCAACTTGTGTAGTCGGCAGTGTATGCAAGTGTACCTGTTTGGTCAGCTCACCTGTGCCACTGGATGAGTTTAACGCCTCACGTACCCCCCCCCCCCAGACAGACGTTTCAGACAGAGACACAGGCGTTTCAGACAGAGACACAGGCGTTTCAGACAGAGACACAGGCGTTTCAGACAGAGACACAGGCGTTTCAGACAGAGACACAGGCGTTTCAGACAGAGACACAGACGTTTCAGACAGAGACACAGACGTTTCAGACAGAGACACAGACGTTTCAGACTTGCTGATAACAAAGGAGTGCTGCAAATAAATGCTGTAACACCAAATCTCACGTAATTGGCTGCCATTTTCTTCGAGATTAATAGCTACGCTGGAGGCTCTAAGAGTCCAGTCTACCCAACTATTTTATTTATTTTTCTCATCTTAGTGTTATTCTCACAACGTTTCGACAAATATAACCTCCAATCTCCTTCAGACGAGTCTCGTCGAACTTTGGAATCTGTACGGAATTTCAAACAAAACAAACTTTTTATTTAATCCATGGGGGTAGCTTGTTCTCGTTCCGTCAGCCATGATCGGATAGAAGTCCTTAATTGTATTCTTAGTATCACCCATACCGAGGATTGAACCTTCAACCTCAAAAAGACTCACTCAGAACTGATTATTATTCAGCACCTTTATCCGTTGGGTCACAGCTCCATGGATATTTAATCTATAGTTAGAAGCGGTTGATTCCTACCTTTCCCCAAGGGTATTAGTGAAATTGATACAACAGCTCAACTGTGATATATCCGACAGACAGAGAGATGGCTGCAAACACGTGTCTGAGCATGCTTAACTATTTGCGACTGTCTCATGAAAACGCAGTAAGATCTTGAAGTTTTAAGCAATGCCTGTGCATAAAGCTTTTGTAAGTAAGGAAAAACTTTGCAAAGAACCAATCTCACCCTTACCCAAAAAAGGAAAGTCTACATTATTGGAAGCAACAGTCGTCACAAGTTTTATCAGAGTTTAAGTTTTTTTTTTGTTTTTTGTTTTTTAACACGTTTGTAACGCTTTTAATCATCCAGGGGAGCTAGCAACCCTCAGGAGTCAAGCCCGGTGGCAAAATCGGATCGGTCGCAGATGACCCGACCGTATGCATTTCAGACAAGTTTGATACAATAAAATATAGGCAAAAGTTTTCTCCATATTAATTTTCTTATTTCAGTTTTCGTTAGCATAGGGACGGAGCATTCTTCCAAATGCCAGACTATCACCTGCTATTTAGAGGCTCCAACCGAGTGCTCTTTTAAGGATTTTGGCCGTTCCCTTAAGTGCAATCATTTGGATTTCTTTTGCACTTGGTTTTCCGGGAATACTTTCCAGATACTTTTTGAAATTTTTCTTCATGAAGCCTTTAGCTCCTATCATAACTGGGATAATGTTGATGTTTTTGAGGTTCCAGTTTCTCTTCATATCATACATTAGGCCTTGGTATTTTGTCACCTTCTCCCTTTCTGCTCTGTTTAAGCCACTGTCATTTGGAACACTCACCTCAATCAGTGTTGCCTCTCTTTCTGCCTTATTTAATATGACTATGTCCGGTTTTACTGCTGTATTTTCCAGGTAGGTAGATGTAGGAACCGCGTGCGTGCATGTGTGGAGATAAACTGAATTTGAATCCAAGTCCTCTAAGATGTATGGACATCTGACACAATTTTATTAGTTTTCAATTACCATATTCCAAAAAGAGAAAAAGTTTTATTACAATATAATCTGATTGGGGAGGGGGGGGGGGGGGGCGGCATTGGGGTCGGGTCACCATAATCTGCTTTTATAACTTAAAAAAAAAAAAAAGTTTTACATGCCAACTATGTAGAATATAAACAAAGGACTTTGAGGAAAGCAAGGAGTGGGGACAGAAGTGGTTCATGTTTAAGTGACCTACAAAGCATTTACAAAAGATTAAAATTGGACTTTTAACAAGTAAAAATAATTGCCGGAAGTAGTGCTTTCTTAATGGAATGAGGCTGGCAAAGAGATATGGAGGATTAAAGAAGTCGTATTCTCGGCTGCTTTAACGATGAAAATGAATAAGAACAAGTTAGAACAAGTTGTTGAAATTGAACAAGCCACACCTTTAAAAGATTAAAAAATTTACAGAAAAAAAAATTTGTTAAATAAAGGGATTCTGGTTGGAGAGCCGATTTCTTTTGAAATGTAAAAAATCTCATCAACTTAAAAATTATAAATCATTGCAATCTTAGAATTTTTTAATTATAGCGAAAGTTAAAAAAAAAAAAAAAAAAAAAAAAAATTAGGCTTAAAATTCACCAAATTCCAGTCTTGATATTTAACAATTTTTAATCTAAATGCTGATCCGACTTTATAACTAATATTCTGCATCAGTAGTCAAGTATTTCCTGGAGCAGTACAATGATCTAACTATGGAGTGAAAGTCAGTCCTAGGAGCTTATACAAAACAAGGGGCTTCCTCAAGGCTTCGTTGTTTCATATCAACCCTTTTTCAGGTTACTTAATGCCGAGTACGGTCATTTTGGTAAAAGTTTTTATGCTTCAAGTTCGTTATATCTTCAAATATTTGTTCATGGTGTTTCGTTTGGTTGTTTTGTAGAGGTAAATTGTTTTTGGCAATGCAGAACATGATTGAGTTTTGAAAAGGGAAAGGACAACATCAATGTTTGGTGCATTTTTTTTTATCAGGAAGCCAGTATCTTCAAACTGGCTTCCTGATCTGGTAGCACCAGGCTTCCACTAGGAGAGAGCCATTCGTTTCAACTGGGGCAAAAGAAGAATCCAAGCGTTGGTGGTGAAAGGAGAGACGCTTGGTTTTAGAGGTAACGACCCCCCCCCCCCAATATACCATGTGCTCCAGATTGGAAGAAAGCGAATCAGCAAGATCTTGATCACCAATGCTCTTAGTAGTGCTGCCATCGTCAGCGTATATGTCCACAGATGATCTCAGAAGGATTTGGAAGATCACGAAGAGGGTTAGAGGTCAGAAGAGATCCCTGAGGCACACCAGCGTCGATACGATATGCTTCAGACTTCTGCCCATCAACGACTACTTTTCAGAGAAAAGACTTAACGGTTGAGAAGCGTTACCAGATATTCCATAGCTAACAAGTTTGTTCATCAACCCTTTATGCCAGACTATCAGATGTTTGATATGTCGAGAGCTATTGCCCTAGAAACAGAGCCCTCATCGCGAGAGTCACTGACCCTATGCCATATTAGTCAGTAGATCAGCAGTTGATCTTACAGAACAAAATCTATATTGCTTGTCCCCAACTCAATGCGATCCTTAGATTGCTTGCTTTAGCTGAAGCGATTGATAACTTCTTGATTTATCACAGATTCAAACAACTTACTCATGACATGGGTTGGTTGTTTTACGGCATAACAACCCTTTTGGGGTTATTTAATATCAAGTCCGGTCATTTTGGTAGAAGGTTTTGTTTAAAGTTCTTTATATCTTCAAACATGTGTTCATTCAAACATGTGTTCATTCAAACATGTGTTCATTCAAACATGTGTTCATTCAAACATGTGTTCATTCAAACATGTGTTCATTCAAACATGTGTTCATTCAAACATGTGTTCATTCAAACATGTGTTTGGCTTGATTGTTTTGTAGAAGAAATTTGATTTTGTTTTTGCAGATCTAAAGCTATCCCAATTAGCCCTTGAGTATCGATACATTCTGCAATGAAAAGGGACATCAGGTCTCAATGAGCTTAGATTGGATCTTATGGAGATAATCGAGTAATCGGAAAATCCCAGAGGAGATAGACGTACACTGCTCAGGGCAAGTTGCCGGAAGATCAAGCTGCATTCCCATCCAATCGCCAGTTATGGTGCGATATCTATTTATTCACACCTTAATCCAATCAATTTGCAAAATGTCATTGATGTTTAACATCCGGTGTAACTGCCAATTACATTTATCGCTCTCACACATATATATTATGAAAATATACTCACGGCAAGTAAGCTGCACAGAAACACTTGTTTAATTCTCGAGGGAAATCATCTAAGCTCTACTCACGTATTGAGCATTGTTGAAGAATACTCAAAGTATATATTATACAAGCGTACACCCTCCGCAAAAAACAATTATGCTTCAGTGTTTGCATTAATATTAATATAAAATTCTTTATAAACGTTTTAGATGTTCTTTTTTTTTTTTTAACTTGACCTATTGAGATGTTACTTTATATGAATATTAGTGTGAACACTGGCAAAGCATAATTTGTTTTCCGTCATTTTTGACAGAGGGTGTACACTAGTATGGATATATATATATATATATATATATATCTATATTTCGGCAACAAGTCATTTATTATACATGTGTTGTTGAAGACCAGAGTTTTATTTCTGGTTAATTTCTCGACGCGGCGAGCGATTCGTCGGTTTTCCAGTGTCAATTGGTGGATTATGGCGCCTAACGTATCTTGGGCCATTTCTCGAGCACTTTCGGTCTCGCGACCGTCTTCAGGAGGCTGTCTCATTATTAGTAAAGAGCCGTATATATGGTTTTATTTTTGGTTATATCTACTAATTTACATATGTGTGTGTGTATATATATATATATATTTATTCTTTTACTTATTAATTTTTTTTTATATATCTATTGTTATTAATTATTATTGTTATGTATTAATTGTTGAAGACTGATAAGGCGTTGGTACCAGTGGTGAATGCTATTTTATTAATTGTGGCTTCGAAGATTTTTAGTCTGTTGGTGCAGTTGTTTTTATGTATGATCTTAGTGTTAATATTTGTCTTAGTTCGGTTGATTTTATGCCTTTTTTATGTGGTAATGTGTATATATATATATATATATTACACACACACTGTTTGCATCAAGTGTTTATGTGTATTTCTTAAAACGAAACAAATTGTCGATGTCTGTACCTCTTATGCTGGGTAATGTTTTCGCCATAATTGTTGCTGGAAGGGAATAGCCAAAAAAATCGTTCTACTTTTAAGATACTATACTTCAAAATAAGTATGACTAATTAACACATGTTCAATACAAAGTTAAGACAAAATAAACTTTATAAAATTATTCGTCTGGAGATATTTTCACGATCAGATCTCAGAGTGGTGAGGCAGGTTTTCATCTGACCATCACATTGTTTTTTTTTTCACAGAAAAAGGAATCGTGTGGGGTTAGTGGTGTCCTTAATTAAATCAGATTCCAGTACCATCTTCACATAGTCGAGTGTTCAGCGACCAGATTTGTCTGATGAGTAGGATGGCTAGACATCCAGCAGGATGAAAAAAATAAGACCTGTTGAACTTCTAAGGTCAGAGGCCATCTCGAACGAGAATGAAGCTTCGAAGGCAGATGGCACACGTCATTCTTGCAGGTTCCGATACCAAATGCCATGCTACGCATTCCTTTGAATCCCATCAGTGCAGTCATGGGTGGGATTCTGATGATTGGGAAACGAGGAGTCTATACTTTTGTTGCATTCGCTAATATTCTCCGGAGACTGGAATGCTCATAATCACACACACACACTGGCCTGTCAAAACGTCGCACAGATTTTGGGAATTCAAACTACAAGTGATTAATTGTTTCACGTGAAAATAATTTACAAGTTTCAATTTGTGCGTAAAAAAGACAGAAAGAAAAGATTCTTGATGCGTAAGAGGGCGTGGGTTCTTTTATGCTGAAATATTAAAGATGAATCTGATGGGGTTTTTTTTTTGGGGTTTTTTTTTAATGATAAATGTGAAAATATATTAAGTTCCAAAGGACAGAATCCGAAAATATGCACAAAGCTTGATGTTATGCATACAAACGAGTCACCGTTTATCAAGGCCTGTAGACCACTCGAGGATACGGGTCAATGAGCTTGTCAGGACTGAAACAGCAACGTGAGGGTTTGTAACAATGGTTGAGACGGACCAGAAATTAGATTATTTAACAGGAATTTGTTAACATTGGACTTGAAAACAACCATGCTATAGTCAGCTGGGAAGCAGCACTGGTATTGTGTTCCAGACGGATAATTCTTGGAAAGAAACTTTGCTCATGGAAGCTCAGTTTAATTTTAGCTAAACAGAGGGAGAAAGGAAATTTATTTAGTTGTAGCGAGAAGAGTTTGTGTTGCAAATGCTTTACAGGGGGGGGGGGACCATAGATTGGAGCAGTCGAGAACCTACCTTGAAAAATAACGATAAAGTAGAGAAAGAGGACATTCCCCCACACTAGGTTTCGAAATCGGTTTTGTGCTCTGTCAAGGCAAAAAAGGTGCTGAGCGGCACCTCCAGATTATGAGATACAGCTGTGGGGAGAAAGAAACCTCATGACTCAGCGAGGTAATATTTTAGATCTGATCCAGTTGCTCGCCGATCTTAAAACTTCACAACTGGATACACTTTTCAGAACTACTTTGTATCTCGGACGCGATCTATACATATTTTAGATTTCTTCAGAGAGTATGGAGAGAAAACTAAAAGGGAGGTAGGTACTGAGTGTACATTTTTAATTAAAAGAATTTTTATTTTTTATTTTTAAAGGCATACACTTTTCTTGTATTAGTCATAAAGTTAATCCATCAAGGTAGTTGCTGGTTGCTTCCTGTGTAACTTCTGACTTTCAGGCTAGGATCAGAGTGTTACATGTGTTTCGTCTTTGGATGAAAAAATCTTTCTAGACTGAGGCAATTTTGGTACTTGTAAAGAATGGATATCCAAAGGATATCAGTTCTTATAGAGTCAGTCGCAAGTATCGTTGAAGAATTCTGAATAAGTCCGGGAAATGGCCAAAGCAGTTTACGATTTGAAAGCCACATTTTTTTTTTTAAGTTTTCAATTTTTTTTTTTTTAGGGACTAAAATCTTTTTAACCCTAACCCTTCGCATGCTTAGTGTCGTCTGTCTTTTTCACATTTTTCTCACTGCTTTCGACACTTTCAGTATACTCAGAACCGACTCAATAAGAACTGAAATATTCTGGATGCCCATTCCTTACAAGTACTGCAATTTTTCTAATCCCGAGTCCTCTTGTTGGGAGGGAACAATAGAAACATTTTTTTAAATGTCATTTTCTTTTGAACAAAGAAGCACAGCATTAAAAATATTTTAAGTTTTTCTTTTATTTTTAAATCAATAAAAAATTTATTTTTTTTCGTATTGAAATCATTAATTTTTTTTTTTTCCAATTAAAATATATTTAAAGACGAAAGAATTCTCAAAATTCAAAAGTTATTTTCATCCAGACTTTGGGGGGATCTATTCAGTAGCAAGATGCCATCCTTTCCAGGTAATTACCTCCTCCTTTTTTATGGAGGATGGTTTATTGTCCGTCGCCTGAATCGCCCTCATTCACAAGGAAATGCAACGACTATACAAGTATTTTTGTTCTCACTCCAGAGTGATCCCCTTTTTGAGGAGCTAGATTCTCCTGCATTAAGAACTTACCTTCTATCTAAATTTACCCTCTTGGGGCAGCAATCAAATAGGAACAAGTGGCATTTTTATGTGCTGGTAACAGATGTTGAGAATCAATTGCTAGACCTGTGTTGTTTTTTTTAATCAGATAAGGGAGATGTTATTTTTTACTTTTTTTGAATGAAGGGGTGGGTCGGTAGTAGTCCTTTCTAAATGCAAACTTTTTTTGCATAGTTGTGAGGTCAACGTAATATTTTTTTTTTTATCACAATAATCCTAGGATGATAGAGGAACTACATTTTTATTTAAAATCTAGTCTTAATTAACTTCAAGTCACAGGAAACATTAACTAAAAACCTCTTGATTTATTAGTACTACATTAAATTTAATATTTAACTCAAACTACATATATATAATCTCTAGGAAGTTTAAAATATATATATATTTTTTTTTAAATCGGAAAAATGTAAACGGACATTAAGAAATTTTTCCAATTTTTAAGCAATTTTTTTTTTAAATAAATAAATCTACCTTTAATGAATGAGTATCCAGAGGATTTCAATACTTATGAAGTCAGTCCCGAGTATTGACAGAATCCAGAGTTAGTTCCGGAAATAGCTGAGGACAGTTTACGATTTGAAAGCCACTCTTAAGGAAGTGTTTCCAATATTTTTTTTTTTTTGAGGGGGGGTTAAAAATTCTTTAACACTAAGTATGCTTAGTGTCATTTGCCTTCTTACATTTATTTTGTGGCTTTCAAATTGTAAACGGCTTCGGGATTCTCCGTCATAGTACTGAAACCCTTTACAAGGGAACGCATTTTTTTATGCCCGCCACCAATCACAATCAAATTTGTCTCACGTGACCCAAATTAACCAATCAATGGTAACCATTTGAAATGAAGAAAAATAGCCTACTTTGCATATTTTTTACATCTGCTCTGAATATTTGCCAATTTTACAATATTTTGTTTCTCTTTAACTTTAAATTCTATTTTGAAAAGTTTAAAGTCTAGTATATGTTCTGATACTATACTTTATCTTTTCTGTCCTCGGTCAGTGACGGAGAAGTCCTTTTAGACTGAGGCAATTTTTATTTTTGTCTTATTCCAGGTGCCCCTCTTGGGGAGCTCAAAAATACATGGTAATTTATTTTTAATACATTTTTTGATTCATTAAAAGTTGACTTGTTCATTTCGTTAATAGTTTGATTCCTTAAACAATTCCAATATATATATATATATATATGGGCAAATGAAAAAGGAAAACCAAAAAATGGATGTTTTTTATGTGTACATCAACGTTTCGTCTTTATTTATAAGACTTCATCAGGATGATAAAATATTTTATCCTGATGAAGTCTTATAAATAAAGACGAAACGTTGATGTACACATAAAAAACATCCATTTTTTGGTTTTCCTTTTTCATTTGCCCATCACGTCGGATTACTTTCATCCTTCTCTTCCCATATATATATATATATATATATATAAATAAATAAATACATTGTGTTACTGTTAGGTAAACATGTTTTCTTTTATTAAACATTTGTTCCTATTTACTTGCCTCCTCACGAGAGCAAAGTTAGACAAGGTCGGTTTTCAATGTGGCACTCTTGATTGAAACAAAAATAAAAACTGACGCAGTCTGGAAGGATTTCTCCTTCACTGGCCGAGGACATAAAAGAAAGTATAGTATTAGTATCAGGACAGATACTACACTTTAAACATAAATTCTTTTTCTAAAAATAAAAAAAAATAAACCGAAAATAAGAAATATTGGGTAATTTTTTACTATCACACTCATCGTAGTTAACCCCCTCCCTCTCAATCAGATTCTACTTTTTGAGCGATTACATATAAACAGGCTAAAAAAATATTTGCATTCAGAAAGCAAAAAGGGGTCCTTCCGTCGAAACCCCCCCCCCCCCAAAAAAAGGCTAACTTATGTAACTTTCTGTAAAAAGGCAAAACAGTTGCATGTAAAAACGCAAGGTTCATGTTTAAATATTCATGAAAAAGTAAAAGTTGTCTGCCGAAATATTTTTTATCGGTTTTCAATAAAAGTCGAAACTGATTCGGCTTTTTCCGTTCCTAGTCGGAACTGCTTACATCACAACTGCTAATCTATGGATACATATTCGAAAATAGCACCAACATTAAATCTTATTTCCACACTTTTTTTTTTCTGCAAAAAAAAAAAAAAAAAAAAAAAAAGCCCCCCCCCCTCACATTTTTTGGCAAACGAATCCCCCCCCCCCATAATCCAAAAAAAATATATAAGCCTAGTTAACCCACACCTCCATATCGCAAAATAGTGAAAGATAAATTTGGCTATACGTCTCCATTTACCACTAACTGGTTCGGAAGTTGGTGCTCATTTTACGTTAAAAAAAAAAATACAGGAGTGATCCCCTCTCTAAATTTTTTTTTTTTAAAATTCCTTTTTTGCGGATATTTTTAGGAGAATCTGAGTTTTTGAGAACGGTAAACTAGGATAGATGTGATAAAAAAAAAAACTTAAAAACTGGGACTTGTGCAGTTTACGGGCCGTGCTATTTTTTTTTTAATTCATTTATCTTCCTCCCACAAGGTCGTGCTATTTTTTAGATAGGATTTTCAAGTTGATCTTGTTTATAAAATTATTAGGTGAAAGTACAGTACAGAATAGTTAAAGGGGGGGGGCTTTGTTAAGAATGGATTTCTAAATAACGTTATTAGTTCAGCACGGCCCGTAAACTGCAGAAGTACAAAAAACACGAAATATTGTAAAAGCGGCAAATATTTAGAGCAGACATAAAATTAAACGCCGGTTTAATTTTTTTTGATTAAAAGTAAACGAGTTTTGAACTTAAAAGCGTTGCCATTGGTTAGTTTGAGTCACGTGAGACAAATCCTTGATTGTGGTTAGTGGCGTGCATAAAAAGTGCTGCCCTTTTCAAGTACTAGTAATTTTGTTAATGTCATTTTAATTTCTAAAATTATTGGATGCTAAATTTCCACAACTTTTAATACATGAGGATTTGCTAAGAATTTTATAGGCAGTTTAAATGCTTCCAAATTCCTTTCATATTTTGAAGGGTGTATAATATAGATTACCGAACTGGTAATTTGCACAGTGGACTAATGCGGAAAATAAAAATAAGGTGGATTATTTTGCCCCGTCACCGCTTGTAAAGTCTGACAAAACTAACCGCTAAGAAAATGGCAGTCATTTTTAAAGATTTTCTTTTAATTTAGTTTTAATTTCGTCATTGCTTTTTTTCGAGTTCAATAAATAATGGATTAATAAATTTAAAAAAAGGTAAAATTGTCGTTTCACAACCAAAATGGCGGTCAAGTTTCTAATTATTTTTTCCAACCTCACAAATGAGTAAGAAAACCCAAATAAATTGTTTTGGACGAATTTCCTCAACTGTATTTCCTTTAAAACAATTTAAGGTAAATTTTAAATTAGTCAAAAACAATTTATTTGGTTTACTAACTAATTTTTACCTCAATTAATTGTGTGTAAGTCACGCAGGGGCGAAAAACGCAAACTATTCACTTCTTCCTAACAAAAATAAAAAGTGAAAGTGTGTTCGCTTATTCATCATTTTCAATTTAAAAAAAAAAAAAAAAAAAAAACCTACCCGGTGTTGCCCTGGAACACTAATAACAAAATAGAAACATTGTAAACAGCGTGTGCAACTGTAACATCTTTCTCTTAACATCTTTCTCTTAACATTTCTCTACACATCGTCATTTACTTCTTACCACTAGCAACTGGTTCAATATAATAGAAAGAAAAGGTAATCGACAACAGACTGACCTAATTTCAGTGTTGTTTTTGTAACACCTACCAGTAAGGATAAAATTTTTTTTTTTTTTTTGAATTCTGCCCCTTCCAGTTCCCGGTGACCCCCAAGGGAATGGGCAGGTTTTATTTATTTACTATAAGCCAGTCAGGGGCACACTAAGGTTTGTAAGTGTATCGTGTGTAGTTTCTGAATTTTAGCCGGGCACACCCACACAACGGAAATACAGCTTTCATTTTACGGGAAATGGACACATCTTAAGGATGTTCCTATTTACTTGCCTCCCCGCGAGAACAGAGTTCGACAGTGTCGATTTATAATGTGGGGGAAATCCAGCTCCTCAAAAAGGGGCACTCTGGATTGGAACAATAACTGACTTAGTCTAGAACTAACTGACCGAGGACACAATAAACTAATAGAAGCATCAGAACAGATGCTACACTTTGTTCCTAGCGAACAAAAGGATTTTTATACAGTTGAACTAAAGTCATTTTTTTTTCAGTTTATGCATCGTGCTACTTTTTAGATAGGATATTCAGTTTTTACGGTATATTTTGTTAGGTGAAAGTACAGAATAGTTAACAAACACCCCCATTAAGAATCGGTTGCTAAATAATGTTATTTCAGCACGGTCCGTAAACTGCAGAAGTAGCAAACTGTCTTCCCTTTTTGTGACCCTTAAACTAAAAATAAAATTACAAAAAGAAATATATATATATATATCTATATCCAAAAGAAAAATGTTTAAAATCAATTTTGCTTAACTGATGAGGTGTCAGCATTTGATTGCATTAACTCATATTTCGGTGCATGTATAGATCGGGTCCCATGGCGGATAATATTGTCTCGGTAAAATCCGCTAACGAGTTAGGACAGCCAAAAAAAAAAAAAAAATTATTTACATTGTTGCATCCCCCCATTTGGAAATTTCGAAGGATTACGAAGTAATTGTTTTTTTTCTCTTTTCAACTATTAATACACGATCGGTTATATTGAAGTTTTCAGCTTTAAGATGGCTGCCATTGAGGCAAAATTATCTTAGCCAAATTAGTTATAGTTTAATAACTTGGTTGAATTAATAATTTAATGAACAAATAATACCGTAATAATATATCTTCTTATTATAACTGTAATAATGTTGTTTCAATTGTAGCCATCTTAAAAGCTGAAAACTTCAATATAATCACAAGATTTACATGATTGACTTGTTACAAAGAAACGGAAATGAATTCTGGTGGATTTAATTTCGCAATTTTTTTTTTAAACAAATTTTAGTACTTTACTCTTGCATTTTCGATTTCAGTAAATATGTGATTAATTATAAATAAACACACACACAGACACACGTGAAGTTGTCTTATAATTTAGATAAAATAAGTTCATAAGTAAAAGAATGTTTAAAATCCTCAAAAGTTGTAAAAGTTTCAAATTAAAAAAAAAGAAAAAAGGGGTCATTTTCTCAATTTTTCTTTAAAATAATTTTGAACATAAGAATAAATATCAATCTACGTCAGAAAACAGGATTTGTCGTTTGAACATTTTATTCTTTTTTGTTGATTTATTTCGAGTATTTAACATAGAAAACGAACAACGGTATTAAAAAGAAATATACCGGCTTTTTATTTTTATATTAGAATAGTTCAACTGTAGACATAAGCGACTGCGAAAGTGTTTCATACTTACCATTGACAATAAGGTTGCTAATATGAACATTGGTGTATGCCGCCTCTCCATGATGTACGAGTGTGTTTTTTTCACCTCCCTCCCTTGTGTCGAAATGATTTGCAATCCAAAAGATTCGCCCAGTAGATTATTTCATAAAAAAATAGGGGGTTAAATAAATACCCAAATAGGGGAGAAACAATTAAATGCCGCCGGACAGGACTACTAGTCTGTCTTTGAAGACAATAGTTCGACTTTTACGACAAAACACTTCCTCCTTCTCTAAGAGAGAATTCAACGGCTGATTATATAAACGGAAGTGCTATCGCGCACAAAACAGATTTTTTTCTCAATCCTAAAAATGAAACGAAATTTGATTTAGGATCGAAATTTAAATATTTTCCAATAAAATAAAAATCCGTACAACAAAGTTAATGATATTATAATTTATTGAAAAAAAATGTCTATTGAGATTATGAAGTACGCTGCTGCTGATGATGATTATGATGATGATAATCATGATTATGATGATGATACGAGCGAAAGTGTAATCCCGCACACAACATTTACTCCTTCCTAAAAATACAAAAAATTAAATTTTTAAATTTCTTCTTTTTTTATAATAAGAATTTTATTTTTTTCCAATTAAAAAAAATAACACAACTAATTTTATTTTATTATTATTTATTAACAAAATTAAGAATATGGTGTAAGATATATCTTATTTAGATTTACCGCGGCTGAATCACGTTAAAACCGAAAACAAGTGTTGGCGTGTAATCTCGTTTGGATGAGAATGGTTTTGGCATTTTTTTTTTTTTTTAAATATTTCTTATTTTTTATGAAAGAATATTTGTTTTATTATTAAAAATCTTTTGAATTTACACTGCTATTATTTTTTTAATGATTTAAAATTATTTGGCCCATAAATTAGTAAAACATCTGTTATCGGGAAAGTTTTTTTTTGTTTTCTTTTGGAAGAAAAAAAAAATCGGTATTTTTTTCACTATCTTAACCGGCGCATTTTACCCCCTAAAAAGATTTTTAAAATTAAGGTAAATGTGTAGATGAGAACCCTCAACTAAATCACCCCACTTCCAGAAAAAAAAGAAGAGATTCTACTTTTTTAGGCGATTACGTGTGAACTTGGCGAAAAAAAAAAGAACAATTAATTTAGAATTTAGATTGGGTGATAAGTTTCACATATAAATCTAACCTAGAAATGATCCTCTATTCAAGTTGTTCATGTTGAACCGAATAGAATTTTAGGACAGTTAACTAAATAAAATATTTTACTAACGAGTTAACCATAATTTTTTATTTTTTTGTTACGGGAGATGAAACCTACCTTACTCCCACCACTAACCCTAAGTCCGTGTGGTAATCCCCCTATAAAACAATATCTTGTTTAACTTTACCACCAACCCTATGTCCGAGTGACAAGGCCCCTATCCTAAAAAAAACTCCCTTAACCCTACTATTAACCCTAAGTCCGATTGGCAAGGCCCCGCCTTTAAAAACTCTCTTTTAACCCTAAGCCCGAGTAGCAAGACCCTCAACCTAAAAACAAAACAACCATAACCCTACCACTAACCCTATGTCTGAGTGGTAATTCCCTCCCCAATAAAAAAAAACTCGTAAAAACACACGTAATCGCCTAAACAATTATGTTTAACTGTCTTAAAACGCTACCTGGTTCGAGAATGGCTCAGAAATGGGTGATGATTTTATGTTAAAGTTTTATTTAAAAGTCATCACCCATTTTAAATTCTAAATTGTTTTTTGTTTTTAAATTTTTCACCAAGTTTTTCAGGGTGTTCACACATAATCGCCAAATTTCAGTTTTATGGGGGGGGGATATTTTAGCTAAGGGTGCTCATAAACAATAATACCAAAATCAAATCAATTTCTATGATGTTTGCACGAAAAATCCGAATAACTGTTTTCTTTTTCAGATTTATCTACCTCCCACAGCGGTAAGACGTGACACAAGGTCGGGAAAGTGGGATTTGAAAAGTCAGCGCCCGAGAAGATGAGCACTCTGGCCTACAAAAAATGCCTGGGCAGCCCCATATGCATTCCCCGGTAGCGGCGCCTCAGGCAGTAAGCGATAAACTTACTCCACCCCAAAGAGGGGAGACAAAACCTGGGAGGGTGGACCTCATAGAAGTGCACAGGACAAACCCACAGAACCGGCGGAATCAAGACCCGAAGGCCAAGACGATACCGGTCTATAGGGTGTAGTATCTATCGGAACAGATACTACATTTTGATCTTAGCCAAAAGGACGCTTTCTTATAAATCTTTCTCATACCTTAAAAAAAATTCAGATTTAATGTACACTTTAGACATTGTATGTAAATAATCATGATTAACCTTTCAACACAGCGTCTTCTCATGCTTTAATCTTATTGTCTTACAATATCCATTTTCAGGGCCGCAGACAGACGGCGTTCGATTGAGGAGTGGTAAGGGCCAGAAATTAAATTGACATCCACTGTCTGGTCACTTCTCCGTTCAAGGGAAAGCGAGAAATAAAACAAAACCAAAGGAGGAAGGAAAGAAAGAAACATGCCATAGTTATTGTTTGTCTGCCTTCACTTTTCTCTTCTCTCCGTTGTGAAGAACAAATACGATAGAGATTTATCTCGATCGTAACAGATTGACAACGTCACCTACCATGGGTTAGGGAGAAACAAATGGTGTTTCTCATGATCCTGGTTAAAGTTAGAATGAAGGTGTGGACAATGCGTCTGAAAGGATTCTGTGGGGTTGTCTTTTTCTCATAAGGATCTGATTTTATTCTTCAAGCATCAAGTTCAGGTTAAAATTAGATGTAAGGGAAAGAGATTACATTTCATAGAATTCAACAAAAGTTGGGTACAGGTTGCAAGCTGTGTATACGAAAAAGAGTCAAGTATGAGTACATGTTATCTCTATGAGCATGGCGCATGTACTTCTCGTTCCTTATCAACCCCAACCCTAACCCTAACCCCAACCCTGTTAATGTAGCCTTTTAGCTAGTTGACTGAATGATTCCTGTCTCATTTTTATTTTTTTGGTAATAGAGATCCTCAATAGTCTTGTCTATCCACTCTCAAACTCCACCACTATTTCATTTTCACCCACTGTAATCCCACTCCCATTTAGAGATGGACTTGCTTGTTTTCGGTTCTAAACAAGTGGGTTGGTCAACAATGGCGATCTTGAGGATGAGGTTTTGAGGTCATGTTGAAATAATCTGTAATCTTGACGTCATCAAAATAATTTGATGGGCCAGTTTCACACAGAAACAACAAATCAAGCTTGGTCTCCTGTAAAGAGGGTCCACATTAGGAGTTGAGATACTGTCTTTGCACTTGTGTTTTGTAATTTGGGAGATGTGGAAGGGGTCGGTAGAGATGTTAGATAATGGCCCTATTGGAATGGACGTATCTGTTGGGAATCGTTGGTTTGACTTACGCAAATTAACGTGGGGCAGTCAAGTGCAGAACAGGGCTTGTTCTCACAGTCAGAGCTGGCAGACGTGACAAGGTTACGTGTGACGAGACCCCTGATCAAGAGTCAGTCTGATTCGGAAAGCGAACTGAGAGGACGTGCGATTCACAATGTAAAGATAAGGAATATTTCCCTTCAGGGAAGACAAGCGCGAGAATCCTTCTCCCCCCTATCTCTATGAATAGTTAAGAAAACATTAATAACTAACTACGATAAAGTAGGATTTGCTCTCTTCCTCTCTCTCGACGCGGTGAATGACTCCCAGTTGAAATAACAACGCATGTAATAAAAAGAATTAAATTCAAAAGAAGAGTTTGTCTTCGGAATGCACCACATGGCTTTTATTGCAGGCAACAGACGACGGCAAAGAAGAAAGAATTCATCCACTGGACGACACGACGAGTATACGAAGCGCGTACTGCCGCGGTCCAAGCAGGAGTAGCTATGTAACATCGGCACAGAGAGGATGAGTAAATTGATTATCTTTGTAAACCAAGTGGTCTCTATCAATTCGCTGTTTTGATACCTCATTGTAATACAGCTTCCTATTCCAGTAGCTTCTTTCCAAAGAACCGCAGGCTGGCGGAACTCGCTTCTTGCTGACTGTTTTCCTCCTACCTATAATCTTGGTCTTTTCAAGACTAAGGCCAATAGGCATTTCCTGTCTTTGCGATAATCATATTTGTTCTTGTTAGCACCTTACATCAAGTGGCTTCATGCCTTGTCTAGCGCGATTTCCATACCCCTCCCCCCCCCCAAATCGTATACAAACCATATGTACGGTTTCAGCATATAATGACTCAACGATGTTTAACCCTATTTAGAAAGTTGCCGCCCAACGAGGACAGAGTTTGAGACGAGGTCGGTTTTTAATGTGGAGAACATCGAGCTCCCTCAAAAGGGGCACACTGGATTGGGACAAAAATAAAATTTGCCTCAGTCTAGAAGGATCTCTTCTTTACTGAGCGACAACAGAAAAATGGCTGTTGACGGTATTTACTTCCTTCCCACCGCAGAAAATGTGGCACAAGGCCGGAAGGTGGTGAGAGTCAAGACAGCGCTGCGAAAGAAGGAGCACTCTGGCCTTTTAAAAATGGCCGTTGACGACATGCGTAGAACTCACCTAGAATCGCTTATCTCCCTTTGTTCACATGTTTATCTTTCGGAGTTATCTCCCCTTTAAAATTGTTGTCAATGACATCAATGGCGACAGGGAATACATCCCTTGCCAACCATAATAATAATAATAAATCACACTTGGAGATACAGCCACAACAATTGAGCATTACCGCATCAGTTATCCGAGGTAAGTTATCTCTGTTTATTAAATGACATATATCCCATAATGGTTGCGAAAGAAACATCTTTTTTTTTCTATTCCGATTATCAAAACTTAAAAGAAAACAAAAGAAATAATTTTTCAAGAAACAGAAAAACCGGTTCGATTCATTTTTGCATAAAAAGTGAAAAAAGAAATTTTTTATTTTTACTTTTCTGACAATAAATCGAAAAAGTTTTGTTTTTAATTTTATTAACTTTTAAGTGTTGTCCAAAAACTTCTTTTTTTTTCCTTTCTAAATTCAAGACGATTGAAATACCTGAAACTCTTAACTCGCAACAAGAGCGTAAAGTTTTAAAAGTATATTTTGGTTCAATTTTAGAATAGGGACTCTTGAAAAATCCTGACTGTTTCACTTAAATTTTGGGGTACTTCTGCAGTTTACGGACCGTACTGAAACAATAATGTTATTATTTAGAAACTCATTCTTAACATGAGGAGGGGGGGCTTTGTTAACTATTCTGTACTTTCACCTAACAATTTCATAAACAAAAGATACCGTAAAAATTGAATTTAACTTGAAAATCCTATCTAAAAAATAGCACATAAACACATTTTATTGATCTTCGTCTTAAACTGTATTTCTTGTACGTACTGGAATAAAATTCTAATTTACATTGAGAATCTGATTAATTCCTATTTTAGTCACGTAAATTATTTAGAGTGAAATGGTTTTAAGCGTACTGCTTAAAACCATTTCAACCTATGTTTACTTTAACTGTTTTAGTAAAAAACAAACAGTAAAAACATTAAATTATAGTGAGTCTCATCGTACACATGAAATGCCGAAATGAAAACTAGCCGGAAAAATATAGTCGCCACATTTATAAACAATTTATTTATTTATCTACCTCCCACAAGGTAAAATGTGACACAAGGTCAGGAAAGTGGGATTAGATAAGCCAGCGCTCGAGAAGTGAGCACTCTCGCCATTTAAAAATTGCCTGGGTAGCCCCGTCGGCATTCCCCGGTAGGGGCGCCTCAGGCAGTAAGCAATAAACTTACTCCTCCCCAAATAGGGGAGGGAAAGCCTGGGAGTGTGGACCTCCTAGAACTGCACAGGACAGACCCATAGACCGGCGTAAATCAAGCCCCGAAGGCCAAGACAATACCAGTCTATGGGGTGCAGTATCCATCGGAACAGATACTACACTTTGATCCCGGCCAAAAGGCCACGAATCACATTTATAAACAAGTTAAGAAAAGAGACTAGCTACGGAAGAACAATAACTCGAGTTAATAATTTTATAGTTGAAAGGATCGGGTTATGAATTTGAGTTATCGTTCTTATGTGATTCGCCTCTTTCTCGACGTGTTTATAAAAATGACGATTATATTTTCGAGTTTTCATTTCAGTGTTTCACGTGTACAATGAAACTTGATATAACTTAATGTTGTTGTTGTTTTTTCACTCTAAATAATTAAGGTGACTGAAATAGGATTTAACCCATTTTGTATGAAATTGATTATTGGTTTTAAATTGTATTTCTTGTACTGAAATAACATCCTAATATACTTTCTAAATGGACCCATGGCGCAACGGTTAATAATCAGTCCTGGGACAGTCTTCTGGGAGTTGAAGGTTCAATCCTTACTACAGGCGATAGTAATTAGAATAACATAAATAACGCTTCTTGTTGGGATTAAATATCCCTGGAAGAAAGTTCAATTCTCGCACGTGAGAATGCAGTAACAATTATGTAGATAAGTGCAAAATAGAAACAGAACAACAGCTTTTGTGAGAAGGAACACAACAACAATTGTATATAAGTTTAAAACAGTTTTACTTGCGAGAAAACATGAGGGCAAATATATACAACAAATTGTGAGTTCAAAGTTCAGAAAGGAGGAAGTTAATTTAGGTTTGCGAAAACGTGCTTCGGGAACTTATCTTGTGGGAGTTCTGGTAACAGGTTGCACATGCGCCCGCCTCAATTCTGGCTCTTGTCGAGATGTAGTCACTTCAGTCCAAGATGGTTGGTAACAGGAAGGAGTGGAGGCTCTCTGCGACTGCCGTCGAGGGCTTTGTCTCAGAAGGATCCAGCCGTGGTCCTACCAGGTTCAGAAGGTGGGTCGAAAAGAGGCCAAGACACAGCATGAGCGTTTTTATGGACTGACTCATGTGACTCCCAAGGGAGTAGAGGTTGGGATGCCTGACAGCCAATCCGTGAGACCCTTAAGGGGGACGTTAATAAATTCCAATATTCTACCCGGTCATGGCTGACGGAATGAGAACAATCTACCTCCGTAAACCAAATAAAGGGTTCAGTTCCAAATTCCGTATAGATTCCCAAGTTCGAAAGATGCACGTGAAGCGATCGAAACATTGTGAATAACGACACAGATAAGAATAGTGGTCTGAATAATTCAATAATGCTTTTTGAAATTCTTACTTTAATTCAATGTTTTTTTGTGGGGGAGCTCTAGATACGATGCGAACCATCGTAAAACATTACTAGATTGTATAAGCTACGGTTTTTCTTTCTCTCTTCGTATAGCTTATTCTTTCCTTTTCACTGCCCCAAAATAGGATTTCACATAAATGTGCGAACTCAACATTTTCGACCAATGAAAATGATTCTTGTTTGTTCAAAACGATAAAGTTAGTGAGCCAGTGTGAAATGCCAAATTTTAATAAAAAAACACCAAGTCGACACCCAAACAGCTACGACCAGAGAGCCTCCAACAGCACCAGAAAAAAGGCATTCTGAAGCAAAGCTAGATGTATTGAACTGTTTCCAGGGGATTGGAGTTTTTGAGACAGGCCAAAATGCAGATTAAGGCCAAAATGAAAGAAGAAATATCGATCATTTTGAAGAAATTTGATCCGACAGCTCATGGGGAGGGGGGGGCATACCTATAACTGGAAATATTGCAAATGTCATGATTAACACTGGAAATAGGACTTTGTTAACAAACAGAATTGAGGTCCAAAATTGATCGTGTTATTCTTACCATGGCGGTCATTCTTACAACTATCAACTCGAGTAAAAAGGTAAAGGTTGCAGAATATAAAGAATTTCGTCGTGACAACACGTCCCTTTTGGTCAAATCAATTCCATGGATAGAGATTAATCCTGTGCTCATAATGTACTTGATCACAGTTCCGAACTTATTGAGGAGAATGACAAAGTTGTATGCTCAATTATACAGAGTGTGACATTGAGACAAACAAGGCAATATCGCATCAACTATGCAAGGAAAACTAGCCAGTTTGATAACTGTCCCATTAACAGACTATGGGATAAAAGTGATCCTATGGTATCAAAGGTATGCGAACCTGTAGTACTCATAAATGAAGACTTATTTTCTCTCTCGGAGAAATGTCCCTGTTAAGTGATCTGGTTAAACACTGACCAATCAGCTCGCAGGGTGCATTGATTTCATCTGCTCCCCTGAGGAACTACTTCAGCCCATTTGGGAATCACGGTCGGTCAGCTGAGAGATCCCTGAAAGCAATGAGGAAAGACGTCCCCTTTCTCTCTGTCTCCTGTCCCTGTCCACTGAAGTGTCGACTATCTTCGCCTGAAGATAACTGCTGACAGACTTTTGACAGCCCAAAGAACTTTCTACTTTTCTGGAGCATGCAGCCTTCACAGCGTCCTTCGAATGATGACTGAATACCAGTTTGATCCCGGCAATCCGCTCGTCCGTGGTGATACAGGTGATACGGTTGGTGTCTTTCTCAACTGCGCCCCACACGTAATAGTCCATGGGGTTAAAATCAGGCGAGTTGGAGAGCCAGATGTTGGGACTGATGAAGTTATAGAAGTTCTCAGAAACCCACGTTAGGGTTAGAGGTTAGTGTTAAGGTTAGGGTTAGAGGTTAAGGTTAGGGTTAGTGTTAAGGTTAGGGTTAGTGTTAAGGTTAGCGTTAGAGGTTAAGGTTAGGGTTAGTGTGAAGGTTAGCGTTAGAGGTTAGGGTTAGAGGTTAAGGTTAGGGTTAGTGTTAAGGTTAGGGTTAGTGTTAAGGTTAGCGTTAGAGGTTAAGGTTAGGGTTAGTGTGAAGGTTAGCGTTAGAGGTTAGGGTTAGAGGTTAAGGTTAGGGT
Source organism: Sepiola atlantica (assembly GCA_963556195.1). Lineage (NCBI taxonomy): Eukaryota > Metazoa > Mollusca > Cephalopoda > Sepiida > Sepiolidae > Sepiola > Sepiola atlantica. The sequence continues at coordinate 87,752,278 of OY744534.1, read as the reverse complement.
TAGTGTTAAGGTTAGGGTTAGTGTTAAGGTTAGCGTTAGAGGTTAAGGTTAGGGTTAGTGTTAAGGTTAGGGTTAGTGTTAAGGTTAGCGTTAGAGGTTAAGGTTAGGGTTAGTGTGAAGGTTAGCGTTAGGGGTTAGAGGTTAAGGTTAGGGTTAGTGTTAAGGTTAGCGTTAGAGGTTAAGGTTAGGGTTAGTGTGAAGGTTAGCGTTAGAGGTTAAGGTTAGGGTTAGTGTGAAGGTTAGCGTTAGAGGTTAAGGTTAGCATTAGAGGTTAGGGTTAGTGTTAAGGTTAGGGTTATAGTTAAGGTTAGTGTTAAGGTTAGGGTTAAGGTTGGTGTCTTACTCAACTGAGCCCCACACATAATAGTCTATGGAATTGCAATTGGGCGAGTTGGTGTCCAGATGTTGAGACAGGTGAAGTCGTAGTATTTCTCAGACAGACACTTCTGAGTTTCCCCGGTGTGACACGGAGCTGAGTCCTGCTGTCAGGTGTATGGCATCCCCGCAGCTACTTCATCTCGGAAATAGCGTCCAATTATTTTAGTAGCCGTTAAAAATGTTTTTGTTTTTTTCTACGAACAATGTATGAAATTAATCAATAGGAGAAAAGAAATAAATTGAGTTTTAATTTAAAACTATTTTCAATTTAAAAATAAGAATTTTGATTTTTAAATTCCAGCAGATCCCTGCATGTCTCTGCGAATGTCCGGGTGAAGACTCCGAAGGCCGCGCCATGTCACTTTTCAAAGTCCGCGATTGGTGGTCAACAAAAGTCGGTGTGGAAGAAGAGTTTGACAAGGGCTGCCTTTGTATTGCTAACATCAATAACAATGTGGAAAAACAAGGTATGACCAAACTGACATCTATCTGCATGTCTATCTGCATATCTATCTGCATGTCTATCTACATATCTATCTGCATATCTATCTGCATGTCTATCTGCATGTCTATCTATCTATCTGCATGTCTATCTGCATGTCTATCTGCATGTCTATCTGCATGTCTATCTGCATGTCTATCTGCATGTCTATCTGCATGTCTATCTGCATGTCTATCTACATATCTATCTGCATATCTATCTGCATATATATCTGCATGTCTATCTGCATATCTATCTACATATCTATCTACATATCTATCTACATATCTATCTGCATATCTATCTACATATCTATCTGCATATCTATCTACATATCTATCTACATATCTATCTACATATCTATCTGCATATCTATCTATCTACATATCTATCTGCATGTCTATCTGCATGTCTATCTGCATGTCTATCTGCATATCTATCTGCATGTCTATCTGCATGTCTATCTGCATATCTATCTGCATGTCTATCTGCATATATATCTACATATCTATCTACATATCTATCTACATATCTATCTACATATCTATCTACATATCTATCTGCATATCTATCTATCTATCTACATATCTATCTGCATATCTATCTGCATATCTATCTGCATGTCTATCTGCATATCTATCTGCATATCTATCTGCATATCTATCTGCATGTCTATCTGCATGTCTATCTACATGTCTATCTGCATGTCTATCTGCATGTCTATCTGCATATATATCTACATATCTATCTACATATCTATCTACATATCTATCTGCATATCTATCTATCTATCTATCTACATATCTATCTGCATATCTATCTGCATGTCTATCTGCATATCTATCTACACATCTATCTGCATATCTATCTACATATCTATCTATCTATATATCTATCTATCTGCATATCTATCTGCATATATATCTGCATATCTATCTGCATGTCTATCTGCATGTCTATCTGCATATCTATCTACATATCTATCTACATATCTATCTGCATAACTATCTATCTGCATATCTATCTGCATGTCTATCTGCATATTTATCTGCATGTCTATCTAGATATCTATCTGCATATCTATCTACATATCTATCTGCATATCTATCTGCATATCTATCTACATATCTATCTATCTATCTGCATGTCTATCTACATATCTATTTGCATATCTATCTACATATCTATCTGCATATTTATCTGCATATCTATCTGCATATCTATCTACATATCTATCTACATATCTATCTATCTGCATATCTATCTGCATATCTATCTGCATATCTATCTACATATCTATCTACATATCTATCTGCATATATATCTGCACTTCTATCTGCATATCTATCTATCTATCTGCATATCTATCTACATATCTATCTACATATCTATCTGCATATCTATCTATCTATCTATCTATCTACATATCTATCTGCATATCTATCTGCATATCTATCTGCATGTCTATCTACATATCTATCTGCATATCTATCTACATATCTATCTGCATATTTATCTGCATATCTATCTGCATATCTATCTGCAGAACTATCTATCTATATATCTATCTATCTGCATATATATCTGCATATATATCTGCATATATATCTGCATATCTATCTGCATATCTATCTGCATATCTATCTGTATATCTATCTGCATGTCTATCTGCATGTCTATCTATCTGCATATCTATCTGCATATATATCTGCATAACTATCTACATAACTATCTATCTATCTACATATCTACATATATGTCTACATATCTATCTGTATATCTATCTACATAACTATCTGTATATCTCTACATCTTTAATTAATATTTTGTAAGGGTTGTGTTGTATGTTTGTTTAGTATCGAGACAGAAGATAGCCATTTTGCTGAGTCGGCCGTGTCTGTACTTGAATAAGAAAAGGGTCACCAGAGTTCGAAAGAAAAATATCAACGTCTTCTCTACAATAATATAAATATGTCTTTTATTTAATCAGAACAAGAATACAGGTACATTGACAAGTAAGTTGAGTAAAAAGGTAATATAATTCCAGTTGCTCTTGATTTTATTCCCGCCCCTTATGTCACCTCGTCGCATATTAGGAATTGATATAAAATTATTATTTTATAATATTTGAATATATATATATATATATATTTATATATATATATATATTTATATATATATATATATTTATATATATATAAATATATATATATTTATATATATAAATATTATAAAATAATAATTGAATCGCATGACCGGTAGTGAATAATCATATCTCTATGCTGATGAGTCCCGATTTAAAAAAGACGAAACGTATACGTACATAGATAATAAACAATAACAAATGGCCCCTACTGGGTGGACGTCCGTACTTGTTCTATTTCTCCAACAAGTACGGACGTCCACCCAGTAGGGGCCATTATTTCATTTTATTTTTCCTCCCAATATGTCTACCCTACATGTATCTGTACTTGCATGACATTTTTTCTCTATTTTATCATCCTGATGAAGTCTTATAAATAAAGACGAAACGTTGATGTACACATAAAAAACATCCATTTTTTGGTTTTCCTTTTTCATTTTCCCATATATATATATATATATATATATATATATTGTGTGTATTTAGGCAGCATTTTTTCATTAAGGCATGTTTTATTAAAGACGACAGAAATCTTCTGTTTAGTGATTCCTTTTTTTATTTTTTCCATTCGTCGAATGATCTTTTTGACGTGTAGATGAATAAAAACGAGTGAAAGAATGGAATTTCTTAAAAAATACGCTTTTTATTCATTTTTGCCATAAAAGACCTGAAGATGATTCCGGAGAGAATCGAAAACGTTAGTCAAACACATGGATCCTTCATCAATTCATTCCATCTACACGTCAAAAAGATCATTCGACGAATGGAAAAAATAAAAAAAGGAATCACTAAACAGAAGATTTCTGTCGTCTTTAATAAAACATGCCTTAATATATATATATATATATATATATATATTACTATTTCATGTATCCACATAAAATTTTATAAGGAGATATAATTTTTTATGTCTCAGTTTTCAGTATTTACTTCAACAGTGCTCGATACGTAAGTAGAGCTAGGTAGTAAGTTATGAAAATATATTTATGTTAATTAAGCTACACAGAGGTTCCCGCGTTTCATCCTCGGGGGTGGAATCTTCAGGCTAAAATGCATTATATATATGTGTGTGTAATGATTCAGTCACCAATGAAACAGACCTTTTTCATTTTTCACCCTCAGATCAAATCATCACCGGCAGTTTTCAGGGAATGCTCCGTATTTACAATCCTAAGCCAAAGAAAACTGAACATGGATGGAATGGTTTTCAGGCGCAACACCTTCTCTTGGAAACTGCATTCCAATTACCAATTCTTCAAGTTGCTGCTGGGCAATTTGTCTCGTGAGTTTTTTCAGGTTTCCTTTTCAGTAGCTCCTATTTCCCTTTGATATGACTTATTTTCTCATGCAACATGTAATAATCGAAGATTATTTAATGAACTTATTTTTAAACGCCCTTTTTTTAAAAATTTTAATAAGCAATTTTTAATAAATGTTCATTTAATTTCTATTTGTTAATTTTAATTTGATTTTTTAATTTCTTTTAATTTTATTTTTACTATTGAACCTTAATGCAGGTATGCATTCTACTGATTTCTATTTGTAGTTGTAAATTGTGTTTATTTTTCTGTTTGTTTCAGCGGGTCAGAAAATAAATATTTGGCTATACTACACCCACAAAAGTTGAGTGTTTATGGTGTCACAGGTGAGACTTTTGTTATCATTCAAAATATTCAATTAAATAAAATATTCAATTAAATAAAATATTCAATTAAATAAAATATTCAATTAAATAAAATATTCAATTAAATAAAATATTCAATTAAATAAAATATTCAATTAAATAAAATTTAGGTGAAACTTTTGTTATCATTAAAAATGTTGTTTTTTTTTGTGAGTTTGTGAAGATCTCTTTGATTTTTTTCTGCTTTCTTCAGCTTCTTTTCTCTTTCAATTAAATAAAATTAAGCTTTGAACCTTGTTTTTTCTCTTTTTATATAAAAATTTGCATTAAAATTCTAGGCTATAATTTCCGGACATATTACTTATTATTCAACTTCAAACAGCCAGAAAATCTTTAAAAATTAAGCTTTGAACCTTTTTTTTTTCTGATTCAATAATCTAAATTTATTAAAAATCATAGCTTTTAGATTCCCTGCTCACCTTATTTAAACTTATTTAACCCTAACCCTAACCTGCTCACCTTCAAAACTTATTTTTTTCCAACCCTGGAAATTCACTTTTGACTTTTTACAGGAGAGTAGAAAGTTGACCTTGGGTTTACTTTCGGCACCTCGTAACTCTCGCTTCCCTTATTTTGTTCTTTAGGCCTCGCATTCCATGAGCGATGTTTCTGACAAAGGCGGAAGAATTGCTGTTTTCTGGGTTGGAATCTATCCATGTAACGCTGATTGTTGGCTAGTTTTTAGATCTTGAAGTGGTAATTTTTTTAGCTCCTTACATCAAGTGGCTTCATGCCTTGTCTGGAGTGATTTCCATTAAAAAGTGACTTATTGATTTCTTTCTTTTATTTTCGGTCAAATTGCTTTAATCTTGTATATTGTTTCTGATAAAGTCACTTTCATCCTAAATATCGGCATGTGCAGCTTCGGTTTGTTTCATATGAATATGCCGTATGTTATTGTACGTTTGGTGAATTGCTTGCTGGTATAGGTATTATTTCGGCAGACTTAGTTCTGATGACCTCAGAGGAAGATTAAATCTGAACACTATAGGAAGATCTGTGATGAACATGAAACTGCGGTGATATGGCCATGGTGAAAGAATGGATCAGAGTTCTTGGGTTAGTAAATGTAGAACAGTTAAAGAAGCAGGTCCAGTCCACGGGGGAAGTCCAAAGAAAACATGAGAGGAAGTGATAAAAATAGACTTGAGAGAAAGAGGGATAAATAAAGACTTGTACAGAGATAGGTTAGTTTGGGAGTCAATTTCTAAAAGCCATCCAACACATGCCAGCATGTAAAACGAGCGTTAAACCGATGATGATGATGATGATGATAGCTTCGGTGAACAGGTATGATGTTGGAAGACAATAGCATCACCGATGAGACGATTGGGCACACACTTGTGGTGTATCATAATAAATACGTATTTGCTAGACTTCCCCCGAAAAAATATCTGGCCTAAACAACCTTTGGGCAAAATCTCATAGATTCATGTGTCGTTTATGTCGGCCATATTCTTTGTCCATCTTCCTTTTTATTTTCAGGTGTCCTCGGCCATGTCGAGCAAGGCAATCAGTATCAAATCCATCCAATCTATGAACACAATTTGCAAAGATCAGCTTTTAATTTCTGTTATGGTCCATTTGGAAATATTTATGGTGAGTTTTTCGCAATTATAAAATAAAGGAAAAAGGTTACCTCCTCTCTTTTCTCCTATATAATTATCTCCCTTTGTTCATTAAGACGATAAATTAGCTCCCTTGAATTCCGAAATAGTTCTTTTTGATTGGTCAACGAAATTCGGTGCTTGTGCTGTTCAGCGGCCGTATTTAAAAATTATTTTTTTATAAAAACAATATTATATACTTATTCAGCATTATATTCTTACTCACTGTACAAAAAAGTAGAAAAAATATCCACTAGAACTTTAATTACAAGTATTTTTCCATTCTGCGTATCATAACAGCGATTCGTTCACTAAGCCTCCATCTTCTTTCTTAAGAAGATTTCAATTATCTGCCCTTGAAATCTTCTTAAGAAAAAAGATGGAGGCTTAGTGAACGAATCGCTGTTATGATACGCAGAATGAAAAAATAGTTGTAATTAAAGTTCTAGTGGATAATTTTTTTCTCCAGTGAGTAAGAATATAACGCTGAATAAGTATATAATATTGTTTTTATAAAAAAATAATTTTTTAATACGGCCGCTGAACAGCACATGCACCGGCAATTCTCCTTGACCAATCAAAAGACACTTAATTTTGGCGGGCTGGATTCAAAAATCCTTTGTTCGTCCTCTTTTGTAAGCTCTGTCTGACAGGAGAAGACGTTGAGAACGTTGCCTCCCCCTTTTGAATGTGATCACCAACCAGACAATATCCAAGAACCGTGACTCCATTTGTATCTGACGCATTCAAGAGAGTCGCCTATCCGACGTTAAATAAACATATTTCATAGTTGGTCTTTTTCTCAAGCCGCAAACACAATTAGTTTTGCAAAACATTTCCTATATTTTGTTTAATCCATATATTATCCTTTTATCTCAGTCTTGTGTGCCTTTTTCTATATGCTTTATTTCAGCATTTTACCAACTTCGGCAACAGAAAATTTAATCGTTCTTTGCCAGAATCACTGCATTTGTAATCATCTTTCTACTATCGGAATCTGTCTAAATTACACTCTGTATGAAATTACGGTACTTCTGCAGTTTACCGACCGTGCTGAAAAAATAATGTTATTATTTAGAAACCCATTCTTAACATGAGAGGAGGGGGTTTGTTAACTATTCTGTACTGTCATCTAACAATTTAATAAACAAAAGATCTTGTAAAAATTGAATTTTAACTTAAAAAATCCTATCTAAAAAATAGCATGGTCCGTAAACTGCAGAAGTATCGAAATTAATAAACTAAAATCTGTTTAGTGCATCCAAAATATCCTGAAATTGCAGTAATTTTGTAATTTATACTTTGATACATTTTTGTTAATATTGAATTATTTATTTGTTAGAACTGAACTAAAAATAAAATTCCTGTTACTCCATAAAAGTGTTAGCTATGAATTATTAAATAAAATAGAAAAAAAGTCTTTTAATAGAATTTAGAACGTTGTTGATGAGATGATGTTACATTTAAAAAAAAATTCTTGTTACCCCATAAAAGTGTTAGCTATGAATTATTAAATAAAATAGAAAAAAAGTCTTTTAATAGAATTTAGAAAGTTGTTGATGAGATGATGTTACATTTAAAAAAAAATTCTTGTTACCCCATAAAAGTGTTAGCTATGAATTATTAAATAAAATAGAAAAAAAGTCTTTTAATAGAATTTAGAAAGTTGTTGATGAGATGATGTTACATTCAAAAAAAAATTCTTGTTACCCCATAAAAGTGTTAGCTATGAATTATTAAATAAAATAGAAAAAAAGTCTTTTAATAGAATTTAGAAAGTTGTTGATGAGATGATGTTATATTTAAAAAAAAATTCCTGTTACTCCATAAAAGTGTTAGCTATGAATTATTAAATAAAATAGAAAAAAAGTCTTTTAATAGAATTTATAAAGTTGTTGATGAGATGATGTTACATTTAAAAAAAAATTCTTGTTACTCCATAAAAGTGTTAGCTATGAATTATTAAATAAAATAGAAAAAAAGTCTTTTAATAGAATTTAGAAAGTTGTTGATGAGATGATGTTACATTTAAAAAAAAATTCTTGTTACTCCATAAAAGTGTTAGCTATGAATTATTAAATAAAATAGAAAAAAAGTCTTTTAATAGAATTTAGAACGTTGTTGATGAGATGATGTTACATTTAAAAAAAAATTCTTGTTACCCCATAAAAGTGTTAGCTATGAATTATTAAATAAAATAGAAAAAAAGTCTTTTAATAGAATTTAGAAAGTTGTTGATGAGATGATGTTACATTTAAAAAAAAATTCTTGTTACCCCATAAAAGTGTTAGCTATGAATTATTAAATAAAATAGAAAAAAAGTCTTTTAATAGAATTTAGAAAGTTGTTGATGAGATGATGTTACATTTAAAAAAAAATTCTTGTTACCCCATAAAAGTGTTAGCTATGAATTATTAAATAAAATAGAAAAAAAGTCTTTTAATAGAATTTAGAAAGTTGTTGATGAGATGATGTTACATTTAAAAAAAAATTCCTGTTACTCCATAAAAGTGTTAGCTATGAATTATTAAATAAAATAGAAAAAAAGTCTTTTAATAGAATTTATAAAGTTGTTGATGAGATGATGTTACATTTAAAAAAAAATTCTTGTTACTCCATAAAAGTGTTAGCTATGAATTATTAAATAAAATAGAAAAAAAGTCTTTTAATAGAATTTAGAAAGTTGTTGATGAGATGATGTTACATTTAAAAAAAAATTCTTGTTACTCCATAAAAGTGTTAGCTATGAATTATTAAATAAAATAGAAAAAAAGTCTTTTAATAGAATTTAGAAAGTTGTTGATGAGATGATGTTACATTTAAAAAAAACAATCCTGTTACTCCATAAAAGTGTTAGCTATGAATTATTAAATAAAATAGAAAAAAAGTCTTTTAATAGAATTTAGAACGTTGTTGATGAGATGATGTGATATATTTTTTTTAAAATTCTTGTTACTCCATAAAAGTGTTAGCTATGAATTATTAAATAAAATAGAAAAAAAGATTTTTAATAGAATTTAGAACGTTGTTGATGAGATGATGTTACATTTAAAAAAAAATTCTTGTTACCCCATAAAAGTGTTAGCTATGAATTATTAAATAAAATAGAAAAAAAGTCTTTTAATAGAATTTATAAAGTTGTTGATGAGATGATGTTACATTTAAAAAAAAATTCTTGTTACCCCATAAAAGTGTTAGCTATGAATTATTAAATAAAATAGAAAAAAAGTCTTTTAATAGAATTTAGAACGTTGTTGATGAGATGATGTTATATATTTTTTAAAAAATTCCTGTTACTCCATAAAAGTGTTAGCTATGAATTATTAAATAAAATAGAAAAAAAGTCTTTTAATAGAATTTAGAACGTTGTTGATGAGATGATGTTATATATTTTTTAAAAAATTCCTGTTACTCCATAAAAGTGTTAGCTATGAATTATTAAATAAAATAGAAAAAAAGTCTTTTAATAGAATTTAGAACGTTGTTGATGAGATGATGTTATATATTTTTTAAAAAATTCTTGTTACCCCATAAAAGTGTTAGCTATGAATTATTAAATAAAATAGAAAAAAAGTCTTTTAATAGAATTTAGAACGTTGTTGATGAGATGATGTTACATTTAAAAAAAAATTCTTGTTACTCCATAAAAGTGTTAGCTATGAATTATTAAATAAAATAGAAAAAAAGTCTTTTAATAGAATTTATAAAGTTGTTGATGAGATGATGTTACATTTAAAAAAAAATTCTTGTTACCCCATAAAAGTGTTAGCTATGAATTATTAAATAAAATAGAAAAAAAGTCTTTTAATAGAATTTAGAACGTTGTTGATGAGATGATGTTATATATTTTTTAAAAAATTCCTGTTACTCCATAAAAGTGTTAGCTATGAATTATTAAATAAAATAGAAAAAAAGATTTTTAATAGAATTTAGAACGTTGTTGATGAGATGATGTTACATTTAAAAAAAAATTCTTGTTACTCCATAAAAGTGTTAGCTATGAATTATTAAATAAAATAGAAAAAAAGTCTTTTAATAGAATTTAGAACGTTGTTGATGAGATGATGTGATATATTTTTTTTTAAATTCCTGTTATCCCATAAAAGTGTTAGCTATGAATTATTAAATAAAATAGAAAAAAAGTCTTTTAATAGAATTTAGAACGTTGTTGATGAGATGATGTTACATTTTTAAAAAAATTCTTGTTACCCCATAAAAGTGTTAGCTATGAATTATTAAATAAAATAGAAAAAAAGTCTTTTAATAGAATTTAGAACATTGTTGATGAGATGATGTTACATTTAAAAAAAAATTCTTGTTACTCTATAAAAGTGTTAGCTATGAATTATTAAATAAAATAGAAAAAAAGATTTTTAATAGAATTTAGAACGTTGTTGATGAGATGATGTTACATTTAAAAAAAAATTCTTGTTACCCCATAAAAGTGTTAGCTATGAATTATTAAATAAAATAGAAAAAAAGTCTTTTAATAGAATTTATAAAGTTGTTGATGAGATGATGTTACATTTAAAAAAAAATTCTTGTTACCCCATAAAAGTGTTAGCTATGAATTATTAAATAAAATAGAAAAAAAGTCTTTTAATAGAATTTATAAAGTTGTTGATGAGATGATGTTACATTTAAAAAAAAATTCTTGTTACCCCATAAAAGTGTTAGCTATGAATTATTAAATAAAATAGAAAAAAAGTCTTTTAATAGAATTTAGAAAGTTGTTGATGAGATGATGTTACATTTAAAAAAAAAAAAAGTTTGACTTGAAATTTTTTTTTATATATTATGAGCATTCCTTTCTCTTCTGTTCCCGCCCCTTTCATTCTCTTTTTTTATCCTTTTTCCTCCTCTTTTTCATACTAAGGCGTGACAAAAATAGGATATTTGTATTAATATGCACAAGGTGTGTGGAAAGTAGCTCTCTATTATGAAGTGCTCGTGATTTATTAGTGAAATGTTTTATCAAATGGCTGATTGTATATGTGGCACACCAAATCTGGAATTTTTTTTTTTTTTTTTAAATGGAAATTGCTCCAGACAAGGCATGAAGCCACTTGATGTAAGGAACTAAAAAAAAAAAAATACTACTTAAAGGTAAAAAAATAGCCAACATAAGTGTTATATGGATAGATTCCGAGCCAGAAAACATCAATTCTTCTCCCTTTGTCAGAAACATCGCTCATGGAATGTGAGGACTAAAGGACAAAATAAGGGAAGCGAGAGTTACAAGGCTGCTGAAAGTAAACCCAAGTTAGTCACTTTCTACTCTCCATAATATAAACAACTATTAATCAGGGACATACCTGTGGAATAGCAGGATTTTGGGCCATAGTTTATTCCTCTAGATCTGCCATATTCTGTCTATGCCCGTGCCTATTAACAGAGTAAGCTCGAGAAGGATGTTGCTCCTCACCACGCACGGGCAGTCATTCACTATGGAAGGGCTATATTTTGCGCACAGCATAATGCTGGGATGCAGGGATGCATGGAGGCCAATTCAGAAAGGTACTACACCGCTGCAAGCAAAAACTAATTATCAATATTTAAAAATAAATAGCAATATTTGTGAAAACAACTGTTATGTTTTGTACTTTTTATTGATTTGATTGATTTTATTGATTTGATTGATTTTTTATTGATTTTTATTTATTTTTTAAAACATTTAAAAAATAAATAGCAATATTTGTGAAAACAACTGTTACGTTTTGTATTTTTTATTGATTAAAATATCTAATAAGAAAATAACAGAAATGGTAATTTATTAAGTTTTGAAAAAACTTGCTACTCTAATAGCTTCTTTTCTTGAGCTGCCAGCCTTTGGAACCCCCTCCTTTCTCTCTGTTTCCCTGACCGTACCGACGTGCAGAAAATTTAAAATGTAATATAAACAAACATCTCGCTGCACAACTCCCTACTTAGGATGCCCCCTTTAATTTCTGGCATATAATCCACAGTAGCCCCTCACGTCCTAGGGGCAGTATGCTTTGGCTGGAATGAACTCAAGTTTAAAAAAAAAAAAAAAAGTAAAAAAAAGAATTATAAAGGAATTTTTTTTAATTCTTGAAATTATATAAAAAAAAGATTTTGTTTCAGAATGGAATTCAGATTCAAATTTAAATTTAAGGTCTCGACCATAACCTCTGAATTTAGGGTCTCGACCACAACCTCTGAATTTAGGGTCTCGACCACAATCTCTGAATTTAGGGTCTCGACCACAACCTTTGAATTTAAGGTTTTGACCACAACCTTTGAATTTAGGGTCTTGACCACAACCTCTGAATTTAGGGTCTTGATCACAACCTTTGAATTTAGGGTCTTGACCACAACCTCTGAATTTAGGGTCTCGACCACAACCTCTGAATTTAGGGTCTCGACCACATTAAGCAAATTAAGCAAATTAAGCCGAGTATAATAAAAATTGACCTCATTTTTAAAGGTTTGTAAACTGAACCAAAAAACTTTTTTCTTAGTTTAATTTTATTGCAATTATATGAATATTTTTTGTGTCTTAATTAAAAAATAAATAAATAAAATGATTGTTAATAGTCCTTAAGTCACTTCTTTTCTAGATCAGTGGCTCATCTGAAAAAAAATACTGTTTATCTTTCGTTTCGAAGCACAAAAGAAACATAATACTTGACCTTGTCCTTTTAAACTTTAATTTTAGCTTAACTTTTAAACTGACATTTTAAAAATGCGCCAGAATCACATCTGAATTTCTCACGGACACTGTAAACATTAACTCTAACCCTAAACATTGCTGTGTGACACGTTTGTTTTCATCTCTATATGAAGTTAGGTATGTGTATATGTTTATTCACTCCTAAAATAATTAACTGATTATTATTAATTTTGGAACACAGCTGATAGACATAAGGGGCCGTAATGTGGGCTATATTTAGCTTAATTTAGTTTTATGCAAAGGGGATGGATTCCTATATGAAAATTCATATACCTCTGATTTTTGTGAAATTTAAAAACATAGGTATTAGAAATCAATCAATGAATAAATATTCTTCAAATTTCAGTTTATTTGGGGTATTTTAAAGGGTTTTTAGAGGGCATAATATTGACACAAATTCTCATTTGAAAATTCAAATATTTCAGATTTGCATTGAATTTTTTTTTTTACTAAAGAGTCACCACTTATCAAGGCCCAAAGACTAGTCAAGGATAAGGGTTAATGAGTGTTGAGACAACACCTTGATGACTGGTAAGGATGGTTGAAATTGGGCAGAATTTGATTATTTAAGAGAGTCATTAGACCCCAATTAAACAAGATTCCCTGAATTTCAATTTCTTATTAAGATCCCTCAAGCTTAAGCCTTAAATTTGAGATATTTTCTTGAATCAAAATCATGTAATGGCTTTTAGTCAAAATTAGAATAAGAATTCTAGACATAAGGTTTAGTATCATTATATCTTGATTTTAATCTTCGTAAGTGGACATAAACGTGGTGCAAAACTCTTCTATTGGGAAATTAATTTTTCTAGTTATTATATAAAAAAAATAGCGTTTTTTCTTTTTATGGTCATAGAAAATTCGAAAGTGATTTTGAAGTCTTTAAATTGCTAGATAAAACATAATTTCTGACTAGAATTTAAGTTTATAAGCAAAAGTCAAGTATTATGCTTCATTTGTGCCCTGAATCAAACATAAACAGGATTTCTTAGATGAATCACTGATCTACAGAAGAATAGTTTTTTTCTCATATGTAATTGTTAATCAACCTCAAGTAAGTTCTTCTCATATGTACTGCTCCATGTCTGTATTTATTTACCTACCTCCCCATGTGGGGAGCTGAATGTAATACAAGGTCGGACTCATTGAGGGTTGTAAAACCTTGTTTCAATTAGCAGCAGAAGCAAGCGAATATTTTGTAAAAATATCAATTTTTGATTGGATAAGAATCCTTATATATACATCTTTTTTCAGCCAATCAGAAGCACAGAAAATATACACCTCCACAATATTTAGAAAATGACACGTTATAATATTTCGCACTTAGTGCTGGGAGCCAATTAAATCTATAAAAAAAAACAAAAGCCAGTTAACAAACAGAGGGCACTAAACTTTGCCATTACTAGCTCGCAAGTCTACCAACCGCGACTAGGACGGCACTGCACAAATCTGCTGGGCACACTACGTGCTGACCTCAAGCAGGCGGGACTAGGGCCACTACGTACAGCGAAACAACTTCATTGCCTACAACTTGCGCATGACAAGGCCAGATGGCCTGGGACTAGCATGGAGGACTGATTGCAGCTACGGGATGTCATTGGACTACCGTAGCCGCAGAACACAGTTTAAAAAAAAAAAAAAGTGAACAAATCATTCAGTCTTATATGTCGCCTCAGCGCCCACAGTAACAGATTTGAACTGTCTCAATTACTACTAACCTCACACGTAAGACCAAACCAATGCAAATACGAAAGCTTATTGACTACGTATGAGTGCAAACAGACTTCTCCTGCTATCATGCCCTTATCTTGTTTTTTTTTTTTTTTTTTAGAACTTGCACAAGATCCAAACTTACTCGTTTTTCACCGTTGACTTTTATTGCTGGTTATAATTCCAAGTTGTTATTTGTTTTCAATAAAATTGAATAAATTTTTGTATGGAATGCTTTGCCATTTTTTTTGGTATTTGCCTTTTCCTTTAATGGGTGTAGCCATTACTGAATGTCACATGGGCATCCATGGCCAGTAACGATTGATCATAAGGCAAGATGGCCGCCTCCTGGAACTGCTGATTGAACTATGTAACTAAACTCACTTCTCATATATGACCAGAGATGCTACATCCTGTGTCAGAGAGTCATAAAATCTAACCCATGCATCTCATAGAGACATTGGTAAGTTTTAAAAAAAAAAACGATACATTGCAATACACACAGAAAATCTGTCAGAGGTTAGGGTTCTTTTTTACCTCCCCCCCCCCACACGTTTTTTCTTTTTTTTTATTATTTTTTATTCCCCCACCATGTGAAGCTAACTATAAGGACAATCGACCCGACCCGACCTGACCTGACCTGACCTATCCACAGTTTTCTTTGTAACTGAACAATTTAATTTTCTGACACGGATCAGTGAAATACATTTCTTGGCTTTTTTACATACAGCTGGCTGTGAACAAGGATTCGCAACTCAGAGCCTCATTTTCACTCCAAACCGAAACAGGCTGTCTATTAGGGTCCACAGTTCTTCGAAATGTACATTCTTGAATTCTGGTCATATGATCACTTCTTTAGGGGAGGGGGATAATTCAAATTCATACTTTTATTCGATTTATGTAGGAGAAAACATTAAAAAAATATAAGGACTATTTTCTTGATTAGATTTGAAAATTTTCGTTTTTTCTCATTTTATTCTGGAATCGTAACTTAAATTTCTCGGGAAGGGGGACTCATTAAAATCAAATCCGTGCATCCCCTGGACTTACTAAATTAAAAAGCTATCAGCATGTATGGCTACAAGTGTAGAGGGAAAAGCAATATCAGAAAGAATGACAAAGTCGATCCATGCAAAAATAAATTAAATTTTTTTTGACGTCAGACAAATATTTGGAGAAATAGGTGAATATACAGTCACTGGTAAGAAACAGACTGAAAAGAAAGAGTGTCTCGTTAGGCAGGGATGCGTGAGGCGCTAACGATTCGTGCAGTGGAAGATCTCGAGCAGACTGTGTCAAATATTTCTTTGGTCTTGGCTTAAGTATCAATTCGGTAACTCTCAGTGTTTGGCTCTGATTTTATTTATCTTACTCCCACAAGTAAGATGTGACACAAGGTCAGGAAAGTGGGATCTGAAAAGCCAGCGCCTGAGAAGGTGAGCACTCTGGCCATTAAAAATTGTCAGGGGAGGCAAAGCCTGGGAGGGTGGACCTCCTAGAACTGCACAGGACAGTCCCATAGACTGGCGTAAATCAAGCCCCAAAGGCCAAGACAATACCAGTCTACAGGGTGCAGTATCCATCGGAACAGATACTACACTTTGATCTCGGCAAAAGACCAGGATTGGCTCTGATATACGAACATCTATTTGTAAAAGGATGTATATTTTCTGAGTTTTCGATTGGATGAAATAAAATTTCTGTATTAAGATTCTTATCCAATCAACACTTGCTATTTTTACAAAAAATATTCTTTTGCTGCTGCTGATTGAACCAGGTTCACATAAGCATTTTAAAGAAGTCACCACACTGCAATGATTTTTTTAAAAAAGAAAATGCCAATGTTTTGAGTTAAATGTGATTGAAACTGGTATCACCTAGACGTAACTATGGTCAACTGCAGGATGATCTGAAGAAAGTCTGGTCCTGCTCTTCAAGCTAAGATTTACTGATAAACTCTGCAAAATGCAGTCATCTTCCTATCGGCTCTCCACCTACTGCCCCCCCCCCCCTAAATATCAGTTTTCCACCTCAATCGCTTAATATAGTCGCTAATGCAAAAGACTTTGGTACAGTTGTAGAGAACTTCAAACCAAAACGCCATTGCATCGAGATGGCGAACAAGGCCAGGCGTGTTCTCTGTCAGATCCGGAGATCCTTTTTCAATCTAACAGAAGACACTTTCCGTTTCTTTGTATATAACTCTTGTATGCCCCGTTCTTGAGTATGCCATCTAACAAATCCTTCGAACGGTTGGCAATCAGAATGGTGATCGGACTCTCCATGTTTACCTAGAAAGAGCGGCTCCAAAGACTAAATCTATCCTCACTTGAGCAGCGGAGGATGCGAAGAGACTTGATTTTGGCATACATCATCAATGGGAATTTAAATCTACCTATCGAGGAGTTTTTCACCTCAGCGCAATGTTGTAAGTTCCGCGGTCATCTTCAAAAGATGTACCACCATCGTTTCCAGCTGAATAGAAGGAAGGCAGCGTTCTCTGTCCGTGTTTCTGCTCCGTGGAACGACCTAACAGAGGAGGTTGTGACGGTGACTACCATATCCACATTTAAAGAGGCATTGAACAAACACTCAGATTATATGTGGATGTAAATAACTTCTACCTGTTTCTTTACATGGCTTGTTGCACTTTTACATGGCTTGTTGCACTTTTACATGGCTGTTTGAACTTTTACATGGCTTGTTGCACTTTTACATGGCTTGTTACACTTTTACATGGCTTGTTGCACTTTTACATGGCTTGTTGCACTTTTACATGGCTTATTACACTTTTACATGGCTGTTTGAACTTTTACATGGCTTGTTACACTTTTACATGGCTTGTTACACTTTTACATGGCTTGTTGCACTTTTACATGGCTGTTTGAACTTTTACATGGCTTGTTACACTTTTACATGGCTTGTTACACTTTTACATGGCTTGTTGCACTTTTACATGGCTTGTTACACTTTTACATGGCTGTTTGAACTTTTACATGGCTTGTTACACTTTTACATGGCTTGTTACACTTTTACATGGCTTGTTACACTTTTACATGGCTGTTTGAACTTTTACATGGCTTATTACACTTTTACATGGCTTGTTGCACTTTTACATGGCTTGTTACACTTTTACATGGCTTGTTGCACTTTTACATGGCTTGTTACACTTTTACATGGCTGTTTGAACTTTTACATGGCTTATTACACTTTTACATGGCTTGTTGCACTTTTACATGGCTTGTTGCACTTTTACATGGCTTGTTACACTTTTACTTGGCTTGTTGCACTTTTACATGGCTTGTTGCACTTTTACATGGCTTGTTACACTTTTACATGGCTGTTTGAACTTTTACATAGCTTGTTGCACTTTTACATGGCTTGTTACACTTTTACTTGGCTTGTTACACTTTTACATGGCTTGTTGCACTTTTACATGGCTTGTTACACTTTTACATGGCTGTTTGAACTTTTACATAGCTTGTTACACTTTTACATGGCTTGTTACACTTTTACTTGGCTTGTTACACTTTTACATGGCTTGTTGCACTTTTACATGGCTTGTTACACTTTTACATGGCTTGTTGCACTTTTACTTGGCTTGTTGCACTTTTACATGGCTTGTTACACTTTGCTATTTTTTGCCAAATAAATCTAATTTGATTTGATTCTGTTTTTTTTTTTTGTAGGCAAGGATTTTCTATGTGTGCAATCCATTGATGGTACCGTGTCAGTCTTTGAACAAGAAAGTTATGCATTTAGTCGATTTCTTCCCAACGCTTTAATCCCGGGACCTTTACGTTACATTCCAAGCACGGATTGTTTTATTACTGTCTCTTCAAGACGACAAGTGGAATGCTACAAGTTAGTGATGTCAACTATTTTCTTCTTTATCTTTTTATATATATATATATATATATATATATATATATATCTTGTACATGTGTCGTTGAAGACCACAGATTTTTCTTTCTTTGCTATCTTTCTGGTTAATTTCTCGACGCGGCGAGCGATGCGTCGATTTTCTGGTGTCAATTAATGTATTATGGCGCCTAACGTATCTTGAGCCATTTCTCGAGAGCTTTCGGTCTCACGACCGTCTTCAGGAAGCTGTGTCTTATTATTAGTAAAGAGCCGTATTTATGGTTTTATTTTTGGTTATATCTATTAATTTACATATGTGTGTATATATATATATATATATAATATATATATATCTTTATTCTTTTATTTACTTACTTATTAATTAATTAATTTTTTTTTTTTTTGATATCTATTTTTATTATTATTATTATTATTATTATTATTATTAATAATATTATTATTATTATTATTATTATTATTATTATTATGTATTAATTGTTGAAGACTGATAAGGCATTAGTACCGGTGGTAAATGCTATTTGATTAATTGTGGGTTGTAATTTTTTTATGTGTAGGGCTTCGAAGATATATATATATATATAGTGTAATGTTGTGTTTTTAGTATAGGGGAAATGATCAGAGTGCTCAATTATATATAAGAGTATATATTTTTATTTCAAAGAACATTATATATTAGTTTGATCGTCCATCGATACCTTCGGTTTCACGGAAACACTGGAAACTCAACCCATAAGAGAGTTAAAAGAAAAGGATGTGTTAAATCACTATAACATTGACTGAAGAATGGGTACACTTGGTATCTTTGGTCCTGCAGACTGAGTTTCCATGAAACTGAAGTTATCGATGGAAGATCAAACTAATGGTTACATATGTGCATACACGTTTCAGCTAAAGCCTAAGACAGGTTGAAGCTGCATCAGGTCAAAATATTCAATGAAAAATGAATGTTGACTTTATGAAAATTACATTTCCAACCAAGGAATGTCATGTGATCAGAATTGGCCACTCCAGAGATTAATTCATGTTTCATCTCAAAACTGTTATTTTTTTTTTTTCTTTGATAGGATGAACTTCTTGATATCACTCTGCCTATGGCAAAGTTTTAGCAAACTTATTATAGAATTGTTTTATTTGGCAGTGATGTAAATCGGCTTGAAACACAAGTATATATAAAAAAAAATCATTATCAAAAAGTAAATCAATCATTTATGCTCAATTATAATTACACCCAAAATATTTGAACATTTCTTCAAAGTTGATGTTCTATCATTTTGAAACGACTCGGCTTCAAAATTATTTTCACCATCAGATTCTATAACATATAATTGTTTTGCCATTTTAGTGGTCAAATACCTGCTTCATCATTGTTTTCCAATAAGCTATCAATTTCTAAATCCCTTCAATAATTTTCACAATCATTCGCACAATTCGATAAATATAGCATCTGCATTTAATTCACCAAAAAGTTCTTCACCATCGCAATTTATCATGGTTGGAAATTTTTTAATATTAAAATTCTTAAAAAAAACAAAACAATAAAAAAAGTATTTCGTTCTAATAATAAATGAATACGACTGAACATGACAAAGAAAGTTTCTACAATATTATAAGTGAGTAAAACATGAAATAGCTGATGCGAGTTCGAACACGAATTAAGTCATGATCATTCAAGAATGTTTGCGGATGAGTTTATTTTGGGTCAACAATGTGTTAAGTAATTTGGAAGGATTAAAATTGTTTTTTTAGGAAGGTAATTAAAAAAGATAATCCTGCAGTTTAGCATTACTATTTATTGTAAAACTTTAGGTGGGACCCCATTCAATTCCCCGGGGACCTATTTAAATTACAACCTGCATATCTTGGGGACTCACTACAGTACAAACTAATCAGCATCACTATATATATATATATATATATATATATATATATATGTGTGTATCTTGGCAGCATCTTTTCTTTTATACAAGTATCATTAAAAATAACGGACATCTTGTGTCTGGTTATTTTTTCTAAGATCCTTTCCGTTTTTCTGATTAGGTTCTTAGTTTCAGACGGAAACTGGCTGATAAAATTGCCATAGCTTCCCAAAGCGCTTTCGGACCCTTCCAGGTCCATCGTCAGTGGAGCAATGTTAACCAGGCATAGACCTAGGAGTTAATATATATTCTATTTAGGCGGGAAAATAAAGGACTGTGTTTTATGTAAATTTATATTTATAGGCATTTGAGTATATTAGTACTAATAGTATAGTTAATCTTGTTAATAGCTGGTTTTTCTGTTTTAATGTATAGGGCTTCGAGTATGTGGAGTTTAAGTGTATTAGTATTTTGTGCGATGATTTTTGTGTTATCTACTAGAAGTTTACGGATATGCGAACGGGGGGCAGGAATGCTTTTTATAGAGGTGCTGGGTTATGGCGGAGTCGTTAGATAAATGCATAGTTAATCTTCTAGTTAATCGTCCACTGACGATGGACCTGGAAGAGTCCGAAAGCGCTTTGGGAAGCTATGGCAATTTTATCAGCCAGTTTCAGTCTGAAACTAGGAACCTAATCAGAAAAACGGAAAGGATCTTAGAAAAAATAACCAGACACAAGATGTCCATTATTTTTAATGATACTTGTATATATATGTATATATATATATATATATATATAATAGAAATTGGTAGTTTGCTGTAATATATATATATATAGTCTAAAGAAGCTTTGAGTCATTTTAAACAAAAGAAGAAAAAAGAAAGGAAAATTCAGTTTAAATTCCAAGAGAAACTAACTAAATCCAAGATATCGCAGACTTAGCATTCGTTGGAAAATTCATAAATTAAAAAAAAAAAGAAAAAGGGATTCAAGTATCTAACAGTGAAACAAAAACAGGGGACCTTAACTTAAGCGTGAAATATTAAAACGGGGATCATCAGCTGTTTACCATGTAACTGTTTCAGAGATTTAAAAACAGGACAGTTTTAATATTCATGGCTCTCCAATGGTACTGATCAAACGACCATTTTCCCAATAATCAAATGTAGAAATAATTCAGCTTAAATTTCACTAATATATACATAAATAATAATAATATAATAATAATAATAATAATAATATACAATTACCCTTAAGACTACCGTGTGATATGGTAATTTGCATATCAAATAACATTAATTGTAACAATAATAATACTATCCAAACACTACACCCCAGAACCATTCTGCGATATGGTAGCTAGCAATAAAATTATATAGGAATAAAAGTTGCATTGGAAAAAAAAAAAATTAAGTACCTTAGATAGGCAAGTAGATAATATATATATATATATATATATATATATATATATATATATAAAACTCAACGTCTGTGTGTGCCTAATAGAAACAAAAGTTAGAGACTCTACATAAAATCTAAAAGTGTATTCTTATGTAAAATTAACCGGGGAAGATAATGGAAGTGTTCCTGAATCTTTAAGTGCACCCTTAAGGGGGCTATGGACCAAATTTCGTACGGGGGATGGGTAGAGTTTTTCAGCCATGATTTGGAAAGAAAACACTGTAATTTCAATGTATTCCTTCCGAAAACGACTCAACATTTTCTTTATTTAATGTTTCTAAAGTGTCTCTTTGGACTAGGGAGTGGGGGCAAGAAACTCGAAAAGGGTAATTTTACTAGTGCTCTGGAGGTATCCTTCATTTTATTTTAGTGGTTTCAGTAATGCTCTAAACGGAAGCAATAAATGTAAGATTACAGTATTACATTTGGTAAGTGATATAGTAACCCAAAAGTGCTCAACATCCTAGATAGAGCGGGTGTGTTTTAACGCAGCGTTGCCCAACAGAAAGAACATCTCTGTCTTTTGTTAACTTGGTGTTGCCCGGGAGCCATAATAGCAATAATACAATATTATATTTGGTAAGTGGTATAAGTTAATCCAAAGTGCTCAATATTCTAGATAGAGCATATGTGTTTATTTGGTGTTCTCCGGGAGTCATCAATATTCTAGATAGAGCATGTGTGTTTATTTGGTGTTCTCCGGGAGTCATCAATATTCTAGCTAGAGCATGTGTGTTTATTTGGTGTTCTCCGGGAGTCATCAATATTCTAGATAGAGCATGTGTGTTTATTTGGTGTTCTCCGGGAGTCATCAATATTCTAGCTAGAGCATGTGTGTTTATTTGGTGTTCTCCGGGAGTCATCAATATTCTAGCTAGAGCATGTGTGTTTATTTGGTGTTCTCCGGGAGTCATCAATATTCTAGCTAAAGCATGTGTGTTTATTTGGTGTTCTCCGGGAGTCATCAATATTCTAGATAGAGCATGTGTGTTTATTTGGTGTTCTCCGGGAGTCATCAATATTCTAGATAGAGCATGTGTGTTTATTTGGTGTTCTCCGGGAGTCATCAATATTCTAGATAGAGCATGTGTGTTTATTTGGTGTTCTCCGGGAGTCATCAATATTCTAGATAGAGCATGTGTGTTTATTTGGTGTTCTCCGGGAGTCATCAATATTCTAGATAGAGCATGTGTGTTTATTTGGTGTTCTCCGGGAGTCATCAATATTCTAGATAGAGCATGTGTGTTTATTTGGTGTTCTCCGGGAGTCATCAATATTCTAGATAGAGCATGTGTGTTTATTTGGTGTGCTCCGGGAGTCATCAATATTCTAGATAGAGCATGTGTGTTTATTTGGTGTGCTCCGGGAGTCATCAATATTCTAGATAGAGCATGTGTGTTTATTTGGTGTTCTCCGGGAGTCATCAATATTCTAGATAGAGCATGTGTGTTTATTTGGTGTTCTCCGGGAGGCATCAATATTCTAGATAGAGCATGTGTGTTTATTTGGTGTTCTCCGGGAGTCATCAATATTCTAGATAGAGCATGTGTGTTTATTTGGTGTTCTCCGGGAGTCATCAATATTCTAGATAGAGCATGTGTGTTTATTTGGTGTTCTCCGGGAGTCATCAATATTCTAGATAGAGCATGTGTGTTTATTTGGTGTGCTCCGGGAGTCATCAATATTCTAGCTAGAGCATGTGTGTTTATTTGGTGTTCTCCGGGAGTCATCAATATTCTAGCTAAAGCATGTGTGTTTATTTGGTGTTCTCCGGGAGTCATCAATATTCTAGATAGAGCATGTGTGTTTATTTGGTGTTCTCCGGGAGTCATCAATATTCTAGATAGAGCATGTGTGTTTATTTGGTGTTCTCCGGGAGTCATCAATATTCTAGATAGAGCATGTGTGTTTATTTGGTGTTCTCCGGGAGTCATCAATATTCTAGATAGAGCATGTGTGTTTATTTGGTGTTCTCCGGGAGTCATCAATATTCTAGATAGAGCATGTGTGTTTATTTGGTGTTCTCCGGGAGTCATCAATATTCTAGCTAGAGCATGTGTGTTTATTTGGTGTTCTCCGGGAGTCATCAATATTCTAGCTAAAGCATGTGTGTTTATTTGGTGTTCTCCGGGAGTCATCAATATTCTAGATAGAGCATGTGTGTTTATTTGGTGTTCTCCGGGAGTCATCAATATTCTAGCTAGAGCATGTGTGTTTATTTGGTGTTCTCCGGGAGTCATCAATATTCTAGATAGAGCATGTGTGTTTATTTGGTTTTCTCCGGGAGTCATCAATATTCTAGCTAAAGCATGTGTGTTTATTTGGTGTTCTCCGGGAGTCATCAATATTCTAGATAGAGCATGTGTGTTTATTTGGTGTTCTCCGGGAGTCATCAATATTCTAGATAGAGCATGTGTGTTTATTTGGTGTGCTCCGGGAGTCATCAATATTCTAGATAGAGCATGTGTGTTTATTTGGTGTTCTCCGGGAGTCATCAATATTCTAGATAGAGCATGTGTGTTTATTTGGTGTTCTCCGGGAGTCATCAATATTCTAGATAGAGCATGTGTGTTTATTTGGTGTTCTCCGGGAGTCATCAATATTCTAGATAGAGCATGTGTGTTTATTTGGTGTTCTCCGGGAGTCATCAATATTCTAGATAGAGCATGTGTGTTTATTTGGTGTTCTCCGGGAGTCATCAATATTCTAGATAGAGCATGTGTGTTTATTTGGTGTTCTCCGGGAGTCATCAATATTCTAGATAGAGCATGTGTGTTTATTTGGTGTTCTCCGGGAGTCATCAATATTCTAGATAGAGCATGTGTGTTTATTTGGTGTTCTCCGGGAGTCATCAATATTCTAGATAGAGCATGTGTGTTTATTTGGTGTTCTCCGGGAGTCATCAATATTCTAGATAGAGCATGTGTGTTTATTTGGTGTGCTCCGGGAGTCATCAATATTCTAGATAGAGCATGTGTGTTTATTTGGTGTTCTCCGGGAGTCATCAATATTCTAGATAGAGCATGTGTGTTTATTTGGTGTTCTCCGGGAGTCATCAATATTCTAGATAGAGCATGTGTGTTTATTTGGTGTTCTCCGGGAGTCATCAATATTCTAGATAGAGCATGTGTGTTTATTTGGTGTTCTCCGGGAGTCATCAATATTCTAGCTAGAGCATGTGTGTTTATTTGGTGTGCTCCGGGAGTCATCAATATTCTAGCTAGAGCATGTGTGTTTATTTGGTGTTCTCCGGGAGTCATCAATATTCTAGCTAGAGCATGTGTGTTTATTTGGTGTGCTCCGGGAGTCATCAATATTCTAGATAGAGCATGTGTGTTTATTTGGTGTTCTCCGGGAGTCATCAATATTCTAGCTAGAGCATGTGTGTTTATTTGGTGTGCTCCGGGAGTCATCAATATTCTAGATAGAGCATGTGTGTTTATTTGGTGTTCTCCGGGAGTCATCAATATTCTAGATAGAGCATGTGTGTTTATTTGGTGTGCTCCGGGAGTCATCAATATTCTAGATAGAGGAATCCTATATAGAGAAAGTGTTTTTAAACGCCACCTTGCCCAGGAGAAAGATTTTCTCTGTACTTTAAAAAAAAAAATTTTTTTTTTTAACATAGTCCACCCCAAACAAGGCAGGCCGCCACTGTAGACGTAAGGGGCTACTGAGAAAAAAGAAAAGGGGAGAAGGTTGGGGGGGGGGGGGTCAGCCTTTTGTTATACTATTGTATACCAGAAAAGGTACTCTGTGTTGTTCGGTAGTCAGTGCTCAATATCCTAGATAGAGCAGGTGGGCACAATAATACAATAGTACATTTCCTATGTGGTATATGCTTGATGGAGAAGAGAAAGATGAGAAACTCAGCGTTGCCCGGGAATACGCTAAAATAAATATAGGTGTAATGACAACTGAGAACAGACGTAACTTGAGAAAGCTACTTTCGGCATACAATGTCGGTACAATATTAGTACTGCTATTTATATTGTTTAGTAAAAGCAGGAGAGTTCTCCAAAGGGGAGATAATTCAAAATAGGGAAAGTTATTCGTAATTGTTCATTACAATAGGTTTCATACTATTATTAAAGGGGAGGAGGGAAGATAAGAAACTCGGCGTTGCCCGGGAAAAATTAAAACAAATATAAACAAATATAGATGTCATTATATTTTTGAAGAAGGCGGACGGAGAAAGAAACTCAGTGTTGTCTGGGAGCAATAACTTTAAAACTGAAAGCTCAGGTGAATGACTTACATCATCATCATCATCATCATCATCATCATCATCATTATTATTATTATTATATATATATATATATATATATATATATATATATATATTTTTTTTTTCAATACATTAAAACAAGAGAGGGGAATGGGCTGGACGGAGATGAAAGAGGGATGAGGGAGAGGGATGTGGAAAAACGGGGAAGGAGGAAAGAGATGGATTGAGATAGGTAGGGAGATAAGAGTTTTAATGTAAAGATGTTACAAACACTTTTTAACCTCTTCTATTTTGTTTTATTTTTATGGTCCCGGACAACGTTAGGTAGCCCTGCTACTATCTATTAATTGTGTCTACCTTGTGTTGTCCAGGGTGCAGTTAAGTCGATTTATTTTTTCATTTTTATTTATTTGCTCATTTCTTAAACTTATACAGAAAAAGAAATCAAATTTTAGTTGTAAGAGAGATAACTCTTTGTATATTCGTCAAATAAAAATCCCCTGTAGCCGTAATAAGATCACAATGAAGGTCTAAGCTTCAAGTATCATCCATAGTCGTTAAATAGTTTTGGGCAGTCTTAGGCAACCGAAGAAGTGACGTTGTGAGGGATGAACGGTAGTTTCAACTGGGTAGGAGCAACTCTCCACACTTCAAATGAGTTGTTGGAATGGCTGAGGGGACACTTTAGTGAGTGTCTCATCAGTAGGAGGTGTGATCATGAATGGGCTTCGCACTCACCGAACCTTAATCTCCTCTGTGGTTTTATCTCAAAGATAATGTCTGTCAAAACAATCTCCAGACTATTTCTGAACGTAAGAGGGTCATCACGAACCGAATCATGGTAGCGTCAAGAAAGGAGTGTGACGTCAGAGTTATTGACAATTTTATACGTCGTACTCAGGTGTGCACATTTGATGAATATCATCGAACGGTGATAAAACAAAGACTGTTGGCCCTTAATGACTGAAACTTAGTGAACAAGTCAGGCATAGATTGAAGTTTATTTGTACCAAATATGGTTGGATTGCAGGAATGATTACACACAGGTCCATTCTGAGCGGAAGTGGTAGTATATACTATGGTCCCATTTAGTTATTAAATGTAATTTGGCATTGATATGATCTAAGTATACATCCGATGGCAAATCCCCAATTTGGGAGCTTTTGGGAATGTGAAGTTATCCCTTAGTTGACGTTACTCCCAGGTCCATTCTGACCAGAAGTTTTAGTACCTGTCAGGGTCTTATTTAGAAGTTAAATATAATCTATCATTTACGAAATATACACCCACAAAACATACACCCATACAAAATATACACCCATACAAAATATACACCCACAAAATATACACCCATACAAAATATACACCCACAAAATATACACCCATACAAAATATACACCCACAAAACAAGTTAATCTATACATATTTGTAGATATTAAAAACTTAATGACTGAATTCGGCATTAAACTAATAAAAAAATGGTTGATATGCCGTAAAACAAAACAACCAAGCTAGTTATTTTTTTCTAGACTGACCTAGTATATGTAGTTTGATTTTCATATTTGTCGGCCATTGCTGAGATAATCGGTTTTGTCGGTGGTCAATTACTAGAATCAGAGATAGATGAAAAAGTTAGATAGTTTGAACAAATAATAGCTGTGTATGAGGTGGACGCTAAACCTTTCTAACCTAAGTGACCTCAGCGTCATTACACGAATAATTTGCACAACAGGTGGAGACTGTATCAGTGAAACAAAAAAACCCGAAAAACCTGTTGCTTATTCAGATGGTATCGGTTTATCGGACAAACTGAAAATGTCATTAAATGTCAGGAAGAAATTAATGTTTTTCACAGAAACACTTAAAAATGTCAATTAGATACATGTCTTGAAAAAACTTATAAATGCGACAAAGAGTTCGATACTTTATGTTCATATTGTTTTGTTGTTCCCTGCCATATGTTGTTTCGGCCGAGTTATCCGACGCGGTAGTCGTATTGTTTGCTGGTTGCACCATTGTCTTTGTGCGCTTGAAAACCTGTAACCATGTGTACACGTGGGTGGAAATGTATTCTGCACTGGTGTCGTAATGGACACGCTAAAATCTCCCCCTTTTTCTGTTCTGCCTCTCCCCGACCTCATCACCGCAAAATCCCTCTTTCCCATCCCTTTATACCATATCTTCTGCCTACCCTATTTCCGAACCCTATAAAATACTCAAGCACCCCCACCCTCTACCGATCACATCCAGTGTTGCATCCAAAATTGCATCCAGTGTTGAAAGCGCTAACTACTCCCAGGTCCACTCTGACCCGAGGAGGTAATACCTGTCAGGGCCTCAGCTATGTCTTTTTTTTTTTTAAAGTTTTCTTTAAACAATTTTTAAAAATTCTTTACTAAGGAATCACCACTTATCAAGGCTTAGAACAGACTTGAGGATAAGGTATAAGGAGATTGATAGCTTTAAAGTTAAATAATGATGAATATGATAAGAGGATTGAAAATCTCCACATACCACCCAACTCAAAACAACAACCGACTCAGAAAACAGCAATTCTTCCCCCTTTGTCAGAAAGAGCGCTCATAGAATGTGAGGACTAAAGGACATAATAAAACAAAGCGAGAGTTACGAGGCTGCTGAAAGTAAAACAAGCGTCCACGTTTACTGACTATTTGTTTACAAAATATATGCGGACAAAACAAATTGATCTACAAATCAATTGTATACAAAACATATGTACGGTTTTGGCATAAAATAATGGTGGATATACTGATATGAAACCAAGCATCTTTTTTTCTCGTTGCTTGATATTAGGAAAAAGATCTTCGTTGCAATTTTACTATGTGTATATTTAAACAAGTACGGTTTTAGTTCTCTCCTCCTGCGATGCCTACTGGAACAAGTAAAGCATGAGTTATCTTCCCCTTTGCTCACTACTACTTGAACAAGTATGAGTTATCTTCCCCTGTGCTCACTACTACTTGAACAAGTATGAGTTATCTTCGCCTGTGCTCACTACTACTTGAACAAGTATGAGTTATCTTCCCCTGTGCTCACTACTACTTGAACAAGTATGAGTTATCTTCCCCTGTGCTCACTACTACTTGAACAAGTATGAGTTATCTTCCCCTGTGCTCACTACTACTTGAACAAGTATGAGTTATCTTCCCCTGTGCTCACTACTACTTGAACAAGTATGAGTTATCTTCCCCTGTGCTCACTACTACTTGAACAAGTATGAGTTATCTTCCCCTGTGCTCACTACTACTTGAACAAGTATGAGTTATCTTCCCCTGTGCTCACTACTACTTGAACAAGTATGAGTTATCTTCCCCTGTGCTCACTACTACTTGAACAAGTATGAGTTATCTTCCCCTGTGCTCACTACTACTTGAACAAGTATGAGTTATCTTCCCCTGTGCTCACTACTACTTGAACAAGTATGAGTTATCTTCCCCTGTGCTCACTACTACTTGAACAAGTATGAGTTATCTCCCTTGCAATCACTGCTACTTGAACAAGTAAAGCATGGGTTATCTTTCCCTGCAGTCATTACTATTTGAACAAATAAAGCATTTGTTAAAAAGCGCAATGTTTTCCAAATTGTAGGGAGGTGGGGTGGGGCATATTTCACACCTCTGCGTAAGGATCGCGACTGACTTTTTTCAGACGGTTTGGGACAGGGCTCGAGTAGTTTAGGGTGGAGAAATAGGGTAGTAAGTAAGCAAATTTTTGGTTGATTTTGAGCAAATAAAAATGATGGAAATCTTTTCTAATATTTGTAAAAAAACATTATTTACGTGGTTGACCTAATTAACGTATTTTTCAATTTTGATTTACATTTTTCACCAATTTTAATTTATAGATGCAATGAAATAATGGATCACATGGGCTGATTAATTAACGTATTTTTCAATTTTGATTTATAGATGCAATGAAATAATGGATCATATGGGATGATTAATTAACGTATTTTTCAATTTTGATTTACATTTTTATCAAATTAATAACAATTGTTTCGCTATTATTTGTATATATGTATTTTAGTTTGGTTTTCTTCGTTTGAATTTATCGTCTGCCAGTCTTCAATTTATCGCTTGGTAGTTTTCACCTCGTCAACTCTCGGGCACTTCCGAGACCTGCCCGAACGTTGGCGATGCAAAGTTACGGAAACGCGGTGCATTCTCTATAAAAGTACCCATTTTACAATGTTTAATCTAATAAATTTTGAATAATTGTACATATTTTTTCATTTGATCACTCATATATATATATATATATAATTTATTTAGATACTGTATATTACATATTTCAGCAATGTACCACGGTTTCATCCAAAAAGGCAGATTTAGAAATCTTTAGTAAATCTCCGTGCCCAGTGGAATCATCAGCAAGCTGAAACGATTGTAGTCACGCCCGACAGGGAATGGCGTCAACAATGACAGAAACTGTCGGGCGTGACTACAATCGTTTCAGCTTGCCAATGATTCCACTGGGCACGGAGATTTACTAAAGATGTCTAAATCTGCCCTTTTGGATGAAACTTTTTGCTGAAATATGTAATATACAGTATCTAAATAAATTATATTAGCTCTCTTATATGATCGAGCACTTTATTTGATTTCTTTTCATATACAACCTGACACACTATATATATATATATATATATATATATATAGATATATATATATAT
Source organism: Sepiola atlantica (assembly GCA_963556195.1). Classification (NCBI taxonomy): domain Eukaryota; kingdom Metazoa; phylum Mollusca; class Cephalopoda; order Sepiida; family Sepiolidae; genus Sepiola; species Sepiola atlantica. The sequence continues at coordinate 87,721,456 of OY744534.1, read as the reverse complement.
ATATATAGATATATATATATATAGTTGTGTTATAATGAAATAAATTCCAGGAGGAAATCCGGGTATGAGAGCTCAATGTAATAAACAGAGCAAGAATAAAATAAAATATAGTAACACAAAATCACATAATAATCGATGCAATAATGTAATCCCTTCCTCTAAAATTTCCCCCTCTCTCTAAATATGTATTAGATATGTTGTCACTCTCTCTCTATATATATATATATATATATTTGAATTGTCGAGTGTGAATTTCTCTTTTCTCATTTTCAAAAATGTAATCGTCTCACTTGGATGCTTAACAATACCACAAGGTTGAAATAAATTATTGCATCAATGATTATGTGATTTCATGTTATTATATTTTATTTTATTTTATATATATATATATATATATATATATATATATATATATATATATATATAGTATAAATTTTTATTTATACAAGCATTGCTTACATATGTGCATACAGGTTTCGGTTGACTCTCTGTGAGGAGTACAACCGAAACATGTATGCACATATGTAACCAATAATGTTTGTATAAATAAAAATTTATACTTAACAATAGCTCTACTTGTTATTGAGCACTTTTTATAAACACTTGAGTTTCAACAGATTTACATCTACACAAACTAATACAATACGTGTACTATATATATAGAGAGATGACAACAGAAGCTGAAGAGAGCCGGATGGCTAAGACCTTCCATGTTTGAAACCGACAATACGAATGTTGTACTAATTTTTCTGTACCAAAATAAATAAATATATATATATATATATATATATAAATAAAGAGAGAGAGAGAATGGTAGTTTGCTTGAAGCATTGCTTGGAATTGTAATAATTGTATTAAGAAGGGTGAAGGCAATGCAGAGAGCCGGATTGATGAGAAGCTGGAAAGGTCAAAAATAAACAATTGTTTATTTTTGTTCTTTCCAGTTTATAAAAAAATACATGGCCAGATTGGTTTGGAGGTCAGTTTCTAAAAGCCATCTAAATGAACGTTAAACTGATGATGATGATGATGATTATGTTGTAGTAGTAGTAGTAGAGCAAATGCTTGAGGTTGAAAATGTTATCTCTAACTTCTTTCAATTTTTGTTATTTTATTTTGAATTTGTTTAAACTCGAATGATAAAGGAATGAATCAGTTCCAAAATCTTTTTAATTTGTTTTGCTTTTCCTGTTCCTCATAAAAATGATTATTTTATTGCCGTTATCAGATACCAGGTGTTGGCTGTTGCCACTGACAGCAAATCCAAAGAAGAATCCCAGAATATGAAGCAAGGAAAACGTGTCACGGTAACAAATTCTTTAATTCTAAAATCCCAAACTATAGAATTCAAAAAAGTATTTCATGAAGATCTGACCTAGTACAAGATCTGATATAAAAATTTGGAAAAATGTATCCATTGACTTCAGCATGATCTGAAACTTTATCCGGTGGTGAGACCTCAATTCGAGACGTAGGGAGAGTGTGGAGATACGCCATAGTTTTCATTACCTCTAGGTCCACTCTGACATGCTGTGGTAGTATCTGTATGTGTCCCATCTATGGCTTTAATCGAATCTGTCCTGGATATGTAACTTCAACTGGTGATAATGTACGTATACATTTACGTTATGTATAACTTTTCAAAGATATTAACGACTTTATAGTTTTGAGGTGTTAAGGTTATGGTTAGCTATTAACGACTTTATAGTTTTGAGGTGTTAGGGTTATGGTTGGCTATTAACGACTTTATAGTTTTGAGGTGTTGGGGTTAGGGTTGGATATTAACGACTTTATAGTTTTGAGGTGTTGGGGTTATGGTTAGCTATTAACGACTTTATAGTTTTGAAGTGTTAGGGTTAAGGTTGGATATTAACGACTTTATAGTTTCGAGGTGTTAGGGTTATGGTTGGCTATTAACGACTTTATAGTTTTGTTGTGTTGGGGTTATGGTTAGATATTAACGACTTTATAGTTTTGAGGTGTTCGGTTAGGGTTGGATATTAACGAATATATAGTTTTGAGGTGTTAGGTTTAATGTTGGATATTAATGACTTTATAGTTTTGAGGTGTTATGGTTAGGGTTGGATATTAACGATTTTATAGTTTTGATGTGTTAGGGTTATGGTTAGATACTAACGATTTTATAGTTTTGAGGTGTTAGGGTTAGTGCTGGATATTAACGACTTCATAGTTTAGAGGTGTTGGGTTAGGGTTAGATATTAACGACTTTATATTTTTTAGGTGTGTGGGTGAGGGTTGGATATTAACGATTTAATAGTTTTGAGGTGTTAGAGTTATGGTTAGCTATTAACGACTTTATAGTTTTGAGGTGTTAGGGTTATGGTTAGCTATTAACGACTTTATAGTTTTGAGGTGTTAGGGTTAGTGTTGGATATTAACGACTTTATAGCTTTGAGGTGTTAGGGTAAGGGTTGGATATTAACGAATTTATAGTTTTGAGGTGTTAGGGTTAGAGTTAGATATTAACGACTTTATAGTTTTGAGGTGTTGGGGTTATGGTTAGCTATTAACGACTTTATAGTTTTGAGGTGTTCGGTTAGGGCTAGATATTAGTGTTGGATATTAATGACTTTATAGTTTTGAGGTGTTATGGTTATGGTTAGATATTAACGACTTTATAGTTTTGAGATGTTGGGTTAGGGTTAGATATTAACGACTTTATATTTTTTAGGTGTGTGGGTGAGGGTTGGATATTAACGACCTTATAGTTTTGAGGTGGTGGGGTTAGGGTTGGGTATTAACGATTTAATAGTTTTGAGGTGTTAGAGTTATGGTTAGATACTAACGACTGTATAGTTTTGAGGTGTTGTGATATAAGGTTATTTTACACCACAGCTCTCTATTTAGTTGAGGTCCCAAACATGACTATTATCGGGGCAAATAATAGAGTAAATTAAACCCAAGTACAATTAAACGTTTATTTACAGTTGACAACTTATAAAAAACTATATATGTAACATCATACAAAACATTAAGACATTCATTTCTACTCATCAGCAGTGGCAGTTTGCTACATATTAAGATAATTTAAGGATGTCTGAATAACCCAGATATTCTTCATTCTATAGAATGTTCGTAGCACATGTGCGGCGCTGGTGAATTCCACTTCCTATCTAACCCTTTTCAGGTAAAATCAAGGGGATCAACCCAGCGGTGCCATTTCCCTACCCACCCAGCCATTGGAATGAAGCTAATTTTATGAGTATGATGTATATATGTAGAATTCAACACTCTGTTTTAATATATCTATCTATAAATAGCTGAACGACGCAGAAAAGTAACACATCAGAAGGAGCTGACTAGAAGCATCATAAAGAAAGTGAAAATTGTTTGTTGTCACTTGATGTATAGTAGCAATAAACGCCTGTTGGGATATGAAGTTATTTTAACTTCAACTCTGTGTTTAATTTGGGTCCCAAATATAACAATTATCAGAATGAATAATAGACAAAACTAAAGCCAAATACAATTAAACATTTATTTACAGTTGACAACTTATAAAAAACCATAAACATAACATTATAGAAAACATTAGTTTCTACTCACGAGTAGCAGCAGGTAGGTAAAGTATATCTGGACAACTCAGGTATTCTTCATTCCGTAGAAGGTTTGTACGAGATGTTCAACATCAGTGAATTTGTAGCAGTCACCAATAGGGACTACTTTTGAATGCGTAATCACTGTCCTTGTGAGCTGGCTTGTCCAATCAAATCACAGGGCGCAGTAATATCGTTTTCCCTAAGGGACTACTTATGTCCCCTTAGGGTTCGAGGAAAAAGATCAGACGACCTTCTGAGACCAGCAAGGACACATCGCCGTCGCCCACCAGCGAGGAACGAGGAAACGCTCTCTCTCCTGCAGCCGTCGCCACTTGACAACTACTACCATCTTCACATCAAGAAAATCACGGGCAGCCCCTAAGAACTCTTATATTCTTCCTCTTCCTCAGATGAACACCGTCCCACTGTCTTCTACCTATACCAAACAGTATAGGTAACCTTGAGTTAATAAAACCCCTTTTTGTTATAGTTACAGAAATATTTTTCGTTGTTCCATTTCTTTATGAGAAGATGAAAGGATAACCCCTTTAACCCCCCTCATCATCATCTCCTTACAAATTCTCTTTGATTCTCTAACCCTTTTTAGTGTAAACCAAATTAGCGGGGTCATATCATCATCAGTGTATTTAAAGGATCGTTTCTCTACAGAGACTTTCTCCCCAAAATGACTGAATTCAGCAAATGGTTGATACGGCTGAAAATTACTTATCGACAGCATAAACACCGATTAGCGAAGCAGTCCCGACCTCAAAAGACAGCAACAAGTCATCCTTAATTGTCTCAGAAGTGGTCACCACCCAGATCTCAAATACTGGCTGGAGTAGATCCGACATGCTATAGATTGAATGTGCGGAAAGTGCAGAGTGGGAGAGGAGACAGCAGAACACATCATTGTCCTTGGATCCACTGACCACTGCAACAATCAACTCCATTAGACGCTCTGGTCAAAGACCTTCGGATATGGGAAGAGTGGACTTTTTTAAAATTCATAAATTCACTCTAAACAAGGCACATGTAAGGGATTACTGAGAATTAGGGGTCAAATTTATAAGGGCATCCTAAGTTGGGAGTTGTGCAATGAGGTGTTTGTTCACATTACATTTAAATTTCTGCATGTTGGTACTGTCAGGGACCTCCACTTCTGACCTACCAGACGTCTCTTAACCAGCAGCAAAGACATAAAGAACTTGTCTCATTGTACCACCACCGCCATCAAAATGAGTGGACTCCACAATAAATAACACAAAAAGGCTTGATGTGCCGTAAAATGAAAAACAAAAACGTACACACGTTTCCGTACAATCATTGGAATGAAAGACATCCAAACTCTTATGATTGTACTAATACAGTACATTGAATGCATATCGATCATTTATGTTTTATCTGAACTTGATAAAATTTTATTCCAGGACAAGAAATACAATTTCAGAACAACAATAAATAAACAATCATGGCTGCCATTGTGAAGACAAACCAAAACAAGTCCAATTATTTATAAAACAATGTGAGAGAAAGAGAAGCAAAGAGACAGATACAGACATAGGTAGACAGAGCGGGGGAGAGAAAGAAAGAGAAGCAAAAAGACAGATACAGACATAGGTAGATAGAGCGGGGGAGAGAAAGAAAGAGAAGCAAAGAGACAGATACAGACATAGGTAGATAGAGCGGGGGAGAGAAAGAAAGAGAAGCAAAAAGACAGATACAGACATAGGTAGATAGAGAGGGGGAGAGAAAGAAAGAGAAGCAAAGAGACAGATACAGACATAGGTAGATAGAGAGGGGGAGAGAAAGAAAGAGAGAGTCAACAGATGACGATTAGAACGGAAGTGACGCCGCCGTTACTGACATAGCGTTGCCACGAACGATAGCCAGGGAGATGCGTTGGAACAACCAGGCTGACTCACGGGGCTCGTGTCTAGACGTTGAAATCCTCCGTCCAATGTCCTGAAAAAATTTAACAGTCTCGGGGCCAAGCACACCCGACGTTTCCACTGAAATTGGTTGGAAAATGAAATGGTCAGTGAGCGAGCTGTATTTTCCGCGCTTCCTTGTTTCGGCGAGCAGAGCCGCCATGCCGGGCTTCACCGCGGATTCCGCAATCCTTGCTGGTGAAAAGGAGTCAGAACAAGTGGCGTCCCAGATCAGCGGCTTTATCTTAAAATGCCAGCAGATGTTATTCTTCTGTTTATACAGGTGGCATCTCTGTCTTGCCATATCAACCTGGATGTAATATCTTATTTATTTCTACTCCCAATGCGATTAACATTGCTATTTTATTGACAGATATCCTACACTTTCAGTGGCAAAGTTTGGAATTCAAAAATGTTTTAGAATTTTGATTTTTATCTTTCAGGCCAACTGGCTTTACAGTTTGGAAGATAATGCTCTCGATATTGACATTATCACTTATTTTTCCCAAGAGACTTCTTGTGTCATCCTCGTCCTTGGTAAGTAATTTTGCGTGAATTTCTTTTTTTTTTTTTTTAAATGCGTCTATTGTTAAAATTTCACAAAGATCGAAGGTATCTGAATTTTCACAAAAAGGGCTTCCACTTTTTCACCTTTGCATGACACGAAGTTAAACTAAATATAACCCACATTATCCCCCTTTACACCTAGAAGCTATGTTCCAGAATTAATAATGATCAGGTAAGTAGTTTAGGAGTTAATCTTGTACATACAAAAATATAAGCATATGCACATACATAACTTTATATATGAGAGAGAGAAAGAAAGAGAGAGAGAAAGAACGAAAGAGGAAGAGAGAGAGGAAGAAAGAAAGAGAGAGAGAGAAAGAGAGAGAGAGAGAGAGAAAAAGAACGAAAGAGGGAGAGAGAGAGCGGAAGAAAGAAAGAGAGAGAGAGAAAGAGAGAGAGAGGGAAAGAACAAAAGAGGGAGAGAGAGAACGAGAGAGAGAGAGGAAGAAAGAAAGAGAGAGAGAGAACGAAAGAGAGAGAGAGAGCGAGAGAGCTATTAACTAAAAACAGTATTATAACATTTTTTGAAGCAAAACCTCAAAAGTAGATGTTGACAGGCACGCAAAGAAGAAGTCTTTGCGTGCCTGTGAAGTATCGTGTGGTCATGCGACAGTTCCCCACTTTTTTACGCAGTCCTTTGCATTATTGTTGTACACTACCAGATCTTTCAAGCTGCACCGGTTGCGCAGTAGAGATCAGACCAAGCAATGTTGCATCGTCTGGTCCTCCACATTCGCAGATGGTTGAGTCAGTTTTGTAGCCTCATATATTCACAGCAACTTTTGATCGCCCCATCCCATTCTCAGGCGGTTGAGTGTTTTCCACTGGAGCCAGGGGAGGTGATGGTGGTTAAGTGGATAACGACGCGGACTGATGACTTAGGCGTGCCAAGTTCGAATCCAGTCTGTTTCGCAGTACCACTTTCAGTAAGAGATGTTGGCAACCATTACGTGGTCCCTCCTGCAAAAAATGCCAACAACAGAATCAAGCCAATCAACAAAGTTGTGCCGTGTTGATTAATATGAATTTACTTTACTTTATCTCTCATCATGAACCCCGTTTAGACAGTCAATAACTTTTCCAAGTGAAGAAATCAAATTCTGGCTGGTCAAACTCCAAGCCAGATGTATTTCCAATTTCTTGGCTGTTCCCTCTTCTCTCAGTTAAATACTTCTCCTACAGCAAGCCTGTTATCCGCATGCATTGCAACTATGCAACCGTCTTGCGCATGTTTACACTATTTCATTAAACCGAATTGAAATACATTCGGTTTTTTAACTATGCCCTTTGTTTCTTTCATCCAATTATTATTGTTTAGGAGGTGACGGTGGTTAAGTGGATTACGACATGGACTGATGACCTGGGTGTTCCAAGTTCGAATCCAGTCGATTCCATAATACCACTTTCACTTGGGGATGTTGGCAACCATTACGTGGTCCCTCCTGCAAGAATGCCGACAACAGAATCAAAGTTGTACCATTTTGATTCATACGAATTTACTTTTATTGTCGACCATTTTACTAATATCTCTCTCTCTATATATATATGCATCTTTTTCTTATATATCTATGTATGTGTGTATGTGTTTTATCTTGTATGTGTGTATATATATATATATATATATTAGTACTTCATGTATCCACATAAAATATTATAAGGAGATATAATTTTTTATGTGTCAGTTTTCAGTATTTACTTCAACAGTGCTCGATACGTAAGTAGAGCTACGCAGTAAGCAATGAAAATATATATGGCAATCAAGCTACAGATTTAGCCTGACGATTCCCCCCGGGGATGAAACACGGGAGCCTCTGTGTAGCTTGATTGCCATATATATTTTCATTGCTTACTATATATATATATATATATCTATCTATGTATGTGTAAAATATGTATATCTAGGAACTTGAAGGCAAGTATTGTTACATACAACAGACAACTTATGTCTGGATATTCTTTCATAGATCCTTTCCATTGCCCAAATCAGAATCTTAGTTTCGGGGCGGGGGAGGGGGGATTGGCCGATTAATCTGCCATAGTTTTCATTTGTGTCCCAAGTATTTTCAGGCCCATCCGGGTCCATCTTCAAGGGAATGAGGTGAATCAGGTAAAGACCATGTGTTCGTATTATAGAAGGTTTTGGCGGGAATTATGTAATATTTAACACATATATATATTTAACAATACTATGTATGTGTGTGTATGTGTTTTATCTTGTATATGTGTATATGTATATATATATATATATATATATATATGTGTGTGTGTTTTTTCTTTTTGTCAGGTGAGCGTTACCTTTATTTACTGACCGAATCAGGAACCCTCCATTGCATGAAGAAACTCGAATATCATGCGAGCTGCTTCTCTGCCTTTGTTCCAAGTATGTATTGCCTTTTTAAAAATATCACCCTTTCACCATTCCTTTAATGTGGGGTGGCGGGCGGGTAGCTTTGTGTCATATCGTACCAAAATAAGGAGAATGGATCTGTTTTTCCTATAAACAAGAACTAACAAGATCTCATGGGACTTGCTAGCTCAAACTAACGATTGCTAAATTATATCCAAAGATCCAAAGAAGGATGGATTAGGAGATGAAGGGTGAAGATGTAAAAAAAAGAAAGAAAGATGAAGAGAATAAAAAAGAGAAGAAGGATGGACTAGGAGATGAAGGGTGAAGATGTAAAAAAAAAGAAAGAAAGAAAGATGAAGAGAATAAAAAAAGAGAAGAAGGATGGATTAGGAGATGAAGGGTGAAGATGTAAAAAAAAGAAAGAAAGATGAAGAGAATAAAAAAAGAGAAGAAGGATGGATTAGGAGATGAAGGGTGAAGATGTAAAAAAAAGAAAGATGAAGAGAATAAAAAAAGAGAAGAAGGATGGACTAGGAGATGAAGGGTGAAGATGTAAAAAAAAGAAAGATGAAGAGAATAAAAAAAGAGAAGAAGGATGGATTAGGAGATGAAGGGTGAAGATGTAAAAAAAAAGAAAGATGAAGAGAATAAAAAAAGAGAAGAAGGATGGATTAGGAGATGAAGGGTGAAGATGTAAAAAAAAGAAAGAAAGATGAAGAGAATAAAAAAAGAGAAGAAGGATGGACTAGGAGATGAAGGGTGAAGATGTAAAAAAAAGAAAGATGAAGAGAATAAAAAAAGAGAAGAAGGATGGATTAGGAGATGAAGGGTGAAGATGTAAAAAAAAAGAAAGATGAAGAGAATAAAAAAAGAGAAGAAGGATGGATTAGGAGATGAAGGGTGAAGATGTAAAAAAAAAGAAAGAAAGATGAAGAGAATAAAAAAAGAGAAGAAGGATGGATTAGGAGATGAAGGGTGAAGATGTAAAAAAAAGAAAGAAAGATGAAGAGAATAAAAAAGAGAAGAAGGATGGACTAGGAGATGAAGGGTGAAGATGTAAAAAAAAAAGAAAGAAAGAAAGATGAAGAGAATAAAAAAAGAGAAGAAGGATGGATTAGGAGATGAAGGGTGAAGATGTAAAAAAAAGAAAGAAAGATGAAGAGAATAAAAAAAGAGAAGAAGGATGGATTAGGAGATGAAGGGTGAAGATGTAAAAAAAAGAAAGAAAGATGAAGAGAATAAAAAAAGAGAAGAAGGATGGACTAGGAGATGAAGGGTGAAGATGTAAAAAAAAGAAAGATGAAGAGAATAAAAAAAGAGAAGAAGGATGGATTAGGAGATGAAGGGTGAAGATGTAAAAAAAAAGAAAGATGAAGAGAATAAAAAAAGAGAAGAAGGATGGATTAGGAGATGAAGGGTGAAGATGTAAAAAAAAAGAAAGAAAGATGAAGAGAATAAAAAAAGAGAAGAAGGATGGATTAGGAGATGAAGGGTGAAGATGTAAAAAAAAAGAAAGAAAGATGAAGAGAATAAAAAAAGAGAAGAAGGATGGATTAGGAGATGAAGGGTGAAGATGTAAAAAAAAAGAAAGAAAGATGAAGAGAATAAAAAAAGAGAAGAAGGATGGATTAGGAGATGAAGGGTGAAGATGTAAAAAAAAAGAAAGAAAGATGAAGAGAATAAAAAAAGAGAAGAAGGATGGATTAGGAGATGAAGGGTGAAGATGTAAAAAAAAGAAAGATGAAGAGAATAAAAAAAGAGAAGAAGGATGGATTAGGAGATGAAGGGTGAAGATGTAAAAAAAAAGAAAGAAAGATGAAGAGAATAAAAAAAGAGAAGAAGGATGGATTAGGAGATGAAGGGTGAAGATGTAAAAAAAAAAGAAAGAAAGATGAAGAGAATAAAAAAAGAGAAGAAGGATGGATTAGGAGATGAAGGGTGAAGATGTAAAAAAAAAAAAAGAAAGAAAGATGAAGAGAATAAAAAAAGAGAAGAAGGATGGATTAGGAGATGAAGGGTGAAGATGTAAAAAAAAAGAAAGAAAGATGAAGAGAATAAAAAAAGAGAAGAAGGATGGATTAGGAGATGAAGGGTGAAGATGTAAAAAAAAAGAAAGAAAGATGAAGAGAATAAAAAAAGAGAAGAAGGATGGATTAGGAGATGAAGGGTGAAGATGTAAAAAAAAAGAAAGAAAGATGAAGAGAATAAAAAAAGAGAAGAAGGATGGATTAGGAGATGAAGGGTGAAGATGTAAAAAAAAGAAAGATGAAGAGAATAAAAAAAGAGAAGAAGGATGGATTAGGAGATGAAGGGTGAAGATGTAAAAAAAAAGAAAGAAAGATGAAGAGAATAAAAAAAGAGAAGAAGGATGGATTAGGAGATGAAGGGTGAAGATGTAAAAAAAAAGAAAGAAAGAAAGATGAAGAGAATAAAAAAAAGAAGGATGGATTAGGAGATGAAGGGTGAAGGTGTAAAAAAAAGAAAGAAAGAAAAATGAAGAGAATAAAAAAAGAGAAAAAGAAAGGAAGAAAAAAAAAGAAGAAGCAGAAAGAGGAAACGGAGGAGGATGAAGAGACAGATCAGGTGGAGTAGGAGAAAACATATGGAAGAAGATGAAGAAGGAGAAGAGATGTGAAGAAAAAGCTCAACGTTCACCTGCATAAGATGTACCATCGTCGCTTTCGTCTCAACAGAAGAAAGGCAGAATTATCTCTCCGTGTGTCTGCTCCCTGGAACAACCTGTCAGAGGAGGTTGTGACAATGACTACCATATCCACGTTTAAAGCAGCCTTGGACAAACATTCAAACTGTATGTGGATGTAAATAGCTTCTACGTGTCTCTTTACATGGCTTGTTGCACTTTTACATGGCTTGTTGCACGTTTCTATTTTTTTGCCAAATAAATTTTATTTGGTTAATTTGTAAAAGATTCAAATTTGAAAAATATTATAAAAAAACAGTTTAAAGGCATGAAAGGCTGATCTAGGAATTTAATTTAAATTTTGAAAGATTTTTACTCAAGTATTTCACAAAATCACGTGTAAAATATCTGTTTGTACGGCAAGATTTAAAAATCGAATGAAAATAAATTTTCACTTCAATTCTTGTTTTCATGCACTATACTTAGTACTTTGTTACATTAGGACCCGCACTAACTTTGACCATGACCCTAACCCTACCCTAACCCCCTCCCCACACACTTTGACCCTGACCCTAATGACGGGGTCCAATTTAACATGGGTCCTAATGTAACAAAGCGCCCTATATTTTATCCTCTATCTGTTAAACCAGCAGCGAAATTATATTGGCCTTTTGGCTAGGAGCAAAGTGTAGTATCAGAACAGATACTACACTTTGCAAAGTGTAGTATCTGTTCTAATGTTATAGATCTTCTGGATTTCGTTCAAGATTTTTTCTTTCTTTTCACAGATTCAATAAAGTTTCTCGTGGCCACTCATTCATCTTCCTTGCTCGTCTATCAGGATGTTGAGTTATTGTGGGCAGCCAAAATGGATCAGACCCCAATCCACATTTGTACCGGATCTTTTCAGTAAGTTGTCGGAAGTCGAATCCTGCCAGTTGGAAGCTTTTTTTATTTACTAATGAGTCACCACTTATGAATGATGAATATTATGGGAGTCACCCATTCACTCACTATCCAGGTTTATCGGCTATGTTCTCTGTGACAAGAGGTTCAACGCTGTCTGGCTGTCCTTATGCTAAGTCTCCAGTGTTCACGATTGTGGGGATCGACTGTGTCCATTTTCCACTGTTTACAGTCTTGCCTGATGGTTTCTTTCTATGTCTTCCTAGAGCACCCAGCATTTTTTTTGCTGTCCAGCCTTAGGTCTCTGCATGTGCTGATATACCCCTTGTTTCTTTCAACATGTCCGAACCAGTGAAGACGGTTTGCCCTTATTCGGACATCAAGTTTTGGAATGGCCAATATAATGTAATATTAAAAATAATGAAGGGAATGAATATAAAGTTTGATGAATTATGAGGACAGTTTATGACAAGTGTTATTGGATTTGAAGATGACCATGTTGTAGCCTTCAGGGAAACAATCTTGTGGCAACGTGTTCCACAGATGGGAGGTTCTTGGAAAGAAATTCTGTTTATGGAAAAAAATTTTTATGGTAATACATGGGGAAAGAAAGGAAAGTTGTTTGCAGTGGCGGTAGGAAGTCGAGTTTATTATAAAAAAAGACAAAGCAGAATGTTGGTTGAGTGGGATTTGCTGACAACCTTATTTCAGATAAAGAAAGAAATCAGAAAATGTCCAAAACAGGGGGAGTAAGGGAGGCGGTTGATAAAGAAAATCTTGCATTCTGTTTTTTTTTTGTTGTTTTTTTTATTTTTTATTTTAACATATTTAACCCCAAACAAGGCAGGCCGCCACTGTAGACGTAAGGGGTTATTGAATATTAGGGTGTAGGTTTTGGGTGTCATCCTAAGTTGGGAGCAGTGTTGCAGCATCCTGAAATTAAAAAAAAAATTTTTTTAGTTGGACATTTTTTTTCTAATCTTTAGTTCTATAAAGTTAAGTATGTTCATATGTTTATGTATTTGTATGTACAGGATTCACTCCTAAACTAATTAACCGATCATTATAAATTTTGGAACACAGCTGCTAGGCATAAGTGGTTGTAATATGGGCTATATTTAGTTTAATTTGTTTTTGTGCAAAGAGAGTAGAAAAGGGGTGGGAGCCGTTTATGAAAATTCAGATGCCTCTGATTTTTGTGAAATTTTAAGGTTTAGTATTATTATATTTTGATTTTAGTCTTCGTAAAGGCACATAAAAGTGGTGCACAACTGTTCAGTTCACGGAATTCATTTAGAAGTTTATTATCAAAAAAGCACAATTTTTCTGAGTTTATTATCAAAAAAGCACAATTTTTCTGAGTTTATTATCAAAAAAGCACAATTTTTCTGAGTTTATTATCAAAAAAGCACAATTTCTTCTATTAAATATTGAAAAAAAATACTTATGGAATATATTAATATTTTTAATTTAATAAAATATAGCACTTTTCTGGGTTGAATATAAAAAAGCACAATTTTTCTGAGTTTATTATCAAAAAAGCACCATTTCTTCTATTAAATATTGAAAAAAAATACTTATGGAATATATTAATATTTTTCATTTAATAAAATATAGCACTTTTCTGGGTTGAATATAAAAAAGCACAATTTTTCTGAGTTTATTATCAAAAAAGCACAATTTCTTCTATTAAATATTGAAAAAAAATACTTATGGAATATATTAATATTTTTCATTTAATAAAATATAGCTCTTTTCTGGGTTGAATATAAAAAAGCACAATTTTTCTGAGTTTATTATCAAAAAAGCACAATTTCTTCTATTAAATATTGAAAAAAAAATACTTATGGAATATATTTATATTTTTCATTTAATAAAATATAGCACTTTTCTGGGGGTTGAATATAAAAAAGCACAATTTTTCTGAGTTTATTATCAAAAAAGCACAATTTCTTCTATTAAATATTGAAAAAAATACTTATGGAATATATTAATATTTTTCATTTAATAAAATATAGCACTTTTCTGGGGGTTGAATATAAAAAAGCACAATTTTTCTAAGTTTATTATCAAAAAAGCACAATTTCTTCTATTAAATATTGAAAAAAAATACTTATGGAATATATTAATATTTTTAATTTAATAAAATATAGCACTTTTCTGGGTTGAATATAAAAAAGCACAATTTTTCTGAGTTTATTATCAAAAAAGCACAATTTCTTCTATTAAATATTGAAAAAAAATACTTATGGAATATATTAATATTTTTCATTCAATAAAATATAGCACTTTTCGGGGTTGAATATAAAAAAGAACAATTTTTCTGAGTTTATTATCAAAAAAAGCACAATTTCTTCTATTAAATATTGAAAAAAAATACTTATGGAATATATTAATATTTTTAATTTAATAAAATATAGCACTTTTCTGGGTTGAATATAAAAAAGCACAATTTTTCTGAGTTTATTATCAAAAAAGCACAATTTCTTCTATTAAATATTGAAAAAAAATACTTATGGAATATATTAATATTTTTCATTTAATAAAATATAGCACTTTTCTGGGTTGAATATAAAAAAGCACAATTTTTCTGAGTTTATTATCAAAAAAGCACCATTTCTTCTATTAAATATTGAAAAAAAAAATACTTATGGAATATATTAATATTTTTCAGTTAATAAAATATAGCACTTTTCTGGGTTGAATAGAAAAAAGCACAATTTTTCTGAGTTTATTATCAAAAAAACACAATTTCTTCTATTAAATATTGAAAAAAAATACTTATGGAATATATTAATATTTTTCATTTAATAAAATATAGCTCTTTTCTGGGTTGAATATAAAATAGCACAATTTTTCTGAGTTTATTATCAAAAAAACACAATTTCTTCTATTAAATATTGAAAAAAAATACTTATGGAATATATTAATATTTTTCATTTAATAAAATATAGCACTTTTCTGGGTTGAATATAAAAAAGCACAATTTTTCTGAGTTTATTATCAAAAAAGCACCATTTCTTCTTTTAAATATTGAAAAAAAATACTTATGGAATATATTAATATTTTTCATTTAATAAAATATAGCACTTTTCTGGGTTGAATAGAAAAAAGCACAATTTTTCTGAGTTTATTATCAAAAAAACACAATTTCTTCTATTAAATATTGAAAAACAATACTTATGGAATATATTAATATTTTTCAGTTAATAAAATATAGCTCTTTTCTGGGTTGAATAGAAAAAAGCACAATTTTTCTGAGTTTATTATCAAAAAAACACAATTTCTTCTATTAAATATTGAAAAAAAATACTTATGGAATATATTAATATTTTTCAGTTAATAAAATATAGCTCTTTTCTGGGTTGAATATAAAAAAGCACAATTTTTCTGAGCTTATTATCAAAAAAACACAATTTCTTCTTTTAAATATTGAAAAAAAATACTTATGGAATATATTAATATTTTTCAGTTAATAAAATATAGCACTTTTCTGGGTTGAATATAAAAAAGCACAATTTTTCTGAGTTTATTATCAAAAAAGCACCATTTCTTCAATTAAATATTGAAAAAAAATACTTATGGAATATATTAATATTTTTCATTTAATAAAATATAGCTCTTTTCTGGGTTGAATATAAAAAAGCACAATTTTTCTGAGTTTATTATCAAAAAAACACAATTTCTTCTATAAAATATTGAAAAAAAATACTTATGGAATATATTAATATTTTTCATTTAATAAAATATAGCACTTTTCTGGGTTGAATATAAAAAAGCACAATTTTTCTGAGTTTATTATCAAAAAAGCACCATTTCTTCTTTTAAATATTGAAAAAAAATACTTATGGAATATATTAATATTTTTCAGTTAATAAAATATAGCTCTTTTCTGGGGGTTGAATATAAAAAAGCACAATTTTTCTGAGTTTATTATCAAAAAAGCACAATTTCTTCTATTAAATATTGAAAAAAAATACTTATGGAATATATTAATATTTTTCATTTAATAAAATATAGCTCTTTTCTGGGGGTTGAATATAAAAAAGCACAATTTTTCTGAGTTTATTATCAAAAAAGCACAATTTCTTCTATTAAATATTGAAAAAAAATACTTATGGAATATATTAATATTTTTCAGTTAATAAAATATAGCTCTTTTCTGGGTTGAATATAAAAAAGCACAATTTTTCTGAGCTTATTATCAAAAAAACACAATTTCTTCTTTTAAATATTGAAAAAAAATACTTATGGAATATATTAATATTTTTCAGTTAATAAAATATAGCACTTTTCTGGGTTGAATATAAAAAAGCACAATTTTTCTGAGTTTATTATCAAAAAAGCACCATTTCTTCAATTAAATATTGAAAAAAAATACTTATGGAATATATTAATATTTTTCATTTAATAAAATATAGCTCTTTTCTGGGTTGAATATAAAAAAGCACAATTTTTCTGAGTTTATTATCAAAAAAACACAATTTCTTCTATAAAATATTGAAAAAAAATACTTATGGAATATATTAATATTTTTCATTTAATAAAATATAGCACTTTTCTGGGTTGAATATAAAAAAGCACAATTTTTCTGAGTTTATTATCAAAAAAGCACCATTTCTTCTTTTAAATATTGAAAAAAAATACTTATGGAATATATTAATATTTTTCAGTTAATAAAATATAGCTCTTTTCTGGGGGTTGAATATAAAAAAGCACAATTTTTCTGAGTTTATTATCAAAAAAACACAATTTCTTCTATTAAATATTGAAAAAAAATACTTATGGAATATATTAATATTTTTCAGTTAATAAAATATAGCACTTTTCTGGGGGTTGAATATAAAAAAGCACAATTTTTCTGAGTTTATTATCAAAAAAACACCATTTCTTCTATAAAATATTGAAAAAAAATACTTATGGAATATATTAATATTTTTCAGTTAATAAAATATAGCACTATTCGGGGTTGAATATAAAAAAGCACAATTTTTCTGAGTTTATTATCAAAAAAACACAATTTCTTCAATTAAATATTGAAAAAAAATACTTATGGAATATATTAATATTTTTCATTTAATAAAATATAGCACTTTTCTGGGTTGAATATAAAAAAGCACAATTTTTCTGAGTTTATTATCAAAAAAACACAATTTCTTCTATTAAATATTGAAAAAAAATACTTATGGAATATATTAATATTTTTCATTTAATAAAATATAGCACTTTTCTGGGTTGAATATAAAAAAGCACAATTTTTCTGAGTTTATTATAAAAAAAGCACCATTTCTTCAATTAAATATTGAAAAAAAATACTTATGGAATATATTAATATTTTTCAGTTAATAAAATATAGCTCTTTTCTGGGGGTTGAATATAAAAAAGCACAATTTTTCTGAGTTTATTATAAAAAAAACACAATTTCTTCAATTAAATATTGAAAAAAAATACTTATGGAATATATTAATATTTTTCAGTTAATAAAATATAGCACTTTTCTGGGTTGAATATAAAAAAGCACAATTTTTCTGAGTTTATTATCAAAAAAGCACCATTTCTTCAATTAAATATTGAAAAAAAATACTTATGGAATATATTAATATTTTTCAGTTAATAAAATATAGCACTTTTCTGGGTTGAATATAAAAAAGCACAATTTTTCTGAGTTTATTATAAAAAAAGCACAATATCCTCTATTAAATATTGAAAAAAAATTATTTAAAAAAACTTTTATTACATTTTGCCGAATGATGTTAAGAACTTTGAATCTAAGATTTGGTGTTAGTTTCGATCTTATTAATCCCTAACATTGTGGACCTTTAAGCCTTAACTTTAATAAATTTCTTTCTGATTTGGCATAATCTGTATTTTGAAGTTCTGATCCATCTCCATTGTCGTACACTTCTTGCACACGAATTAGTCATCCTCTCTCAACCTACCAGTAATTCCACTGCAGTTCTTGTGTACCCAATGCTTACAGGTACTACAAAAAATTTAATTGCATCCTTATCATAATCATTCATTTTGTAGTGACTGATAGAGTTACTGTCATGACCCATTTATAACTCAGCACTCCTAGTAACCGAAACTTTGACAGCTTTGATGCATGTAACAGAGATAAACATAATTCCGTCCCTCTTCGCGCATCTCCTTTTTTTACTTACCAATCAAATGATATTAAGACACTGCTAACAGCAGCAGCTGTGAGGCCAGTAGAAAAAGACACAGATCTTCTCTGTAGTAATAACGAAGGTCGCAAATCACTCTGTCAACTTCCAAAGCAGCTCTCACCGTTCGTTACACGTCCACTTGCTTCGCACCGAGTCGAATGAGACGGTGAGAGACCCGCTTTTATTATACTGAGGCACACCTAATTTGCATGCGTGCAACGAGACTTCGCGAGACTCTGCGTGAACCGTATGTAATAAAGGTTCATGGACGCCATGTTGGATTCCTTTCTTTCATCCGCAGCGCACAGGACAGACAAACACGAGGACGTTTCGCAGGTAAGCCCCCTTCATGTTCCCTACATTCTCCAGTACCAGTACTAATATACGACGACTGTCAGCAGGAGCATCAAAACTAATAACTTTTGTTACATTCGAAACACAACTCTACGGATCATCATCATCATCATCATCCTCCTCCTCCTCCTCCTCCTCCTCCTCCTCCTCTGTGACAATCCGACCCTTTACAATTCTTATTCACTGAACATTCTTCAACGTGTAGTTAAATTACAGAATATTATTTTTCAATTTTCGTTTCAGGGGAACTGATGGGATGATTGTCAGCCTCACCGAAGATGGTTACCTGCAGTGTTCGTATTTAGGCAGTGATCCAGATCTATTCACGCCACCTTTAGTAGATTCTCGGGATATTAGGTATGAAGATGTTGACAAAGAAATCAACAACCTTAATAAAAGGATTAAAGACGTGTCTAACCGAACAGGTGAGATGAATGAGTTTGTCTTTTGCATTTCCTGTTCATTGTTCAATCTACCATAATAGTATTTATAGAAAAGTATTTATAAAAAAAAGACTGAGACTAGCAGCATCACAAATAGTCACTATTTATTTGCCTCCCCATAAGAGCAGATACAGGTAGAAGGAAAACAGTCAGCAGGAAGAGAGTTCCACAAAGCCTGTAGTTCTTGGAAATAAACTACTGGAATAGGAAGCTGTATTACAATGAGATATCAAAACAGCGAATTGATGGAGACCACTAGACCAACAAGTCAAACGAGCTGGAACAAAAGAAGCAGGAAATAGATCACATAATTTTGAAGAACACATGCCATAATAGTATTTATAGAAAAGACTGAGACTAGCAACATTACAAATAGTCCCTATTTATTTGCCTCCCATAAGAGCAGATACAGGGTCGGTTTTTACTGTATGCAAAATCAAGCCCCCCAAAAAGAGACACTCTGGATTGGAACAAAAATAAATGTTAGGGGTATTTATATGTGTATACTATTGGGGCAGATTTGTTTTGTAGGGGGATGTATGTGTACTCTGGCAGGTCTGTATTGTTAAGAGTATAGATGTATTATTAGAGCAGGTTTGTATTATTCCTCTTCTTATTCGTCGAATAATTGTGTTGACCTTGTTAACCTTTAAAAATGTTCTTTGACAGGTTCTGTAATGCCCCAAGTGAAAGATACAGATCCCATTGAAATCAGCAGTCAAATACAACCAGGATTTAAAACAGTACCCGTAAGCATCTGCGTGTATTCTTTTTTAAACGAGGAGTTGTTACTATAGATGCTCTATTTACATGTGCCTCAGATTTTGTTGTCAAATATTTCACAATATTTCGGCTGTGTACTCTTCAAATTTTTTTCACATGTTATTTATCGAAGTCAAAAATGTTAAAACTGAAACATTCATTCAATGTACGTAGGCTGTTTCCATTCTGCTTCCCACGTTTTGAGACGTCTCGTATTAGTTGAGTTGCCGTCTTATTACCATCACCTTTAGTAATGTCACGGATGCATTGAATAAAACATTTGGTTCAAAAGGAATGCTGCGTGAACATACAGGTTGCGGGTTCAATTCGTGGATTCGGCTTGTAGTCGAAAACGTGCACACAAAATAAAAAATAAATGAAAAGTCTGACTCTAAAATTATATTAAGAATTCTCCAAAACACGACGATGCCAACTCTCAAAAGTCTGACTCTCGAATTGTAATTAACAATTGTCAAAAAAACGACGCCACCAACTCTCAAAAGTCTGACTCTCGAATTATAATTAACAATTCTCCAAAACACGAATCTTGTCAATCGAGTAACAGACACAAATGACGCCAACTCAATTTTTCCTCTCTTTATTTTGCTGAACACTCGACGTGGTCCCAACTCGTCACGTCAATTTTACCGTCTCCCCCCCTGCGATGGAAGTTTCTACTCTTTTTATTTCAACGAGAATTCGCCCATGTAAAACAATGCTCATTTGCATAAGTGAACTCTTGTCATTGCACAAAAATAACAAGATTCTATCTTGTAAACGTAATGCTCCGGGTTCAATCCCCGATGAACGACACACGTCACGACCCTCTCTCTTTTACCTCGTGGACGCGCATGATGACTGCTACATCGCTTTAACATCATTTTGAGGAAAACAATTCAACAAATACAAATTGCCGGAATGAGAATAGTCTACCCTTGTGAAATGAGGGCTCAGCTCAAAATTCTGACTTTGAGAAATGGCACTTAAAGAAGGTCGAAGAGTGCAGAGGTCAAAACGTCATAAATATAACAAGCAAGATGAAGCCAACACTATCTTTTGGCTAAGATCAGAGTGCAGTATCTGTTCTGATACTACACTTCATCTGTTCTGTCCTAGCTCATTGATGGATAGATCCTTCTAGATTGAGGCAATTTTAATTTTTGACCCAATTCAGAGTGCTTCTTTTTGGGGAGCTGGATTTTCACCCACATTTAAAAAAGACCTCCTTTTGTCCAACTCTGCCCTCGCAAGGAGGCAAGTAAATAGGGACAACACTAAAAAACATGTAAATAATACTAGTCAACACAAAGTTATCTACTTTTGCCGCTTACCTCCCCTTTGCTGCTTACTGTTTGCCGCTTACCTCCTCTTTGCTGCTTACTTACTCTTTGCCGCTTACTTACTCTTTGCCGCTTACCTCCTCTTTGCTGCTTACTTACTCTTTGCCGCTTACTTACTCTTTGCTGCTTACCTCCTCTTTGCTGCTTACTTACTCTTTGCCGCTTACTTACTCTTTGCCGCTTACCTCCTCTTTGCTGCTTACCTCCTCTTTGCTGCTTACCTCCCCTTTGCTGCTTACCTACTCTTTGCTGCTTACCTCCTCTTTGCTGCTTACCTCCCCTTTGCTGCTTACCTACTCTTTGCTGCTTACCTCCCCTTTGCTGCTTACTTACTCTTTGCCGCTTACTTACTCTTTGCCGCTTACCTCCCCTTTGCTGCTTACCTACTCTTTGCTGCTTACCTCCCCTTTGCTGCTTACCTCCCCTTTGCTGCTTACCTACTCTTTGCTGCTTACTTACTCTTTGCCGCTTACTTACTCTTTGCCGCTTACTTACTCTTTGCCGCTTACCTCCTCTTTGCTGCTTACTTACTCTTTGCCGCTTACTTACTCTTTGCCGCTTACCTCCTCTTTGCTGCTTACTTACTCTTTGCCGCTTACTTACTCTTTGCCGCTTACCTCCTCTTTGCTGCTTACCTCCTCTTTGCTGCTTACCTCCTCTTTGCTGCTTACCTCCCCTTTGCTGCTTACCTCCTCTTTGCTGCTTACCTCCCCTTTGCTGCTTACCTACTCTTTGCTGCTTACCTCCCCTTTGCTGCTTACCTACTCTTTGCCGCCTTGTCTCCCCTTTTTCGACTGTCTTCCCTTTCAAAGTAAATGTTGTCACTCTTGATGTTGATTAAAATACCTTTGAAATGTTCTTAATAAAGGTTGTTTGAAAATATCGATGGCATAACTTCGGGATTATGTTCTATATGTGTCCAAGAACGCCAGGTTTTCAAGAAACGCTTGGTTTCTTCGTTATTGAAACAAATAGTGATCAGCATTCTTTATTGTGAACATTATAGATAAAAACTATCCCAGTGATAGGATCGCAGGTAAAATAAGTCTGGGCCTGGTCTTGCCACATACACCAACAAAATCATGAAAAAAATGACACTAAGCAAATATAAAAGCTGTGGGGCTCAGAAGAAAAATTTGAACGTCATGATCGCCCAACTTGGGAGACCCGGTTGGCATCCTGTGAATGTTGGCCCTACTTAGTTCACATAACGGAATACAACAGACCAAATACAGGTGAATAAATGTGATCAGCACAAACCAAAGATCATGAAAATGAAGAAATGGACCACAAAGGAAATTAGACTGGTAATGGAGTCATCATTCATTCATCATCATCATCATTATCATTCATTCATTATCATCATCATCAGCAGCAGCAGCGTTCATTTATCATCATCATCAGCATTCATTCATCATCATCAGCATTCATTCATCATCATCATCATCATTCATTCATTTATTCATCATCATCAGCATTCATCATCATCATCATCATTCATTCATCATCATCAGCAGCAGCGTTCATCATCATCATTAGTAGCAGCATTCATTCATTCATCATCATCAGCAGCAGCGGCAGCATCTGGTGCTACCAGATCAGGCTGTCTGAAGATATCGACTTTCTGACCGAAAATGCACCAAACATTGATGTTTTATTGTTTTTTTTTCTCTTTGCAAAACTCAATCATGTTCTGCAAAACCCAAAACAAAAAACAATTTCCATCCCTTCCTCTTCCCTTTTCTCTCTCCCTTCCCCCTCTCCCTTCCCCCTCTCTCTCTCTTCCCCCTCTTCCTCCATTCCCCCTCTCCCTCCCTTCCTCCCTTTCATTCAACCAAACACAATGAATAAATACTTGGACATATAAGGAACTTGAAACATAAAATCTTTTATCAAAATGACCGGATTCAGCATTAAATAACCCCAAAAGGGTTGATATGCCGTAAAACAAAACAACCACCACCACCATCACCATCATCATCATCAGTAGTAGTTTAACATCTGTTGTATATGCTGGCATGTGTTAGAATGCTATTACAAAAGCAATCCAATTCAAAGAGGCTCTTTTACACGTATAAAACATAATCCTGAAGTGATGTCATCGATTTGACAAACACCCTGTATAATGTGTTTACTTCAAAACGATTTCATATGATTCATAGACGTTCAATGACTTTGAGAATTTAAAATTTAATTTTTTTAATTTCAGGTTGACTATGAACATGAGGAGGATGGCGATTCTCAAGTCCCCTCCGCAACGGTCAAGGTAAATATTGATAAAGATAAAGTTCTTCCAATAATAGACTTTCAGTATCGGAACTCGCTATAAATCCAAAGATTGAAACCCAAACCCCACAATGGGACTATTTCTAAGATATCTATTCATAATTCCAACTGCAATGACATTTCAAACTGAAGCCTGACAGATTGACGAACGTCACGCTTTTTAAATAACCTGAACATTCTTGAAAGCCCGTCAAAATAAACTACACTAACATAAGTAAAGACAACTGGTCCTTTTTTAATAATGATATTTAATTTCTCCAGCCGTAAAGGTCACCATGTGCTGTGTGCCATTAAGCCTGATGAACTCTTACTGATCAAAACACAAAAATGTCTGTTTAACTTGTCATAAACATATTTTCATACAGCTAAATACACACACACACATATATACATATATGACTATGCAGTCCCTACAGCTACATATCTAGAAAACGGAGCTGTTAAACCTAACATCGTGATATGGGATAAAAGGGAGAAAGTAGCAACCCTAGTTGAAGTCAGTGTCCCTAATGATGCAATATTGAACAGAGCAGAAAGGGAAAAGATTACGAAATACCAAGGTCTTATGTACGACATGAGAAGAAACTGGAATCTTAGAAAAATCTCCATCATACCAGTAATTATAGGAGCAACAGGACTAATGAAAAAGACTTTCAAAAACTATCTGGCGAATATACCCGGTGAACCGAGTGCAAGAGAAATACAAACAATTGCACTTAAAGGGACGGTTAGAATCTTAAAAAGATCTCTTGGCTGGAGTGTTTGAAATAGCCGGTGAATGTCTGGCATCCAGTAGGATGTCCCATCCCTAACAAAAAGAAAAAGATAAGAAAATTTAAAATATATATATATATATATGTGTGTATTTAGGAAGCATGTTTTAATTCAGTCAAATGTTATTAAATAACACGATAATGATGAGATGCTGCATGCCAATGTGATGACGTGCAATGCAAAATCTCATCACTACAGACACTCATGGTCGTTTTTTTTTTTTCAGCCATAATTTGAAAAGAAAACACTGTAATTTCAATGTATTCCTTCCGGAAATGATTCAGCATTTTCTTTCAAAATTATTTAACGTTTCTTAAGCTTCTCTTCGAACTAAGAAGGATTGGGGTGGGCAAGAAACTTAGAAAGAGTTGTTTTAGTAGTGCTCTGGAGGCATCTTTAATTTTATTTGGGTGGTTTCAGTAGCGCTCTAAACGGGAGGAATAAATGTAAGATTACAGTATTACATTTACATTTTAGAGACTCTAAATAAAATCTAAATGTGTATTCTTTTGTAAAATTAACTGGAGAACATAATGGAAGTATTCCTGAATCTCTAAGTGCACCCTTAAGGGACCGATGGAGCAAATTTCATCGTGGTTGGGGTCGAGTTTTTTAGCCATAATTTGGAAAGAAAACACTGTAATTTCAATGTATTCCTTCTCGAAATGACTCGGCATTTTCTTTCAAAATTATTTAACGTTTCTTAAGCTTCTCTTCGGACTAGGGAGAGTGAGGGGAGAGTGCGCAAGAAACTCGGAAAGAGTTGTTTTAGTAGTGCTCTGGAGGCATCCGTAATTTTATTTGGGTGGTTTCAGTAACGCTCTAAACATAAGATTACAGTAAGTACAGCTTTTAGTAATTGACTTCCAAACTAACCTATCTCTGACCAGGTCTTTTTTATCGCTCTGTCTCTCAAGTCCAGCCTCATATCCTTTCTCATCCATGCAACGCATGTCCTCAACCCTCACTGGCCAGTTTTCATTTCCATACATCATCACACTGTGTACACATGCATGATAGACCGTAATACACACACATGAAGTACAAATGTTTGTTTGGTTATTATTTCTTTTTCATGCGTATTAATTATAGAACGGCTCTTCGGATTAACGCCGAGATTTGTTCCTATACGTGTGCGGTGCTTAACTATGAAACCGAAATCTTTCCATCGGTTTACTCAGTCAGCAGTTCGACTCCATTGAATGGAACATTTATTTTGTCTTTGTTTTGTTTCTTTTTTCCAGCTTTTGTTCAGTTCGAAAATCCTTGTCGAAAACATCAGATGCAACATTGACGTTCCGCCTCCTCTTTCCACTGACCAATTGGAATTCGAAATCGCGTCGCTTGGTATGTACAGACGTATTCTTCACGTTTATCTCTACCCTACGAGAAAACAAAATAAATTCTAAATTAATCATCTATTGATGTAGAGATGAGATTTCTTGGTCAGAATTCTACCCGAAATTATTATCCTGCAGCTGAGTGAAGCAGCATTTGTTTCCTGAAGGATTTTTTTCCTATTTGACTTTATGTCACAAAATACGTGCTAAAATATTCCTTAGTTCTGGGATTGAGTTCCTATTTACTTGCCTCTGCACGAGGACCGAGTTAGACGCAAGGCTAGTTTTTAACGTGGGGATAATTCAGCTTCTTCAAAATGGGTACTCTGGATTGGGACAAAAATAAAAAAAATTCTCTCAGTCTAGAATTTTCCTCTGATGATAAGATTTTAATCTTTGAAAAGCCTGGTTTAAGGAATGAAAGAGAAGAAAAATAAATGTTTTTTATTAACTAAACTGCTCCTTGTTTTGAACAACTGAAGATTTTGATTTACTTCCATTTGCAGGTCTAATCAATTTTCATTGACTTACCATATATATATATATAAATCATTTAATATTTATTTATAAATATTATACTAAGCCCCTTTAAGAAATTAAAGTTGAGCACTCTCGGGGAAGTTAAAAATAGACTGTCAAAAAGCTCTAATGCAAAGTTCCGAATACGTTCGTCGAACACTCTCGACTAGTCTTCTATCTGTGCCCGCTTCTAGGTACATATAGATCTTAATTTCCCTAAATTATGTGACAGTTTCCGTGGGCCGAGTGGATATGGCTGACTCTGTGTACCGGATTCGCGCCTCCCGACCGTCTGAAATTGTTACTTCCCTGCACTGATGAGAGCAATAAGCTTGAAACGCTAGCGTCTGTAGGTATAAATCATTTAATATTTATTTATAAATATTATACTAAGCCCCTTTAAGAAATTAAAGTTGAGCACTCTCGGGGAAGTTAAAAATAGACTGTCAAAAAGCTCTAATGCAAAGTTCCGAATATGTTCGTCGAACACTCTCGACTAGTCTTCTATCTGTGCCCGCTTCTAGGTACATATAGATCTTAATTTCCCTAAATTATGTGACAGTTTCCGTGGGCCGAGTGGATATGGCTGACTCTGTATACCGGATTCGCGCCTCCCGACCGTCTGAAATTGTTACTTCCCTGCACTGATGAGAGCAATAAGCTTGAAACGCTAGCGTCTGTAGGTATAAATCATTTAATATTTATTTATAAATATTATACTAAGCCCCTTTAAGAAATTAAAGTTGAGCACTCTCGGGGAAGTTAAAAATAGACTGTCAAAAAGCTCTAATGCAAAGTTCCGAATACGTTCGTCGAACACTCTCGACTAGTCTTCTATCTGTGCCCGCTTCTAGGTACATATAGATCTTAATTTCCCTAAATTATGTGACAGTTTCCGTGGGCCGAGTGGATATGGCTGACTCTGTGTACCGGATTCGCGCCTCCCGACCGTCTGAAATTGTTACTTCCCTGCACTGATGAGAGCAACAAGCTTGAAACGCTAGCGTCTGTAGGTATAAATCATTTAATATTTATTTATAAATATTATACTAAGCCCCTTTAAGAAATTAAAGTTGAGCACTCTCGGGGAAGTTAAAAATAGACTGTCAAAAAGCTCTAATGCAAAGTTCCGAATACGTTCGTCGAACACTCTCGACTAGTCTTCTATCTGTGCCCGCTTCTAGGTACATATAGATCTTAATTTCCCTAAATTATGTGACAGTTTCCGTGGGCCGAGTGGATATGGCTGACTCTGTGTACCGGATTCGCGCCTCCCGACCGTCTGAAATTGTTACTTCCCTGCACTGATGAGAGCAATAAGCTTGAAACGCTAGCGTCTGTAGGTATAAATCATTTAATATTTATTTATAAATATTATACTAAGCCCCTTTAAGAAATTAAAGTTGAGCACTCTCGGGGAAGTTAAAAATAGACTGTCAAAAAGCTCTAATGCAAAGTTCCGAATATGTTCGTCGAACACTCTCGACTAGTCTTCTATCTGTGCCTGCTTCTAGGTACATATAGATCTTAATTTCCCTAAATTATGTGACAGTTTCCGTGGGCCGAGTGGATATGGCTGACTCTGTATACCGGATTCGCGCCTCCCGACCGTCTGAAATTGTTACTTCCCTGCACTGATGAGAGCAATAAGCTTGAAACGCTAGCGTCTGTAGGTATAAATCATTTAATATTTATTTATAAATATTATATATATATATATATATATTTGTCGCTCCTTGAAAGTAGAGCACTGTAATTGGTAGTATTAACACAGTATGACGTCACTTGCTTATATTGCATCATTCCTTCCCTTAATAGAAGTGGAATGCCTCGACGTCAAAGCCGCCATTAAAGTGTTAAAACTATCATAGTTTATTCGCTGTTTACAATTGGCCCAGCGGTTAGCGACGTCGGACTGGAGTTGAAAAATACTTGTAATCCGGGGTTTCGAATTGCATGACCGGTAGTGAATAGTCATATCTCTATGCTGATGAGTCCCGATTGAAAAAGGACGAAACGTATATGTACATAGATAAATAGATAATAAACAATAACAAATATTTATTATATATATATATATATATACATATATATATATATATTGTGTGTATTTAGGCAGCATATTTTTATTTAGGCAAACATTATTAAATAACACGGAGTGGTTTTGTTTGATGCGACTTTTTTTTATTTTTTCAATTTTTTGAATTGTCCATCTGATGTGTCGGTCAAATTGATATAAATATGATCCATGGCTTTCTTGTTCCATTCTTTTTTCTTTTTTGCAAGTACTTTCGATTTGAATCGTCAAATCATCTTCAGGCGGTATTAGTTTTAGTGTCTTTACTGTTGTGCTCACTTTTGAATTATAACTAAATCTCTCGTATGTGTAGAACGCCATCACGCTCTCATGTACATTTCAACTTTACAGACGCGTTTTCAAATATAAACTACTTGCCGTTATAATTCAAAAATGAGCACAACAGTAAAGACACTAAAACTAATACCGCCTGAAGATGATTTGACGATTCAAATCGAAAGTACTTGCAAAAAAGAAAAAAGAATGGAACAAGAAAGCCATGGATCATATTTATATCAATTTGACCGACACATCAGATGGACAATTCGGAAAATTGAAAAAATAAAAAAAAGTCGCATCAAACAAAACCACTCCGTGTTATTTAATAATGTTTGCCTAAATATATATATATATATATACATATATATATATATATATATATAGGATATTATTATTCAGACTACTGTTCTCATCTTGGATATTATTTCATATAACGATGCTTTACCCCCAATATCGAAATATATATATAATTTACCTCCTTTCCAGTAGGTTAGACACAAGGTCAGGTGTGGTTTTGAAAAGCCAGCGCACTAGAATAATCGCACTCTGGCCTACAAAAAATGCCTGAGCAACACCGAAAGCCTGGGAAGGTGGACATCCTAGGACTGAACAGAAAACCATATCTCAACCCGATAGCAACAAAGTCACTATCGAACTGATTGTTGGGGACATATCAGCAACTGATACACCTACTCAGTTTTTGCCAGTAGTAAATCTACATATCTAAAAAACAAGAATAGGTTTAAGTCTTCTAAAATCCATACTAGAATTGTCCGCATAACGGATGTAAGTGTGAAGTAATAATCAGTTCTAAGTGACAGTCATCGGGAGGTTGAAGGTTCAATTCTCAGTGCGGGCGATACTAAGAATACAATTACGAATTACTTAAGACTTCTACTCAATCATAGCTGATGGAATGCGAGAAAGCTACCCCCGTGGATTAAATAAAGTACAGATTCTCAAGTTCGACATAAAATTCCAGAGTTCAACAAAGAAGAAGGTCAAAGGTTACGTTGTGATGCTAAGGTCCAAGATGAGAACAATAGTCCGAATAATTCAAATAAGATAGATTAAGTATTTTTTGTTTACTTTCTGGGACCATGAGAGAGAGAGAGAAAGGGGGGGGGGTGAACAAAAGAGATGGGGGGGGGAGAGAAGGGGAAGAGAGAGAGAAAACAAACAAAAGAGATGGGGGGGGAGAGAGAGAAGGGGGGGGTGAACAAAAGAGATGGGGGGGGAGAAGGGGAAGAGAGAGAGAAAACAAACAAAAGAGATGGGGGGGGGGGGGAGAGAGAAAGAGAGAGAGAGAGAAAGAAACCCATAGGCCCCATGTCGAGGTGCTATGCAATACCAGGACTCTTGGAATTTTTCCCTTTGAATCCATTTGAAATCAAACACAAGATGGCGGGTGAATTGGGGATTATTTTGAAGCGTTCTCCTCACTCCATGAGCAAATTGTCACGCAGATGTCCAATAAGAACCCGCCAATTGTAAAAGGAGGTGGTGGCAGTTGGAGGAGGGATGGGGTCAGCAAGTGCTTTATTTTTTATTTCTTTTTGTTTTTCTTTTTGTTTTTGTTTTTCAGAACCAAACAAGACGAAAGAAATGTTTGCATCGTTCTACCTTCATTCACCGGGACTCCCTACAAGTCTAACGGCTCGGGTGTGTGCAACTTACCTACGGCCTTCTACAGGTAAATAAGCCCCTTTATTATGCCGGATTCAAAGGGCCACATATGAAAGCATATTATTCATATATATATCTAATCTATGGTTCTCCCGTGTAAAACATTCACAGCAAGAACTCGTCTAG
>OY744534.1:87621345-87688845 GCA_963556195.1 Sepiola atlantica | reverse complement strand
GACGAGACCTCAGATCAAGGGTCAGTCTGCACCTGTGAGAGGCTCTGTAACATCGCGGGCCTTGCGTGGGAAAGAGAGGATCCGTGACGTCACTCGTTCTCGTGAGAAGCGAGTTTTTAGTCAGTCTGATTCGGAAGGCGAACCGAAAGGACGTGCGATTCACGATGTAAAACTAAGGGAAATATTTCCCTTAAGGGAAGACAAGCACGAGAAATCCTCCCCCCCCCTCTCTATGAATGGTTAAGAAACATTGTTAACTAACTATGATAAGTAGGATTTGCTCTCCCCCTCTCGACGTGGTGAAATAACAGCACTTGCAATAAAATGAATTAAATTTAAAAGCAGAGTTTGTCTTCGGAGTGCGTCATGGCTTTTGTTGCAGACAACGGACGGCGTGGTTCACGGCAGAGAAGAAAGAATTCATCCACTAGACGACGCGACCACCCTCTACAAGCGAGGGAGAAATCTAATGGATACAACAACATCTGCTTCTGTTGGTGAGTCAGGACCAAGAGACCGAAACAACCCCGAACGGACATGACGTCATTTCCGACCTCCGTTCACTCCTCTCACCTTTCAGGGCGTTCTCCAAATTTTGGCACCCTCCAGTAACTAACAAAATGATAAAAATGGACCTGAGAGGAAGAGGGATAAATAATGACTGGCCAGAGATAGTCTATTTCTTAAAGCCGTCCAATACATGCCAGCATGTCAAATGGATGTTAAACTGAATATAATGTTGATGATGCTGATGATTGATTCCAAATTTCCGGTGTACATATTTTCTAGTAATGTGAATAAAATTAAACCTCCAAAAATTCAAATCTTTAAATGGTTTCTCCGTGCAGGTAGTTCCCGGCAGATGACGAGCACCATTAAACTCCCTTTATATGTTGTTGTTAAGCCGTGTCTACCAGTGAAGAATGCTAACCATAAAATCACAATTGAATCAAACAAACCATCGGCCAATCTCAACAATATTTTCCCCGGTAAGTTTATTTTTATTTATCTATTTTTACTTTTCCATTTATTAAAATCGAAACCCCCTAATAAAAATCTTTATCTGGATGTGTAAGGTGAATCTTAAAGACAGGCTTAGATCTGATGACCTCAGAGGAAGATTAAATCTGGACAGTATAGGGAGATGTGTGCAGAAGAGGAGACACTGCTGGTTTGGTCAGATTGAAAGAATGGATGATATTGCTTGAGTTAGTAAATGTAGAACAGTTGAGGTAGCAGGGTCAGTTGACAAGAGAAGTCTAAGAATAACATTGGAAGAAGTGATAAGGATGGATTTTAGAGAAAGAGGGATAAATAAAGACCTGGTCAGATATAGGTTAGTTTGGGAGTCAATTTCTAAAAGCCTTCCAATGCATGTCAGCTTGTAAAATGGATGTTAAACCAAATATTATTATTTGTACTCACTAGGAGTTCTCACGCAGATCATCGTCAGTGATTGCTCACCGACAACAACCAGTGGTATTTCCTGGAGTCTGAGTGACAACAAGCCTCCTCAGATTTCCAGTATTCTTCACCTCTTTTCAATAATGATGCGGTATCGCAACAGCCTCTTACCATTGATTTCTCATTGGTAAGGACAATTGGTCTTCTCTGGGATTTGGGTGGCAATAAGCCTCCCTAAGGTCCCAGCATTGTCCGCATTTTTCCAGTGGAGGTCTGGTTTGTGCTGTCTGTCCTCGGTCTTTTCATCTTCCTCAACCCTCTACAAATATTTTGTCTGGTGTCAGTCTAGGCCGGCACATTTAAAAAAAAAAAATCTATATATTTTTTTTTAATTAAAAAATTTTTTTGGGGGGTGGGTGGGTGGGTGGGTAGGGTGGGGAGAGAGGGGGGAGCTTATGGTGTTTCTTGTAATTTCTGTTCCTTGGTTTATTTTTGTGTGGTGATAACTTAGGCCGAAGTAATTTTTTGGAGAGGGGGGGGGGGGAGATTATGAAGTGATGCTTATTTATTATTGTTGTTGTTGCTGCTGCTGCTGCTGACGACGACGACGAAAATAATAAATCTTTTTAAAAATCTTATGACCTGAAACAATATTCGGTGACTTTGTAAAGCTGTTGCATGCTTAAACTGACTTTTTTCCAAAGTGACCGAGTTGGGTAAAGGGTTGATATGCCGTAGAACCGAAGAATCAATCAAGGGTAGAAGCAACCGTGAAATAATTGTTTTGAAACAAATTATTTATTAACCTCCTCTTGAGGAGGTTAGACACAATGTCAGGTGAGGTTTTGAAAAGCCAGTGCACTAGGAGTAGTGAACTCTGCCCTAAAAAAGTACCTGAGCAGCCCTGTCAGCATTCACCAGTAGGGGCGTCTCGGGCAATTAGCAATAAAGTAATCCCTTCTCAAAGAGAAAAAGTAAAGCCTGGGAGAGTGAACCTCTTAGAACTGAACGGAATCATACTTCAGCTTCAGAGAAGCAAGGCCACTCAGACTCTGTCGGACTGATTGTCAAAGATGTATCCTCGACTGGTATGAACAAAACCGACTCAAGCTGTGCCTTCAGCTAAGTATAACAACTAAACAAACCCTGGACATGCAGCAATTAAAATATGCCGGTTTTCTCAACAGATTTGTGTTTTAATTAATCACCATGGAGACGAGTGGAGTGATAGGCCCTGCCACGCGCAACTTCCTCAACAGCCCTGGTCACGCCACACCGGGGACCATCAAGAATTGACTTGGCTTTACAAGCGCCTATCTATCGTCACTATTTGTAGAAATGCCTTGCGCCTGCTCTCGGCCTGCCAAGGCAGCAGTACATCCGGTGAACTTCCTGATACTTGCATGCTGGTTTTGAAAAAGGACATTTTATTTATTAATTATTATTTGCTTCCTTTTATTAAAGTAAATTATATTTTTTAAAAAAATGTTAAATGATAAATTATGAAACATCCTTTATAGAAACTCTGAACAATGGATTTGAGTTTTTAACAATGCTGATAAAATCTATTTAAAAAAAAATGTAGCATTCTAAAAACTCAACCTCTACCAAACAATTGTTGAAAAAACTAAACTAGACAAAAAAACTATAGTGTTGTGTTCAGAGTGCCAAACCTGAGTAAGTGTTTGATGGATGACAAAATCCATATGAAAAATAATTTTTAAAGGGAAATAACTCTTTGTACCATAAAGTTATCTTCCTTGCCAAGAGACATTTTGAAGTATGATTGATCTGCCCAAAGTTATCTACTCTTGCATTGGCCTTTTGGCTAAGATCAAAGTGTAGTATCTGTTCCGATGGATACTGCACCCCATAGACCGGTATTGTCTTGGCCTTCGGGGCTTGATTTACGCCGGTCTATGGGTCTGTCCTGTGCAGTTCTAGGAAGTCCACCCTCCCAGGCTTCGTCTCCCCTCTTTGGGGAGGAGTAAGTTTATTGCTTACTCCTTGAGGCGCCCCTACCGAGGAATGCCGGCGGGACTGCCCAGGCAATTTTTAAACCCCACTTTCCCGACCTGACCTTGGGTCACATCTTACTTGTGGGAGTAAGATAAAAACTGGCCTTGTGCCTAACTCCTGGAGAGAAGTAAATCAATACTATTGCATTGACTGGCATATAATAGGGAAAAACAAAAATGAATGATGCTACCGAAATCGACTCAGCGACAGACAATTAAATCCTCCTGATACAAAGTAATTATTCTGGTTGTAAAATTGTTAATAAATCGTTTTATATTGTTGATCTCCATAAAATCGTTTTCACCCATTTATTTTTTCATATTTGTGCCTAACCATTCACTCAAACCACTTCACAACAGTAAGTATGGATAACAGACTTCCTCCCCCTCTCCACAGTTCTGTAATGGCCCATTGGAAAAGCAAGCACTGATACACATGATTCCAGTGTCTTCACAGGAGTTGCCAGAACGTTGCTGTATATAGTCTCGGACTGCTTTTGGGACTCCTTTTTAAGATTTCTCCTCAGGGTTGATTCCTGAAGTCTTTCACATGAGTGGGTATGACTGAAAGGTGGTGGGGGTTTGAAATGAGAGGTTTCCTTTTCTTAGATGAGTTGTCTTCTCAGACTAATGTGTCCCATCTACCCAAAGCACTGGTTTTCATCCGTCAGATTACTCACTTTCGCCCATTCTCTTATTAGTAGTAACAGTTCCGCTGGGCATATCTAAACCAAACAAGCAGGTTACGAACTGGACAGTTGTCCCTATTTATTTGCCTCCCCACGAGGGCAGGTTTAAACACAAGGCCAGTTTTTAATGTAGTGAAAATCCAGCTCTCCCCCCCCAAAAAGCACTGGATTGGAATAAAAATTGCCTCAGTCTAGAAAGACTTCTCCTTCACCGGCCAAGAAAAAAAACAGATGCTACACTTTGATCCGAGCCCGAAGGTCGATATTAAAACTAGAGTTAACTTACGCAAAAATCGTATAGTGTCTCGACATTGGAGCCAATTTTGAC
Organism: Sepiola atlantica; assembly: GCA_963556195.1. NCBI lineage: Eukaryota > Metazoa > Mollusca > Cephalopoda > Sepiida > Sepiolidae > Sepiola > Sepiola atlantica. The sequence continues at coordinate 87,684,406 of OY744534.1, read as the reverse complement.
CTTTTTAAGATTCTCAAATCGAAGCGTAACTTCAAAAAATGAAAATCATTATGAGCTCTAGATGTGTAAGTTTTATTTTCACACAATTTTCAACAAATGAATATTTTTAATATTAATAAGTCACCACTTATCCGGGACAAAAGCCACTCGAGGGTAAGGGTTAATGAGATGGAGGGATTGTCAGTTGAATGATGAAAAATACTATGTGAGGATTTCTCCTTAACTGAATGAGAATAAGAAATATGAAGTGTAGTTTCAGAACAGTGTCAGACGCTGTTGGAGACATGCACCATTAGAGATAATTTATAGACAATGGGAGCTGACCCTAACCCTAACCCTAACTCTAATCCTAACCTTAATCCTAAACATTACCCTAACCCTAACCCTAACCCTAACTCTAATCCTAACCTTAATCCTAAACATTACCCTAACCTTAACCCTAATCCTAACCCTAACTCTAATCCTAACCTTAATCCTAAACATTACCCTAACCTTAACCCTAACCCTAACCCTAACTCTAATCCTAACCTTAATCCTAAACATTACCCTAACCTTAACCCTAATCCTAACCCTAACTCTAATCCTAAACATTACCCTAACCTTAACCCTAACCCTAACCCTAACTCTAATCCTAACCTTAATCCTAAACATTACCCTAACCTTAACCCTAATCCTAACCCTAACTCTAATCCTAACCTTAATCCTAAACATTACCCTAACCTTAACCCTAACCCTAACCCTAACTCTAATCCTAACCTTAATCCTAAACATTACCCTAACCTTAACCCTAACCCTAACCCTAACTCTAATCCTAACCTTAATCCTAAACATTACCCTAACCTTAACCCTAACCCTAACCCTAACTCTAATCCTAACCTTAATCCTAAACATTACCCTAACCCTAACCCTAACCCTAACTCTAATCCTAACCTTAATCCTAAACATTACCCTAACCTTAACCCTAACCCTAACCCTAACTCTAATCCTAACCTTAATCCTAAACATTACCCTAACCTTAACCCTAATCCTAACCCTAACTCTAATCCTAACCTTAATCCTAAACATTACCCTAACCTTAACCCTAACCCTAACCCTAACTCTAATCCTAACCTTAATCCTAAACATTACCCTAACCTTAACCCTAATCCTAACCCTAACTCTAATCCTAACCTTAATCCTAAACATTACCCTAACCTTAACCCTAACCCTAACCCTAACTCTAATCCTAACCTTAATCCTAAACATTACCCTAACCTTAACCCTAACCCTAACTCTAATCCTAACCTTAATCCTAAACATTACCCTAACCTTAACCCTAACCCTAACCCTAACTCTAATCCTAACCTTAATCCTAAACATTACCCTAACCTTAACCCTAACCCTAACCCTAACCCTAACCCTAACCCTTAATCCTAAACATTACCCTAACCTTAACTCTAACCCTCGGCTATGGCAACCTTGGAACCAGATGCTATAATATTCTTCTTATTGGGTCGGATTGGAAAAAATTTGAAGCTCTGACATATGAAAATAGACAAGTATTACAAAAAGAATATTATTAAATACAGAACGAAAGAAGGAAAAAAGAAATATGCAAGTTAAGAGAGAAAAAGAGGGGGAGGAAATGAGAATCACGGACCAGTGAGTACAGTCTCTTTCTCTTCACCATCTCGCTAAATTTCTAAAGGAGAGTAGAAAGTGGACCACAGGTTTACTTTCGGCAGCCTCGTATCTCTCGCTTTCTGTATTTTGTCTTTTACTTGTCACATTCCATGATGTATGTTTCTGACAAAGGGGGAAGAATTGCTGTTTTCTGGGTCGGAATCTATCCATCTAACACTTATTGATGACTAGTTTTTGACCTTGAAGTAGTATTTGTGTTTTTTTTAGCTCCTTACATCAAGTGGCTTCATACCTTGTCTGGAGCAATTTCCATAAAAAAATTTAAGAAATTAACTCTCTCTCTCTCTTTCCCTCTCTCTTACTCTTTCTTGCTCCTACTTGCTACTATCAGACAATGTATGGAGCATTGCTGTCATATTTGTGCGGGTGAATCTCTGTCCCATTTGAGGGTTCTTGATAAGGTGCAGAAACGTATCTGTAATTTGATTGACCCTAGCCGTTCTTCTTCTCTGCACCCTCTCTCTCTCACAGACATGATGTTGCTAGTCTCAGTCTTTTCTATAAATACTATTATGGCATGTGTTCTTCAGAATTATGTGACCTATTCCTCGCTTCTTTTGTTCCAGCTCGTTTGACTCGTTGGTCTAGTGGTCTCCATCAATTCGCTGTTTTGATACCTCATTGTAATACAGCTTCCTATTCCAGTAGCTTCTTTCCAAGAACTACAGGCTTGTGGAACTCTCTTCCTGCTGACTGTTTTCCTCCTACCTATAGCCTTGGTCTTTTCAAGATTAAGGTTAATAGACATCTCCTGTCTTTGCGATAATCATCTTTCGTTCTTTTTAGCTCATTACATCAAGTGGCTTCATGCCTTGTCTGGAGCGATTTACATTTTTAAAAAAAATGTAAAAAACTACTCATAGCGTTATTCCTCAAAGTAGAAGATAATATCTAAAACAAAATGGATACATTTTTATGATGCGTCAATTTATTCTGCGCGAAAATGCTGTTTGAAACTGAAGCGTGACAGACCGATCGACCGACCGATCACGCTACCTTAGATGACTAAATTTCAAATAAACAAGGGAGGTTACTCTATAAATTATTGTCATAAATTATCTCCCTTCAAAGATAAAAAGTTACATTTCTATATCATGACATGATTACCACTTCTTGTGTTTCTCGCCTCTACGTGACATTATTATTTAAACATTTTTTTTATAATTGATAGATTATTTATTGAAATAAAAATACAATAGTGTAAAGTACTGAAATGAATTTTAAAAATTCCTGTTAAAAAATAATTTAATTACAACATTAAATCCACCAGAATTCAATCATTTTAATCTTTTGAAAAAAAAGTTGAAAAAAAAAAATAAATAAATAAATAAAAAAAAGAGTAAATTACTTCGTAATCCGTCGAAATTTTTTTAAGTATTTCCAAACATTTAAAACTATCAACTAGAAAGTCATTTAAAAGTCATTTAAACTGGTTTTAAAATTCTTAAGCAATCTTCATTTAATTAAAAATTTAAAAAAACTGAAAGTTTTGGAAGCTTTTTAAATCCAATAATTTTATAGAGATTAAAACATTACCGTAACAAAATTAGTCATCGTTGTATAACAATTTGGTTCAATTAATAATTAAATGAAAAAACGATACTGTAATTTTCAAAGTTAAATTTAAATAAATTTAACTTTAAAAATTCTAATTAAAAAAAAAAAGGAAGAAAGCGAAATAAAAATAAAAATAAAAGTAAAAAAAAAAACTCCCAGGTAACGCCAGGTAAGTACACCTCGTAATAATTAAAAAAAAAATTTATGACAAGGGAGGTAATTAAGTTTATTACAAGTTATCTCCCTGTTTCAACCTTTTATTTGGAAAAATAAAGTTTACATATATTAATTACTAGATGGTTCTGGAAGCTCGCTATCACTTCGCAATATGTGTTACTTGGAAAATTAATTTAAAATAAATATTTCATTCATAACTTCTTTTTAAACACGAAACAAAACCCTTCTCATCTATTCAAATAGATAAACATTAACATTTGAGTAATTTCGATACAAATTTATTCATCTTTTAAACATGACTGTAAAAAAAAGGAAAATAAATAAATCAATTTGTCTTTTCACTTACAATTTAGAAATAGATCGTATCTTACTGATAATCAAGTCGGTCCCTCTAAGGAAAGGAACATTTGAACACAAAAGCTAAACATTTGTGCGGGGTTGGGAGTAAATATCCCTGGAAGAAAGTTCAATTCTCGCACGTGAGAATGCAGTAACAATTATGTAGATAAGCGCAAAATAGAAACAGGGCAACAGTTTTGTGAGAAGGAACACAACAACAATCGTATATAAGTTTAAAGCAGTTTTACTTGTGAGAAAACATGAGGGCAAATATATACAACAAGTGGTGAGTTCAAAGTTCAGAAAGGAGGAAGTTAATTTAGGTTTGCGAAAACGTGCTTCGCAAACTTATCTTGTGGGAGTTCTGATAACAGGTTGCACGTGCGCCCGCGTCCATTCTGGCTCTTGTCGAGATGTAGTCACTTCAGTCCAAGATGGTTGGTAACAGGAAGGAGTGGGGGCTCTTTGCGACTGTCATCGAGGGCTTTGTCTCAGAAGGATCCAGCCGCGGTCCTACCAGGTTCAAAAGGTGGGTCAAAAAGAGGTCGGGACACAGCGTGCAAGCGTTATAATGCGCTGACTCACGTGACCCCTAAGAGCCAAGGCTGCAGCCAGTCAGTGAGGGGGACGTTAATAAATTTCAATACCGGGGAAATAAAACAATATTGCGAAACAGAAATATTTGTTTTATAAAAATCAAAACAATCATTGAATTAAAAAAACAATAACAAATAATAGTTGATTAATAAAATGTGCTTTTTCAAAACCAATATGCAAATTAGTTAACCTTGTGACTGATATCGCATACACATAAGCAGTATATAAAAAGGTGGTGTGTCTGTTGTGTGAAGTTGAATTAACTTGAAATAGGGCGTTTTGACTTTATTGTTAGTACGAGAAATTAACCCAACTTTTGCATTTATCATTTAGACTAGCAGGGTGACTCGACGTTGCTCGGGATTGAATGAGGATCACTACTATGTACCATTTCACTATGCTTATAACACCATATTACTTCTTTGCTTTTACGACCCCCCCCCCCTCCTCTTTCACCCCCTAATATAATCGGAAGAAACTGAAATGTTGGAAAACTTTCTGAATTAGTGTCTTATACATATGATTTAAATTTCATTAACACCGGATATATGTATTTGAAGTTTTAAGGGGATTCTGTCCCCATGGTCACTTAGAGGTGGAGACACGTACATATTCGGCATATAGACGGTAGCATAGAAATTCAGAACCACTTCCATTGTCTTCCTCAAAATAGTTTATACATATGGTTTAGATTTGATAAAAAAATAGGCTATATTTGAAATTTAAAGGGGGTTATGCCCTCATAGCCCCTTTAGGGGTGCACTTAGAGATTCGGGAACACTTCCATTGTCTTCCTCGGTAAATTTTACATGTGAATACACTTTTAGATTTTATGTAGATTCTCTAACCTTTCTTTCTATAGGGAACACACAAACATGATACACGCACAGACAGTGAGTTTTATATATATACATATTTGGCTAGTTGGAATACTTGTTTCCGATTGGAGTTCATAATACTGGAACACCTGAATAATTCTAAGTGTTCGGATTCAAAAATATTTGAAAGCAAAAACAAAAACAAAAAACAAATACTGCTATGGTGAAAACGGTGATAATAGATCTTATATACAGGCAAGCATCACATCCGTTGTACATGTTGGCATCCGTTGGACGGATTTTAGAAATTGACTTCCAACCAAACCTTCATTTATCTCTATTTCTCTCAAGTTCATTCTTATCGCTTCCCCCCATGTCTTTCTTCGCCTTCCCCTGTGAACTGACCCTGCTACCTCAACTGTTCTACATCTACTAATAACTCTTATAGATTCTTTCAACGTTGCCATACCATCAAAGTCTCCTTTTCCGCACGCATCTCCCTCCACTGTCCAGATTTAATTTGAAGTCATCAGATCTAAGCCTATTAGCACAATGAAATGTTTTAAAGGAACTATAGTTGTGAAATTAGTCCCAAACAATTTGGCCTTTTGGCTAAGATCAAAGTGTAGTATCTGTTACGATGGATACTGCACCCCATAGACTGGTATTGTCTTGGCCTTCGGGGCTTGATTTACGCCGATCTATGGGTCTGTCATGTGCAGTTCTAGGAGGTCCACTCTCCCAGGCTTCGCCTCCCCTCATTGGGGAGGAGTAAGTTTATTGCTTACTGCCTGAGGCGCCCCTACCGGGGAATGCCGACGGGGTTGCCCAGGCAATTTTTAATGGCCAGAGTGCTCACCTCTCGGGCACTGGCTTTTCAAACCCCACTCTCCCGACCTGACCTTGGGTCACATCTTACTTGTGGGAGTAAGATAAAAACTGGCCTTGTGCCTAACTCCTGGAGAGGAGTAAATCAATACTCATATGTGACATATTTGTTTTTAAAACAATTTAATATTTAATAGCAAATTGAAGTGACCGTTAGGGTTGAACTTTAGTAGTTAGTCATCTGTCGGCCATCTTTCAGAGGTAATTCTACCCAATCCAAAAGGTAACTTCACATGTTCGTATTTTCTATTTAATATTAAATTGATTTTAATGCAATTACGTCACACATAGGTAGGTAAACCACAATATACAGTTTTAGGCTAATTTCCCAACTATATTTCGTTTAAAATGTTTTGTGTCAACAATAGTAACATTTGTCATTATATGCTGCAAATAAAGTTGGCTCCCTCCACAGGTAACATGAATTGGAACAAATACATAGAAAACATTGCCAAGGCTGCTGCAAAGAAAGTGGGCTCCCTCTACCGTGCTAGTAAACTTCTCACACCTGTCAGTATCTTATATCTCTACAAAGCCACCATTCGCCCATGCATGGAGTATTGTTGTCACATCTGGGCTGATGCACCATCCACTAGTCTCTTCTTTTTAGACAAGGTCCCAAAAAAAGAGTATCTAATCTAATAGGTCCCTCGCTATCCATCAAGCTCCAACCCATTTCCCATCGCCGCAATGTTGCATCTTTGTGTCCGTTTTACAAGTACTTCAATGGAATGTGCTCTGATGAACTTGCTGCTCTGGTGCCCCCTCGACGTAAATACGCTAGATCAACCTGACAATCAGCTGAATCTCATCCATTCACTGTGGAGGTCCCCAGATACCGGAGAGCCTTCTACTCCAATAGCTTCTTTCCCCGAGCTGCCAGCCTTTGGAACTGCCTCCCTGCTCCTTGTTTTCCTGACTGTACCGACATGCAGAAATTTAAAACTAATGTGAACAAGAATCTCGCTGCACAGCTGCCAATTTAGGATGATCCCCTAAAATGTCACCCTAATTCTCAGCAGCCCCTTTACGTCTACAGTTGCAACTCTCCTTATTTGGGTTGAACTAAGTTGAAAAAAGAAAAACAGAATTTTTAGACAAACTGTGTTATTTTTTCAGAATTTTTTGGAATTAATCCTTCCGGTCCAGGGGCCGCATTAGGTTTCCAGTATTATAATGGACCCGTGGTGACAATTTTGGCGTCAAAATCTGGTAAGTAAATCTGTATCATTTTTGTTTTAGTTCTTTCGATTATTTCCGTTGTTGTTGTTTTGGACTATGTCTTCACTGACGTTGATATTTATATTTCATGTCGAGTTCCACGTGAATCCTTATCTCGTGAAGTGCAATCCTTATCTCGTGAAGTGCAATCCTTATCTCGTGAAGTGCAATCCTTATCTCGTGAAGTGCAAGAGTGTTCACTAATCTGAAGCTAAATGTTAAAATAATCCGTTGCGCTTCGACAACTGCGAAAACTGAACGCTGATCATCTACCAGCTGTCACCGCGCCACAATCAAAAATGATCTTTTCGAATTAAGTTAGAGATGGGGAAACTATCCGCGTACAACGGAGGAAGTGTGGACGACCACATCTGCGACAGATTTTCAGGGATAAACTCATTTGTTAAGATATACAAAACTCAATTATTTACCTTAACCCGCCCTCTCTCTCCATTGAAATTGATTTAAGAAACATCAAAATATGCGAATAATGAATGGCAATCCTATTTAAAAACAAAAACAGTAATGTATGAAAATGAATAATACCCCTAAAGAAAGCTAGAAGGTACATCAGCTGAAATGTAGTATAAATATAGATATGAATGTTGATGAAGACGAGCATATATATATTTATTGATATATATATATATATATATATATATATATATATATATATCAACATGTTATTACATGCACATCAAATAACACACACACACACACATATATATATATATATATATATATATATATATAGGGTGAGCCAAAAGTAGGTGGACAGTAAAAAACATTTTTTTTTTGAAGCGTAAGAGGCAGACTTCAAAGCTGTGTAAATCAAGAAGGAAAACAGTTGTAACACTTGCGTTGATAAATAACATTTAATTTTCATTAATATAATTGTTTTATTACATGTAATTGTACGTATAAGTGATCTCTAAATAAATGTTTTTACTGTCCACCTACTTTTGGCTCACCCTGTATATATATATATATATATATATATATATATATATATGCTACATATGACTCTAGCTTGAATTACCAGCCTTAATTGGTGCGCTTTTCACATGATGTTAACCTTTATTGGAAGACATTTATAACGCTGGATATAAAATTAACTTAATAATGTTTGACTACATATGTTCTTCGTGACTATGATCATGTGAATTTTTGAGAATGAGAATATATCTCATAAATAAGGAAATAGATGAAAATACAAAAAAAACCCATCACTTTCAGAGTTAGGAGTCAATAGCTTCTCTTGACTATATATGTAATCCCAAAATACCTTCTTTTGGTGCATCACAGTCGATCTTCAGAGCTGATAAAAATTAAACACATATGAAGTTAGGTATGTGTATATGTTTATATATTTCTATGCATAGGATTCACTCCTAAACTAATTAACTGATTATTATAAATTTTGGAACACAGCTGTTAGGCGAAAGAGGTCATAATGTGGGCTATATTTAGTTCATGCAAAGGAGGCAAAAAGGCGGTGGAAGCCCTTTCTAAAAATTTCGATACCTCTGATTTTTGTGAAATTTTAACAATAGGTATTAGGCATCAATTAATAAATATTACCAAAATTTTAGTTTCTTTGGCGCATTTTAAATGGTTTTTAGGGGACATTAATATGGGCACAACCTCCCATTTGAAAATTCAAATATTTCAGATTTTAGAAGTATTTGCATTAAACTGGATCCGTAGTCATTCGGCACCGATTAAGCAAGATTCCCTGAATTTCAATTTCTTCTTAAGGAAATCTTGCTAAATTAGTATCTAATAATTATGGATCAAGTTTCATGCAAATCTGAAATATTTGACTTTTTGTTATGGTGTGATGGTGATCTACCCTATTTCGTGACTAGACATTATGTAGAGAGAAGCCTATGATGAAAGATGAAGTCTTTATGTAACATACTATTCAGTGTTCTGTGCGACATAAGTCTGGGTTATGTTGTGTCTGAATAAGTACGAGTTCCTCGTCACCAGTGTTGTGACCTTGAAGGGCTGATAATAAATAAGACAACAAGGTGGTATATTTACAAGAGTGTGTGTTTACAGAAGTACAGAATAGTATGTTACAGAAAGACTGCTCATCCTTCGTCGTAGGCTCTTCTATACGTAATTTCTAGAAGAGTCCATATAGTCACGAAATAGGGTCGATCATCATAGTATAACACTTTTCAAATGCGAAGTTGTGTTCATATTATGCCTCCTAACAACTCTTTAAAATACTTCACGGAAACTGAAATTTTGGGAATAATCAATTAATTGAATAAATTGGTTCTGATTTCATCAAATTCGGAGGTGTCTACATTTTCTCAAAGGCCTTCCAGCTCCAAATTTCCCCCTTTGTATAAAACTAAATTAAACTAAATATAGCCCATGTTACCCACCAGTACGCCTAGCAGCTGTGCTGCAAACTTCCTAATGATCGGTTAATTAGTTTTGGAGTTTAATCCACATGAACATGAACATGAGCTGAAGTACTCATCTATGTCGGGTTCTTCAACTTTTCTTGAATTTTATCGCCAAGATTAGAAGTTAAGAACATCTATTCAATATTTTTCACCCATTTTTAATTAAAAAAAAATTCAGGTTTATGATAATATTCGATATCGGCTAGGAAATAACTGGAATGCTATGCACAAAAACAAAAAAACAAAAACACAATTGTCTACTGTGAGATTCGAACCCACAATGGTATATAATATCAGCCACCAATCAAATGAAAATATTTTGTCTTTTTAACACACTTTAATGAGTTTCGAGTAGGGATACAAAATTAAGTCTGTTTTACCTCTTCATATAGATCTAAAATAGTTCTATTGTCTAAAATAAATAAATATAAAAATATATTAGTGAACATTTACCAAATATTTTTTATCCATTTTTATATTTTGGCTATTAAACCTACTAAAATAAGTTTGGCGTCAGGATTTTGTTTACCTCTCCACATAGATCTAAAATAGTTCGATTGTCTAAAATAAATAAAAAAACATAAAGAAAGATAAATATAAAATTAAAAATCTAATTAAAGTAAAAAATATATAAGTGAACATTTATCAAATATTTTTTATCCATTTTTAACAAAAAAGGATAAATGTTTTCTCTTCAAAGTAAACACTACATCAAATACATATGATAATTTGACGTGAAAAGTATAAAGGAATATTAAGTATGTTGTTCGCTCGGCTAAAGGGAACGCTAAAAATGTCGGAACATTTGTTTCCAATGTTATTTTTGCATACTTTTAATTTTGAATGAGTTTTAAAAAAAGGTTCAAGAAATCGAAAGTGCTGATTCCAAATATACAGTTAGTTTGACTCTTAGATCAACCATTTGACTGTGATGCTGGGACACACACACAAACAACTTTACTTTATATATATATAGATATGCACATACTTTACTTTATATATGTAGAGAAGAGACATCTGGTAAAATGTATGTTTACTCCCACTTCAATTCTGACGTTACTCCTCAAAGGAATTTGAGTTGAAAGAACATCTTAAGAAACAGTTTACTAAAAATGAACATTCAGCTTTCATTAGCTATTTTTAACATGATCATAAATTAGTCCTTAGACAGCATACCTGTGCCTGACAATGTAAGGATAAGGCCAAAGTCTTATCTGGACCATATTTTTCCATATTGTATGAAGTATCCCCAAAGTTATGCCATGTAAACATTGATAACTCAAGAATTATATATCTGATCAGGCTGCAATTCTGCATGGTGATTACTCTTATCTAAGAGCATCAGATGCATTCATTAAATTTGGAAAAATGGGACGTTGAAATTCCATCAAAAAGGTCATATAAGATGTGAGATGTCATTGACTACAATATGGACCCAGTAGTGAGTCTCTACGATGAAAAGAACCAAAGTTACTGCCAAAAGTGTGATTTTTCACCATTTACCGTGACCTTGACTTTTGACCTTTGACCTTTGACTTAGAAATCCCAAAATTAAATCAGTTCTATTTTAGACCATGACCAAGTTTGGTGATGATTGGTCAAACGATGTGACCTCTAGCCTGTACACAAATAAACAAACTCGACTAAAAACATAACCTCCTTGGCAGAGGAATAAATGTACATAATTTTTTTCTATTAAATGTTTAAAAAACGGACAAATTTTTAACAATTTTTTTTCTATTAAATGTTTAAAAAACGGACAAATTTTTAACAATTTTAAAAATTTTAATATATTTTCTTTCTCTTTCGTAGAAAGGTACCGACTGCAATGCGATAATTTTGAGGCAATCTATTTACTTGCTGAGCAACTGGTCGCTCGCTTGAATAATCATTTTGACAAAAAACAAACCGGAGAATACAAATTGACCTTCAACGGCAATTTACCCTTGCAGGAATATTTTGAAATCATCGGCACACATTTTGAGGTAAGCCAAAATTGTAGACTAGATTCTCTTCAGTCATCGGATTCTTGTGCTTTCTTTATTCTTTTGATGCGAAGATGTGATCAAACGGTAAATATTTGAGGGAACAGGAAATGCGAACGTTGACAAAGAAAGTAGGTTCCCTTTAACAGGCTAGAAAACTTCTCACACTTGCCAATATCCTTTCGCCTGTGCATGGAATATTGTTGCCACGTCTGGACTGGTGAACCAACCACTAGCATCTCTCTCTTGGACAGAGTGCAAGAAATAATTTCTAACTTAATAGGTCCCGCACTGTTTGCCAAGCTCCAACCCCTGTCACATCTCTGTTCTTGTTTTACAAATACTTCCACGGAATGTGCTTCGATGAACTTACTACACTCGTACTCCACCAATGTAAATATCTCGACCTACCTGACTAGCAGCAAAATCCCATGCGCTATGCCTAAGGTCTGGTGAATCCCAAGGTTTGTAAAATCTTCATCTGTAGATAAAGATGAAGGTTGTCCGAGGGAATTCACCTGCCTAAATAACTTCTCTGTAGAGGTCCCTAGATGCCGGAAATTTTCTACTCTAGTAGCTTCTTTCTTCAGACCTGCTTGCCTTTGGAATTCCCTCCCTGCTCCCTATTACCCCTACAGTACGAACATGCAAAAAATTAAATGTAATGTGAACAAACATCTTGCTGCCCAACTCTCCACCAGTAACAATATGTCTGGGGTGAACAAAATTTTTTAAAAATATGAAAAATTTCTTTAGTGGTAAAGCTATGGTGGGCTATGTGTCAGGTATTGTGCCACACAGGAAGTCGCTAGAAACATGTAGTGGATAAGCTGAGAAAATCTTTCTCTTTTTCCTGGAGCATGAGAAATAGCAGTTGGGTTTGAAACAGCTGCTTCTATCCCTCTATAGGGGATGGATTGGGGGTATTATGTATGTATACTGTATACCAGAGAAGAAAAAACAAAACAAAAGCATTGTTAAACCCCATATGTTTTTTTGCTGTCATTTTTTCTCAACTGCTTTTACTATCAAGAAAAAGAAGAGGAAAGAGAACGAACTGCTGCTATGTGTCATTTACGCAACAAGACTTCAGCTGTTTATGTGATGAGCCGCGCCATCTGAATAAACTTGGGATTAAAGGATCAGTTCATCGTCGTGCTGCAAAAGTGATCATTTTGACTTCACATGATTTTCGAAAGTTCCGTTGGTGAAAAGCAAGGGGAACAAACGGACACGATAACAAGAAAGATCCGCAGAGTTTTAGTAGTATCTAGCTATTTTTTATGCTATGATTGTTCATCTGTTTCCATATGTTTTCTACCACAACCGAAAAGAACTTTCATTTTCTTTCATGTGCCTAGTGTCAGGTGGAATTTCCATGAACAGAGTTTCTTTCCAAGAACTTCTCATCTGTGGAACACATTACCATGGGACTGCTTCTCAGCAGACTACAACGATGCCGTCTTAAAATTCAATGTCAACAAATAAGCATCTCAAACTTTATTTACGCTATTTGTCATTTTCAATCCTTTCGTAATATTCTTCATCATTTAATTGACACTCCATCAGTTTCATTAACCCCCACCCTCGAGTGGCTTTTAGCCTTGATAAGTGGTGATACGTTAGTGAAAAAAAAAAAGATTAAATTGTTATCATCTTCTTCATGTATGAACATGTTCCGGCTTCCAAGAGAAGAAACAAGAGAGCAGTATCCAGACCATGTCATAAGCCATGACTCTGAGAAGCCTAACCCTAACATGTCATAAGCCATGACTCTGAGAAGCCTAACCCTAACATGTCATAAGCCATGACTCTGAGAAGCCTAACCCTAACATGTCATAAGCCATGACTCTGAGAAGCCTAACCCTAACATGTCATAAGCCATGACTCTGAGAAGCCTAACCCTAACATGTCATAAGCCATGACTCTGAGAAGCCTAACCCTAACATGTCATAAGCCATGACTCTGAGAAGCCTAACCCTAACATGTCATAAGCCATGACTCTGAGAAGCCTAACCCTAACATGTCATAAGCCATGACTCTGAGAAGCCTAACCCTAACATGTCATAAGCCATGACTCTGAGAAGCCTAACCCTAACATGTCATAAGCCATGACTCTGAGAAGCCTAACCCTAACATGTCATAAGCCATGACTCTGAGAAGCCTAACCCTAACATGTCATAAGCCATGACTCTGAGAAGCCTAACCCTAACATGTCATAAGCCATGACTCTGAGAAGCCTAACCCTAACATGTCATAAGCCATGACTCTGAGAAGCCTAACCCTAACATGTCATAAGCCATGACTCTGAGAAGCCTAACCCTAACATGTCATAAGCCATGACTCTGAGAAGCCTAACCCTAACATGTCATAAGCCATGACTCTGAGAAGCCTAACCCTAACATGTCATAAGCCATGACTCTGAGAAGCCTAACCCTAACATGTCATAAGCCATGACTCTGAGAAGCCTAACCCTAACATGTCATAAGCCATGACTCTGAGAAGCCTAACCCTAACATGTCATAAGCCATGACTCTGAGAAGCCTAACCCTAACATGTCATAAGCCATGACTCTGAGAAGCCTAACCCTAACATGTCATAAGCCATGACTCTGAGAAGCCTAACCCTAACATGTCATAAGCCATGACTCTGAGAAGCCTAACCCTAACATGTCATAAGCCATGACTCTGAGAAGCCTAACCCTAACATGTCATAAGCCATGACTCTGAGAAGCCTAACCCTAACATGTCATAAGCCATGACTCTGAGAAGCCTAACCCTAACATGTCATAAGCCATGACTCTGAGAAGCCTAACCCTAACATGTCATAAGCCATGACTCTGAGAAGCCTAACCCTAACATGTCATAAGCCATGACTCTGAGAAGCCTAACCCTAACATGTCATAAGCCATGACTCTGAGAAGCCTAACCCTAACATGTCATAAGCCATGACTCTGAGAAGCCTAACCCTAACCCTAACTGTAACCCCGTATTGCAGGATTTTTTGAAAAGTTGTGGAAAGTGTGTATGGGTGGAGGAAATGCATAATAAAAAGATGATGTACACATAAAATATGTCAGCTGATTTTACTTGGTGTAATATGCCTTCAGAGTTGAGTGTAGATCGAGCTATTAGGTGTGATTGACAAGATTTTACCCCTTGGTTCAGCTGACCCTATGTACAAAAGAGGATGTTTCATTGGTTGAGTTTAGTCATGTGCATAGATATAGTGGCGATTTGAAATGATACAGACACTTGAAGTTTGGAACTTAACGAGTAAATGCTTACAATATTGAATGGCTAGTCCGCTCAAACCGATGATGTATGGAGGTTTTGTCATGACTTTTTCACTTGCCTATGATCTTACTTGCATGCCTGATGCTGACAGACATTTCCCAAGCCTCCTTGGTCTTTTTCTGACAAACAGTGTCCCAAACAGTGTTCATCTGTTTTTCTGTCTCCGCTGGGATCTACTGATCACTCAGTTGTCTCAACTAAGATCAAAACAAAATTCAGTAAGATCTCTGATGTCCCTTTCCATCGCAGCATGTATCGATACTCGAGGGCTGACTGGGACAACCTCAGATCCTTTATATCGGAAATTTTTCTACATTCCATTTTCAAAAAGAATGTGTTATGTATCGTATTCAGTATCGTAGCATTTATATATACATATATATATATATATATATATATATATATATGTATGTAAGTATGAAGGTTAGAATTCATAGGCAGGAGCAATACAATGTTGAAAACCGGAAGGTGGAATTCGGGATGAACAAAACAGTATAAGTATATAAATCTCGGATCAGTTTATTTATATTTCAAAATTTTTTAAATATATAAACACTAAATTTTAAAATGGGGGACTTACTGCTAAATATTTAAAGGTCCGCAATGGTATAAACTTTCATCATTTCGAAAGTAACAACCTCTCTTTTTAAAAAAAAGAAAGCAAAAATTGGACCGGACGTGTCGTGTGAAGAAAACTAAAATGGACGCTGTTATTCAAATATTTGAACTCAACCGGTCATGTATCGGATTCAGTATAACTGATTGGTTAATTGCTGGTATTGAGAGCTTCATACCATCCAAGAAATTCCTACAGAAACCAAACAGCCAGCCGTGTTACATCCCTAAATGCACTGCCGCCATTTTTCACAAATCATTATTTCGATTGCTTTCAACGAAATAGATGCTCTGAAACCAAAGCCAGCAATCACTGCAAAAGAGTTATAGAAAACGTGAAAGAGTCCTATGCCAATCCGTTAAAATAAAATCTACAGTGGCTGAGCAGATGCTAGGTTCCCATCAGTTTTTGCAAATAACAAATCGGGGTCTGGACAAATGTAAGACCTCAATTCCAACCACCATCAATGTTGCATTGGTGAAAGTACAGAATAGTTAACAAAGCTCCCCCCCCCCCCTTACCATGTTCAGAATAGCTTTTTAAATAATCTTCTGCAGTTTACGGACCGTGTTGAAATAATAAGATTATTATTTAGAAAGCCATTCTCAACATGGGGAGGAAGGGCTTTTGTTAACTATTCTGTACTTTTAGCTAACTATTAAATAAATAAATTAATAAATTTGGTAAACTAGAAACTCTCGCCGGAAGTTATCTTACGGATGAAGTTTAATATCAGGAACTAAATCTGACCGAACACCGTTTGCTGCTGGCTTTTAGTCGGGTACTCTTCTGGCTTGCCCAGTAGTTTTGTCTTCTTTTTCTGATCAATTAGTTTTGTTTCATTGATTTCAAGTAGTGAATAGGCATGAAATTGCGAAGCAATAGCAAGCGAGCATAACCAGTTAGTTTTTAATATTTTTATTTGCAGCAATCTTTGCTCTCATAAAACATTTACAATGATCATCTTTTTTGACAAAAGTCAAAACATTCTAGTTTTGGAGTTTTAGCCGCACAGAGAAATAGACGAATGCGCTGTATTCAGATATAGATTTCCTTTACGTTGAGAAAGAGAGTGAAGGACCCTAAAAGATGTCTTAAATTTAAAAACCTTTTTCCCTTTCTTTTTTGTTTTTGTTTTGCAGCATCGGTTAGAATCAACGAGGTGCAAGGCCGAACTTGCTCAGAGGACGTCGCAGTTCCGTGCCATCCAGAGAAGGCTGTTGATAAAATTCAAAGACAAATCTCCAACTCCGTTGGTAGGGCTTGATGTCTTGATGGAAGAAACATACAGGCAGGTTAGTTTGACCATCACATTAAGGACTTTTTCCTTTTTATATGAAGTGAGGCATAAAAGTCTCTCACGTTTGGGATGGTCACTGTACGGTCTGTAATGATGGTAGGGTTAGGGTGAATCATGAATCATGACATTTTGTATTTCGTACTTTTTCTTCTGTAAAATGTTTCTTCTCAACAAGTAGACTCCGATGGTTTGGCCACGTTGAAAGAATGGATGAGAATTCTTGGGTTAGTAGATGCACAACAGTTAAGGTAGTAGATCCAGTTCACAAGGGAAGACCAACGAAAACACGGGTGGAAGGTATAAAAATGGACCTGAGAGATAAATAAAGACCTGTGCAGAGATAGGTTAGTTTGGAAGTTAGTTTCTTAAAGCCATCCGCAGTTTCTTAAAGCCATCCGCAGTTTCTTAAAGCCATCCGCAGTTTCTTTAAAGCCATCCGCAGTTTCTTTAAAGCCATCTGCAGTTTCTTAAAGCCATCCGCAGTTTCTTAAAGCCATCCGCAGTTTCTTAAAGCCAGCCGCAGTTTCTTAAAGCCATCCGCAGTTTCTTTAAAGCCATCCGCAGTTTCTTAAAGTCATCCGCAGTTTCTTAAAGCCATCCGCAGTTTCTTAAAGCCAGCCGCAGTTTCTTAAAGCCATCCGCAGTTTCTTTAAAGCCATCCGCAGTTTCTTAAAGTCATCCGCAGTTTCTTAAAGTCATCCGCAGTTTCTTAAAGCCATCCGCAGTTTCTTAAAGCCATGCGCAGTTTCTTAAAGCCATGCGCAGTTTCTTAAAGCCATCCGCAGTTTCTTAAAGCCATCCGCAGTTTCTTAAAGCCATCCGCAGTTTCTTAAAGCCATCCGCAATTTCTTTAAAGCCATCCGCAGTTTCTTAAAGCCATCCGCAGTTTCTTAAAGTCATCCGCAGTTTCTTAAAGCCATCCGCAGTTTCTTAAAGTCATCCGCAGTTTCTTAAAGCCATGCGCAGTTTCTTAAAGCCATCCGCAGTTTCTTAAAGCCATCCGCAGTTTCTTAAAGCCATCCGCAATTTCTTTAAAGCCATCCGCAGTTTCTTAAAGCCATCCGCAGTTTCTTAAAGTCATCCGCAGTTTCTTAAAGCCATCCGCAGTTTCTTAAAGTCATCCGCAGTTTCTTAAAGCCATCCGCAGTTTCTTAAAGTCATCCGCAGTTTCTTAAAGCCATGCGCAGTTTCTTAAAGCCATCCGCATGCCAGCATATAAAACGGACGTTAAAACGAAGATGATGAACAACTAAAGAACATTCTTTTATTCCTCTGTGTACCTAAAAGCCAAACAGAATTTCCATGAACAGAGTTTCTTTCCAAGCACTTCCCATCTTCAGAACACATTACCATGGGACTGCTTCCCTGCTGACTGCAACATGGTCGTCTTCAAGTCCAATGTCGACAAATACTTGTCGAACAGTTCTCTTAAGTCATCAAATTTTCTCCATTCCATTCATCACTTGTAGTATTTTACATCATCCGACCGACCAGATCATTCACCCTTATCCTCGAGTGGCTTTTGGCCGTCATAAGTGGTGACTCATTGGTATTAAAAAAAGAACTCTGAGCATCTTTTGATCTCCATGTGTCTACCAAAGTTAGAAAACAGCACTGCTTCCATGACTTTCGGAAACATTTTTTCATGCTCAGAATTGCTAAAATCGGGCACAGACATTAATCGTTGGCTGCTGAGACACTGCATCCTTTTTAAAATTTTCATGCTTTTTCACATTTGATGTATCCTCTTCATATATATATACACACATGTATGTCATGACTCATAACACGCGGTTCATTTCCCTGACGTTTATTACTTATCCGATGTACAATACATGCACTTTCGATGAGTTTTAGTTCATCTACATACGACGGGCATTCAATAAGTAATGCCTCTGACCCACTTCCAGTTGTCTGATCTAAATTAAATTTTGCATGTGTAATGATTTATATCTGTATGGGTTATGTTGCAAAAAAACAGCTCTGAACTAATTATGGTTTCTGACATACAGGTGTTTGAACTGAGTCAGGTGTAAAATGGAGCCAGTTGAGTGTCGCGCATTGATCCGGTTTTTGTATTTGAAAGGACGCACAGCAAAGGAGACTTTTGATGAAATGAAAGAAACTTATGGTGATGATGCCTCATCATATGACCTTGTAAAACGCTGGCATCGTGAATTCAAACATGGCCGGAAGTCTGTGGAAACAGCTCTCAAACCTGGTCGTCCCTTTTCTGCCATTGATGAGGCATCTGTCCGTCAAGTTGAGGCTGCCATTTTGGAAGATCGACGCATTACTATTTGCCAAATAGGCCAAGAGGTCAATATTAGTACAGGGTCTGTGGAAACTATCATTCATGACCATTTGCATATGCATAAGATGTCTGCCAGATGGATTCCCAGGTTGCTCACCTTTCCAGAAGCAAGAACGCGTCGAGTACTCTAGGATGAATTTGGAGATGTTGGTGTGGCTATGAAATCCTCCCCCATCCCCCTTACTCTCCTGACCTTGCACCCTCTGACTTTCATCTCTTCCCAGCCATGAAGTTGTTTTTGAAAGGAAAGTGTTTCCCAGAAGATGCAGCCTTGATTTCTGAAGTTACGACGTGGTTGAAGGACCAACCTGGGGTGTTCTACAAAAACAGTGTCCAGAGCTGCATCAAACGATGGGAGAAATGCATAACTCTGGGTGGTTCCTATGTAGAGAAAGACTAATAACTGTGCCAAGTTTCATTAATCTACTGCTATGGGAAATGGGTCAGGGGCATTACTTATTGAATGCCCTTCGTACTATACACAATGACTTCCTTCCTTAAAACCACAAAATATCACTTTTTTTAACAAGTATTTTCTTTAGTTTTTATTTAGGGGGATGGGGTGATTAGCGAACGGTGTTAATCTACAATACCATTGTTTAACTTCATTTTTGCTTTTAAATTCGTTAAATTCTGTTAATTTTAGCTTTTTATGTAAAAAAAAAAACAATGTTCAAAATTTAGTTTGTGTGTTAAAAAGCTTTTTTTGTGTTTATTAATTAAACACACAAAAAAGCTTTTCAGCACACAAACTAAATTTTGAACATTGTTTTTACATAAAAAGCTAAGATTAACAGAATTTAACGCGTAAAAATATGGAACAGACCAGAAGGTAAATAAGATTTTACATAGCGCGCAGAAATATTGTTTGTTTTTCTTTCTTTTTTCGAAAATATATTTATGTTATTCTTTTGTTGAAAGGATTGCAAAGTATAACATTTTATAAAAATACAGATTTGGGGGTGGAGGGAAAGACAGTAAACAAGCGGAAAGAAAGAAAGAAAGAAAGAAAGAAGGAAAAAAAAAGGAGAAAAGAAAGAAGGAAAGAAAGCATACAAGTAAGCAAGCAAGAATAAGTCCGTGAAAAAGAAAATATATAAAGAAAAGAGAAACTCAGACGCAATGTTAACTTTGAGAGAGAAAGAGAGAGAGAGAGAAAGAAAGAAAAAGAGAGAGAGAGAAAGAAAGAAAAAGAGAGAGAGAGAAAGAAAGAAAAAGAGAGAGAGAGAATGAGAGAGAGAGAAAGAGAATGAGAGAGAGAAAGAGAATGAGAGAGAGAAAGAAAGAAAAAGAGAGAGAGAGAAAGAAAGAAAAAGAGAGAGAGAGAAAGAAAGAAAAAGAGAGAGAGAAAGAAAGAAAAAGAGAGAGAGAATGAGAGAGAGAAAGAAAGAAAAAGAGAGAGAAAGAAAGAAAAAGAGAGAGAGAATGAGAGAGAGAAAGAAAGAAAAAGAGAGAGAGAATGAGAGAGAGAAAGAAAGAAAAAGAGAGAGAGAATGAGAGAGAGAAAGAAAGAAAAAGAGAGAGAGAAAGAAAGAAAAAGAGAGAGAGAATGAGAGAGAGAAAGAAAGAAAAAGAGAGAGAGAGAAAGAAAGAAAAAGAGAGAGAGAATGAGAGAGAGAAAGAAAGAAAAAGAGAGAGAGAGAAAGAAAGAAAAAGAGAGAAAGAAAGAAAAAAGAGAGAGAGAAAGAAAGAAAAAGAGAGAAAGAAAGAAAAAAGAGAGAGAGAAAGAAAGAAAAAGAGAGAGAGAATGAGAGAGAAAGAGAATGAGAGAGAGAGAGAGAGAGAGAGAGTGTGTGAAAGAGGGAAATAGAGAGGGAGAGAAAAAAGTATGCGTATGCCATCTTCTTTCTTGTTTTCTGATCCTTTTTTGTCTGTTTTGTCGTTTCACAGATTCTCACGTTGGCTGATGCGATCGAAGGGAACAACGCTGAACAAGAGTTGGCGGCAAACAGTTTGAGTAGCGCCACGCAGTTGCTGACGTTGCTCATTCGATTATGGTGTCCACGCTTTATCACAGAAGAAGAGTTTGCCATCCTGAAGTCTGTGCTCTCACCGATTGTAAGCAGCAGTGAATACCAGGTCAGTATCAGCAACCCTTTCTCACCGTTGATAACCCTAACCCTTACTCACCGCGGTAAGAGGTGATGGCAACATGGTAATGTCAGACCGTCTGGAACTTCGGTTCGTGGCAGGGTCATTTTTTTTTTTACTAAAGAGTCACCATTTATCAAGGCCCAAAGGCCACTCGAGGGTAAAGGTTAATGTGTGTCAGGTGGATGGTGAGACAACACCGTGGTTATTGGTAATGATGGTGGAAGTTTGGTAGAATTTGATTATTACTATTGTTAAATATCCAGGCAGTGTGTACAGAAAAGTCAAGTTGAGAATAGGAAGATGCTCCTGACGATTGTCAAAGGATAAGATAATTATCAGATGACCAAAAGTTTATTTGAATAAAAATAATGTACCTAACATTAACCACCTGCATCGGAAGAAGCGACATAACATGATCGATCGTCATAATGAAAAGTCATGTTGACAAAAAGCGATGCACCTGGCGATTGTCAAACATGTACAATTTAAAAAAACAAAAAACAATGATGTATGCCAGATGCATTTATTATTTAATGTCGTCTGCTGATTTATGCTGATTGAAAACAAATTTATAAACTTTAGTTAAAAACTAATGTAAACAATGAAAAAAATGGGCAATTTGTCTCAGGAAGAAAAAATAATCAGAAATTAAAAAATTCTTGGCTTGGTCAACAAAAATGATAATAAAACTTGTTTTTGTTTTAGAAAATTGATTAAACATTGGAAATAGGACATTGTGAGGTTTTAATTAAAAAAAAAATTTTGTGGATGACGTCAGCGAGATTTATCAGACATGTTTGAGAAAATGACGAGACTATTTGCTCTATTACTCTCTGAAAAAGGAGAAGCCAGTTGGAATTATACACATACCTAACTTTATGCGTGTGTGTGTGTGCCCATGTTGTAGACAGAATAAGTATAGATGAAAGGATTTCAGATAGGCACAAGATGATTTTTACTTATTTTATTGATAATTACTGAATATGAAAAGCCTTTATATATTTATCAGTTATACATAAAAATAATTTGATATTTATGTGGGAATATAGATACATTTGTTAAATATCCAGGCTATGTGTACGGAAAAGTCATGTTGATAATAAAAAGATGCTCCTGATGATTGTCAAAAGATAAGATAATTATCAGATGACCAAAAGGTTATTTGAATAAAAAAAAATAAGCTTAGCACCAGGACGGCCTGAACTGAAAAACGACATAAACAAGACTAATTGTCGAAAGAAAGATAATGTTAAAAAACAAAAATTTATTTGAATAAAAATAATCTTAACACCAGAAAAAATCTGCACGGGAAGAGACAACATGTGATCGATTGTACAAAAGATAAGAGACACTGGCTGGTGATACCAGATCAGGCTGCCCTGTGGCTCCCTGAGACGAAATTCACCTACATTGACGTTTTTTTTTTTTTTTTTTTTTTTTTTTGTTTGTAAAACTTAATTATGTTCTACAAAACCAAAAACAAAAACAACAGCCCCTCTCCCTTTCTCCCTCCCCTTTTTTATTTTTATTTTTCCTACCCTACTCCCGGTCCTGGATATGACCTTAAACTACATCCGATGGTGAGATCCGGCTTACGGACTTTGGGGAATGTGGAGCCTCCTCTTAATTACCATTGCTCCCAGGTCCACCCTGACCCGGAGTGGTAGTACCTGTTAGGGTCCCAACTATGGGTTAAATAGAAACAGATATTAAAAGGCGAAAGAAACAAAAAAGAGAAGAAAACAAGACCAGATTCGGCATTAAATAACCCAAAAAGGGTTGATATGCCGTAAAACAAAACTACCAAACTACCAAACTAAGAGACACTGGGTGTACGAAAGATCATTAGCGAGAAAACGCAGGTGCACCTAAAAACAAGCATGTCAGATTGTCAAAAATGCTGGGAAGGTCATTAGCAAGAAAAGACAAATGCAATTGACTCACGGACAGAAGAAAAACAAAGAGGTTGGGTTTTCAAATTATTAAACAACCGTTGACGAATAAAATCCCCTGGTGGCTGGGGCGGGGCTACATTGATAATGTCGTCCGAAGGGGGCGTTCGAGGTGGTCACATTTTGTTATAAAAAAACCAACCCGGAATTGATATCAACAGTTGGTTGACGATCGGGCTTCGGGGAAGAATCAACCATCAGATTCCTGTGCGTGCATCTCGCTCGTACCAGACCCGCCGTCCTCGGTGTCATCAACAATAAGGATACATCTTTATATTTTCATAAGAGATAGGTGTTGTCATTCTTTTTAAGAACACAACACCTATCTCTTATTACGTTTCTGCCTATGACTCTCACCCTCGCTCACTGGATATTGTTTGACACCTCGCTCTTAATTTATAAGGTATCTATCACCCTCGCTTCCGTTACTCTCTCTCTCTCTCTCTATTTATTAACAGTCAAAGGTAAACTATAAAACAGAAGACCGGAATAAGTCCATTATAAACCACAGAGAATATCACCACAAATATTAATACTATTTAACCCATAGCTGGAGAGAGAAAGAAAGAGAGTGGGAGATATAGTGACCAGAATTTGGATTTTGTCTTTTTTCTTTTTTAAAAATTGAACTTAGTTTTTTTCCGGATTCAAACAATTTTAACCCAAACTCAATGTGTGACCCAATGGGTCACAGTTTTTCTAGTATCTCTATAAAAAGTTTGGTCCATCTGTCCGTCACGCATAAGTTAAAAATCGCATTTTTTATCAATCTGTTAGACTATAAAGGGCTCTGTCCATGGGTTTGTCACCGTTAAGTTTGGAAAAGCATTTTGGATTGGAGGAGGAGGGAGAGTAGAAGGAAGAGGAGGAGTTAGATGAATCTTTAAAGGAAACTCTGTCCATCTCGATGATGAGTCCGACAGAGGGTGGGCCGTTGTGGCATCTTTTAGCCCTGCTCTGTCGGGCTGAGGTATTTAAAAAAAAAATTTTTTTTAACGTAGTTCACCACAAACATGGCAGGCCGCCACTGTAGACGTAAGGAGCTACTGAGAAAAAAGAAATGGGGAGAAGGTTGGGGGGGGGGGGTCAACCTAAATTGGGAGCTGCGCAGCGAGATGTCTGTTTACATTAGTTTTAAATTTCTGCATGTCAGTACTGTCGGGGAAACAGGGGGCAGGGAGGGAGTTCCAGAGGCCAGCAGCAAAGAAGCTATTTGAGTAGAAGGCTCTCCGGCATCTGGGGACCTCCACAGTGAATGAATGGGATTTAGTTGATTGTCGAGTTGGTCTAGTGAATTTACGTCGAGGGGACACCAGAGTAGCCAATTCATCGGAGCATAATCCATTGAAGTATTTGTAAAACAAGCACAAGGATGCTACATTGCGGCGATGGGACAGGGACTGGAGCTTAGTTGACAGTGAGGGACCTATTAGGTTGGCGACTCTTTTTTGGACCTTGTCAAGGGGGGAGAGACTAGTAGATGATGTACCAGCCCAGATGTGGCAACAATACTCCATGCATGGGCGGATGGTGGCTTTGTAGAGATAGAGGATAATGTCAGGTGTGAGGAGTTTACTAGCACGGTAGAGGGAGCCAACCTTCTTTGCGGCAGCCTTGGCAATGTCTTCAATGTATTTGTTCCAATTCATGTTACCTGTGAGGGTTAGGCCGAGGAGTTTGAATGATGAACTCTCAGGTAGGGTGTTATTTGCCATGACAATCGGTGGTTGGAGAGATTCCTTGTAGTTATTGAAGGAAAGGAACGTCGTCTTTGTGGCATTAAAAGTTACCAACCATTTATGTGTAGCTCTAGGAGGTCCACCCTCCCAGGCTTTACCCTCTTGTGCTTTGAGAAGGGGTTCATTAGTTTATTGCTAATCGCTTGAGGTGCCCCTACCGAGGAATACCGATGGGGCTGCTCAGGCATTTTTTGTGTTGGCCAGAGTGCTCAATCTCTTGAGCGCTGGCTATTCAATCCCCACCTTCCGACCTTGTGTCACATCTTTCTGCGGTGGAAAGGAAATAAAAAAAAACTCTGTCCATTTGGTCTGTAATGCATGTTTGCGATAGTATATTCAATGGTCTGTCATCAAATAGCATTTTTAGATGCTGTCAGTTCGTTCATTGGTCTGTCAGTCTTAATTTTGCAATAATATTTTCGATAGTCTGTCAAGCTTACGTTTAAAATAGTAGTTTTGTTGGTTTGTCATGCTTTAGTTTCAAATAGCATTTTTTGTTGCTAAATGCATATCTTAAATGGCCCAAATTCTGGATCCATTCTTGTTTTTATGACCCGAGGAAACCGTGTCGATCCACGTATGAATGAAAAGCATTATACTTTTTACTACGGATTTTCTATTTTTTTAATTGCAGGGCTGGGAAGAGAGTGTGGATGCGGCTATCACACATCTGCTGAGAACGGTACTGTCCAAAAATGCCAAAGATATGACCATCAACCCCGTACCGTTCAGTCTACCAACCGACACAACCAAAGTGTGTAAACACATCACAACGCTCTGTGATAAACTCGGTAAAGGAGCGAGACTCATCCGTTCGAATAATGGTAGGGACGACAAAAAAAAAATGTATTTTTATTTTATTTTTTTTAATGTTATACTAGCTGTGATATCTGTTCCAAGATGGGTTCATAATATTAAAACTGAAACTTTTCTTTTTTATACTGATGATCACCACTTATGAAGGCCCGGTTGTCTTCCATTAGTTTTTTTTTTTAATAAGAGAACAAGACATTATAAAAGCCGATAACATCATATTTTACGAGTGTCGTTTGATATTAGTTTTAGTTATTTAAATGCAACTGGGGATTTTTTTTTATTCGTTTGCTTGGAAACAAAATGGATAAATAAGTAAAGTGAAGAACACTTTTGATGTTGACAGTTTTTTTTGTTTTTTGTCGGGGGTTGATTTGATGGGAAATAAAAATTCAGTGAAGAAGCCTTTTGAAAACATCTTCAGTTTTTTATCAAGAGAAAATGTATGGTTTGAAAATGGACAGAAACAATTAAAAAATGATTATTTTTTAACTTAGTTCACCCCAAACAAGACAAGCTGCCACTGTAGACGTAAGGGACTACTGAGAATTGGGGTGAAAGTTTGGCGGGGGGGGGGGGGGGGTCATTCTAAAATGGGAGCTGTGCAGCAAGATGCTTGTTCACATTAGTCTTAAATTTCTGCATTTCGGTACAGTCAGGGAAACAGGGAGCAGAGAGGGAGTTCGAAAGGCCAGCAGCACAAGGAAAGAAGCTATTGGAGTAGAAGGGACCTCCACAGTGAATGGATAGGATTTAGCTGATTGTTGGGTTGGTAGATTGTATTTACGTCAAGGGGGCACCAGAGCAGCAAGTTCATTCCATTGAAGTACTTGTAAAACAAGCACAAGGATGCAACATTGTGGTGATGGGACAGGGGCTGGAGCTTGGTGGATAGTGAGGGACCTATTAGATTAGCGACTCTTTTTTTAACCTTGTCTTAGAAGGAGAGACTAGTGGATGGTGCACCAGCCCAGATGTGGCAACAATACTCCATGCATGGGCGGATGGTGGCTTTGTAGAGATATAGGATAATGTCAGGTGTGAGAAATTTTCTAGCACAGTAGAGGGAGCCCTCTTTCTTTGCAGCATTTGAGAGGATTTTTATACTAATGAGTCACCACTTATCAAGGCCAAAAGCCACTCGAGGATAAGGGTTAATGATGGATGGATTGTCAGTTGAATGATGAAGAATATTATGAGAGGATTTTTATACTAATGAGTCACCACTTGTCAAGGCCAAAACACCACTCGAGGATAAGGGTTAATGAGTTTGTCAGGTGGACGATGACACGCATTCACATGACTGAAAAACAAAAAAATTCCACTAAGACTATTCAGCCCCTGCTTAAAACTTAGATAAATCGCTTTTATTCACTTATTTACAAAAATGATTTTTATAACAATTATTTTTTATTTTCATATAAAAAACATGTGATTTTCATATAAAAAACATGGTATTTTCATATAAAAAACATGTTATTTTTATATAAAAAACATGTTATTTTCATATAAAAAACATGCTATTTTCATATAAAAAACATATTATTTTCATATAAAAAACATATTATTTTCATATAAAAAACATGCTATTTTCATATAAAGAACATGCTATTTTCATATAAAGAACATGTTATTTTTATATAAAAACATGTTATTTTTATATAAAAAACATGTTATTTTTATATAAAAAACATGTTATTTTCATATAAAAAACATGTTATTTTCATATAAAAAACATGTTATTTTCATATAAAAAACATGCTATTTTCATATAAAGAACATGTTATTTTCATATAAAAAACATGTTATTTTCATATAAAAAACATGCTATTTTCATATAAAAAACGTTATTTTTATATAAAAAACATGTTATTTTCATATAAAAAACATGTTATTTTTATATAAAAAACATGTTATTTTCATATAAAAAACATGCTATTTTCATATAAAAAACATGCTATTTTCATATAAAAAACATGTTATTTTTATATAAAAAACATGTTATTTTCATACTCTACTATTTATTTTCTTTAATCAAATCAGTATTATATATTTTCTCCAGCCATGCCGTGACACTGGTCCTGCTAGTATATATATAAAATGACAGGTAATGTGTGAAAATGGATACCTTATCCGAAATCAGCATCAAATTCGGTCACTTATTTTATGCTTGCCTCCATTTTTTGTTAATCAATTTTATGAGTAAAAATTTTTTGTCAGCAGAAAGCAGCGGTGAACCTGCATTTTCCCTCGCATCAGCCGCAACCTCTGACCTTGTGCCAAATGCCGAAAGCAGTTACATGACTGACACGGAGCAGATGTTTTCCACCGATTCCTGAGAGCGTGTCACTTAGTCTGGACAGAATGAAATGCTTGCAATTCCGACAGAAATTCCAACCGAGAAACGGTAAGATTTCACGCATCTCATTTCGGCGACGAACGTTGCGCAAGATGGCTTTTTGATTCTTATCTTTGAAGGTAAATATTTTGATAGTCTAACTTATCAATAAAAGCTGACGGCTCATTTTAAACATACGGATCATTTTTACGTAAATGTGTTGACGGTCACATTTATTTTCGAAAGATTTTCACAAAGAAATGCACTAATTATCATCTCTTCCCTCTTCACTATCTACGTTTTTGTTGTTGTTGTTTTTTTTTTAATAAATGGGTCAGGTCAAAAGTCACTCAAGGATAAGGGTTAATAACATTGAATGATTGTCGGTATTTTTTCACACCTTTTTGGTTCAGTGTACTTCAGTCAAAGTTCTAAGAAATCAAGGGTCCCCTTACTGGGGCGAACACTATATTTCTATATGAGATACATAGATATTCGAATATTCTATTAAAGTTCATTTTAAATATGCGGTTCATTTTTAAGTAAATGTGTTGACGGTCACTTTTTTTATTTATTTATTTTGTTTATGGAAGTCGCTCCAGACAAGGCATGAAGCCACTTGATGTAAGGAGCTAAAAAAAAAAATACTACTTCAAGGTCAAAAACTAGCCAACAATAAATGTTAGATGGCTTAATTCTGACCCAGAGAACAGCAATTCTTCCCCCTTTGTCAGAAACGTTGCTCATGGGATGTGATGACTAAAGGACAAAATAAGGGAAATGAGAGTTACGAGGCTGCCAAAAGTAAACCCAAGGTCCACTTTAGCTCTCCTAAAGTATAGGTTCGGCTTACGACAGACAGATACCAAATCTCCATTACTAATAAAAGTACAATATTACAATTAATAGAAGGAATAGTATAGTTCGGCTTCTGACAGACAGATACCAAATCTCCATTCGTAATAGATGTCTGTGTATTATGTGAGTGTTTGATGTGTAAATAAAGACTAAACAGACTTGTTACAATTCTGTGTGTGTGTTTATGATGTGTATCATATGCGTGTAGATGTATTATATGTGTATGTATATGCATTATATGTGTGTGTATCTATCCTGTGTTTGTATTATATGTATGTGTATTATCTGTGTGTGTGTGTGTGTGTGTGTGCATATCTGTTGTTAACATTGGAAGCCCCCAAACAAAGTCGAAACACAATTCTCCACATGATGACGTATGACGGTTCTACATCTGATTAGAATGATAACATATTGTTCAGTCTGGATAAACCATTGGATCTCTCCATTGTGTAAATCGCAGGTCGGATACGTTTCACCTTTCCAAGGTTATTTAAAACGAGTCACAATATATCATGAGACTGCAAGGTCTCTTGTTCGCTTCGGTGATAGAGGCCTTTTTGCCAGATAAAAAGATAAAAAGATTGCATCACTTGATGAAAAAAATAACATTCTTCTGTTTGTTTGTTTGTTTTTCTGTGGGTACCTTAATAGGATACTTGCAGGGTCACCCGGTGTTGTCCAGAGTCCTGACTGAGAAAATAAGAGGGTTTAAAAGAAAAAAGTCCCCTTCTCTCTTTCTCTCTCTCTTTCTCTCTCTCTCTCACTTTACACATCATGTTACTTTTTTTTAACTCACTTCTTCCTCTGACTGCTCGTCTCTCTCTTTCTTCTTCACGCTCAAACTTTGACAACTGATAAAGAGAAAAGAAAACAAGAAAAAATATCAGCAACTGACTGACTGTTTGACCTAGTTTCAATGTTCTTTTTCGAACATTTCACAGTAAGAATGAAAGAAAGTTTTTTTTTGTTTTCAGATCCTCCATGCACTCATTTTGTCCCCGGTGACGCCAATTGAATGAATATTAGAATTTTTCTACCATAACCAGTTCGGAGTTATACTAAATCAGAACATACAATGTTTATAAGTGTATCTGTGGTAGTTTCTGACTTTTAACTGGACAGACAGACATATAACTTTTCTTTTATATAATAGATCTTCTTTCGCTTGCTTCAGCATCCCGTTGTCAGATCACCAGCTCAGTTGAGCAAAACCATGCTAACGTTTCGTCGTCTAGCACAACTATGCCGGCTTCGTCATTGGGTGGTCGGTGTTTTAGGCATGACTCGATTATGTATGTGGTCGACTGTCTGTTAAGGATGACCACAGTCGCAGACAGCTGAGTCTCCATCCTTTCATGGTCGTGACAAAACGGCCGAAACTGGTCCTAAGGCGGTTGAGCATTGTCCACTGCTGGCAAGAGAAGTCCATGCCCGGTAGTTCGTCTGTCTCCTCCACGAATCTGTGCAGCCTTGATTAATTTGCCGCCTGTCATTCCTCCGTCCAGCGACGTAGATGGATTCTAGATTCTAGTTTTTTCTCAACGGTAGCATCCGATATCAGAAACACCTTCTCCAGTGTTGGTTGTCATACTATCTGCATTGCAGTCTTTACAAGTCTTTTATGGAGAATAGAAAGTGCACCTTGGCTTTACTTTTTTTACTTACTTTTACGGAAATTTTTTACCGATAAAAATGACACACCAAAGAAAAATAGAAACATTTATTGAAAAAAAAGAAAAACTAAAAATGTGTCTCTTTTGTTTTTCGTTTTTTTAATAATAGGCAGCAGGAGGGGGGTTATATAATTGTGAAAGAACTACATACAATACGTAGTTAAAGCAAAATAAATTGGTTTTGACTATTAAAATAATTTCCAACGTTATTAATAATGTTTACCAATTCATTTATTTATTTTTTTATTATCGCTTATGTTTGAATTCATGTTTTGAAACATGACGTAAATCATAGATCTATGACGTCACGCCAAAGCTATAATTATTTCGTTAATGTAATGTTTTAAGCTCTATTTATAAGAAATGCTAAATAGGTCAGTTTGTAGAACCTCAGACTGAAGATCTCAAGGTTTCGGTTTCGATTTTCGGTCATGGCATTCGCTTTTCTTGTCGGGAATTAATTATTTACTAATAATGCAATATTCTTCATTTCTAAAAGTAGTTGAGATCTCTGATATTTCGAAATGAGACAAATTACGCAATGTATTTATTACATTTAAAAAAAAATTGTGACGGACGGACGGACGGACGGACAAAATCTCTATAAGAAGAACATTGAATGCAATGGTTTAAAGCAATAGTAAGGTGTTTTGAAATAGTGTCGAGCGGAATTTTTTTGTTAAAAGAACATTGAAGGTAATGGCTGAAAACATTCTGCAATATATTTATTACATTTAAAAACGGACAGAATCCACTTATAATATAACGAGCACTTTCTCTGTCAGGATGTCTGTCTGTCTGTCCGTCCTGGAGAAATTTTGTAAACGAGAGGGGAGGGGGGGGCGAGATAATTACTATTTAATTAATTTCAAAGTCGGAAACATAAACAAATACATTGGGCCAAATATTAAAGACTAAATAAACAATAAATAATTTTCGGCATCAACGTCGCGATTCGAACTTGCAACCTTGACACTAACTGCCAAACCCTCTACCGAAAACCCCACTGAGACAGTTAAAATCTAAATTTAATTTTCTTACTTGAACAAATCGCTTTTTTTCCACATCTCTCATTTAGCAATAAATGATCGCATAATAATTGGTTCTTTTTAGACTTTGGGGTCTGCGTCCGCGCTCGATATGTTCTTCCAAAATACAATTGGGTCTGCGTTCGCACTCGATTTTTTCAGGGAGGGGGGGGGAAGAAATTTCGCCCCCCCCCTCTTTTTTTTTTTTTTTGGCGCGAAAAAAAAAAAAAATTTCCCGCCCCCCCAAAAAAAATTTTCCCGCCAAGAAAAAAAAAAAATTTTTTTTTTTTTTTTAAACAAAAAAAAGTATTCAGAGACAAGTTTTTTTTTTCTTTGTCTCACCACCCAAAAACGCGGCAGCCTAGCAAAAATAGACGACCGTTAGTGAGTCTATTTCCGCTAGTCCATATAACGAACACTTTCTCTGTCTGTCCGTCGTCGAGAATTTTTGTAAACGTAATTTCAGAAATAAACAATAAATAATTTAAGCACTGAGACTACGATTCGAACTCGCAACCTTGACGCTAACTGCCGAACGCGCTATCATCTGCCCCACCAAGACAAATGATATAATCGTATTAATTTTAAATGATAAAGAATCCGTTTTTTTTCAACTTTTTCCAGTTACAAATGAATGATCGTATAACTGTTCATTGGAAATACATTGGGGTCTGCGTTCGCTCTCGATTGTTTTAGGGGGGGGGTCGCGGAGGGGGGGGGGAGAATTTTTTTTTCCTTTTTAAACAAAAAAAGTATTCTGAGACAAATTTTTTTCTCTTTGTCTCACCACCCAAGAACGCGGCAGCCTAGCAAAAATAGACGACCGTCAGGGAGTCTATTTTCGCTAGTCTACTTATAATATAACGAAGAGGATCTCTGTCTGTCTGTCCGTCGGTGAAGATTTTTGTAAACGTAAGGGGGGGGGGTATTTACTATTTGATTAATTTCCAAGTCAAAAACATAACAAATACATTAGGGCACGTATTAACAACTAAATAAACAATAAATAATTTCAACGCCGAGCTCGTGATTTGAACTCGCAACCTTAACGTCAGAGAGTAATGAGGACGAATCTGTCCGATACGCTACCATCTGAGCAAACCTGACAAGTTATAAAAACGATTTTGATTTAACTACTTACCTTATAGAGATGTTTTTTATTTCATTTCTTTTACTTAGCAATGAATCATCTTAAAACAAGGCTACATAGTTTGGGGTCTGTGTTCACACTCGATTTTTTAAAGGGGGGGGATGATTTCACCCCCCCCTATTTTTTGGCGGGACCCCCCCCCCCCTATTTTTTTTTTTTTCCTTTTTAAACAAAAAATATTCGGATACAATTTTTTTTTTTGACTAAAAATGTCACACCGCCCAAGAACGTCGCAGCCTAGCAAAAATAGACGACCGTTAGGTCGTCTATTTTCGCTAGTCTCTATTTATAACAGATAACAAATAGAAAACAAAAGATGATAATGAAAGGTGTGTGATGAATGTGATAACAATACTTTGAGTTAATGATCCAACAATTTTTTCAGTGATCTTCGCTCGTAGCTGCTCTTCATAAGTACCTTTGTAGTGTAATATCGATTCCAATCTTAATGCATGACGTTGCTTCTCATAGTTATGTGTTACATAGCCATTATCTTCTCAAAGGGATTGGCATGTAACTCATCACTTGGTATCTCTCGTCATTTCAGGGAACATTTTCTCCAGAACACAAGGAAGACTCGAAACAAAAAAAAGGATTTTACGCGGGTTAACTTTTATTGCTAACAATCATTTCTCTATGTTTAACGGGCTCACTGACAGAGCCCCACCATGGGAGCAAAACACATCCTCGCTTCTCAGAATTAACTTTTCTAACATGTTGCCATTGAATCATTTCTGAAACAAATAGAAAGACAGACATACGTAACGAACAAAATATTGACACAATAACAAGAATGGGCATTTACGTTTTACATGACTAATGATGGACATTAAGGCTTTGTATTTCAATGTGTTTTTATAGATTTACATCTTTAAAGTATAAATTAATAATCCACTTGTAATTTATTAGATAAGTATTTTGGACAATGTAACTTAAACTTAATATTCTACAAATAGTTAGCAAAGCTCCCCTCCCAATGTTAAGAATGGCTTTCTAAATAATAACGTTCTTATTTCAGCACGGTCCGTAAACTGCAGAAGGTTGTTTGGAAAGCTATTCTTAATATGGGGAGGGATAACTTTGTTAACTATTCTGTACTTTCACCTAACAACCTTCGTTTCCTGATCAGCTGACTATATTTATAAAAATCCCTTTTTATTTTGTCACATTTCTTTTCTAAACAACAAAGCACACACATTTAATAATTTACCTAACAACTTTCCCAAATCACAACCTATCAAAACACCTCAGCCTTGAATTACAGATGCGACCAAATCTCATCGAACACATTCCATTCACTAACCTATATTTTGCGTAACCTACTTAGAGCATTGCCACTGTCGGTCAAGGTAAGAGTCTATCAAGCATGTGTACACAGTGTGATGACCTATGGCCAGTGAGGGTTGAGGACATGCGTTGCATGGAGGGAAATGCTACGAGAATGATACGATTGATATGTAATGTCAGTCTTAAAGACAGGTTTAGATCTGATGACCTCAGAGGTTAGATTAGATCTGTACAGTATAGGGAGATGTGTGCAGAACAGGGGACTTCAATGATATTGTCACGTTGAAAGGATGGAAGAAAGTTCTTGGGTTAGTAGATGTAGAATAGTTGAGGTAGCAGGGTCAGTTGGCAGGCTAAGGCCAAGGAAAACGTGGTAGGAAGTGATAAGGATGAACAAGAAGGAAATAGGGATGAATAAAGACCTGGGCAGAGATAGGTTAGTTTGGAAGTCAATTTCTAAAAATTGTCCGACACATGCCAGCATAAACTGATTATTATTAGTAGTAGTAGTAGTAGTAATAGTAGCGTCATCATCATCATCATCATTATTCCATAGTAGTCTCAAATTTGGATGTTTTTAGTTGGGAGTTTTCTCTTTTTTTGAGCATCAAGTCAATTCCCTTGACTTTAGACATTCAAGTTGTACCTTAACTCATTCGCTGTTCCTAACAGGCACGCCTTTTGCAAAATTAGGAAAAAAAATTGTCTCGTCAATCAGTTTAAGCCATTTATGGTTGCTTTTCGTTATGGTTCCAAGCGTTCCAATTATAACAGGAATCACCTTGACTTCTTTACATTCTCATATGTCTAACTTTTTCTTCCATTTTAGATCTTGATATTTTCTTTTCGTGTTCTTTCTCCCGCACTTTAAGCAAGTTCTCTTGTTTTTGGTTAGAAAGATTAGGTCGGGTTTGGAATGTTCAAGAACCTTATCAGTCTTATTATTATTATTATGATTATTATTATTATGATTATTATTATTATTATTATTATTATTATTATGCTGCTGCTGCTTATTATGATGATGATCATCATCATCATCATAATCATTGTCACTTTCAGCGGTACAATCATACTCTGGAAAAAAAAAGCGTCAAAGGAATAAGTAACTCATGACAATCCTCCTGAACTCTATTTTTATTCTTGTCTGCATTTTGTACCCCAACCCCAACCCTAACCCTAACCCTAACCCTAACCTCCCTAATTGCGTACGTCTCTTTTCTGTGACTGATCGTATGACAGAAACCTTTTCTGTTTATTCTCGTCGAGAGATCGATCGGGAAATTTGCTTTTGTATTATGTAGATCGAGGTTGCTTGATGATGCATATATTTGGCTGCGACTAGGTGTGTCTCTGTATAAAATACTTTCGTCTTTTTCTGTTTCTGTTTTTTTTTCCCCCACCTGTATAAATGTAGGTGTATATTTACAGGTGTCAAAGATCCAGGGGTCATCTCTTGAAAGAATGTCCGCCCAGGCGAGGTTAGTTGCCACCCACAAGCCTGCATTCATCTCCATGCCTCCCCCTGTGACCTCGGGTCAGAGTCAGGGTTATCTGCCCCTTACACTCCTGGCACAGTTCTTCTACCCTCTGGAACCCGATAATAATGTTCACAAACATAAAGAAAGAACAAACCTAACCCAAGTTTTTTCTTCCTTGTCATCAGTTGAACCCTGACCCCCACCTCGACTTGCCACACCCCTTTCCATTCATAGCAAGAGACACTAGACTGTTTGTACTAGAAGGCATGGCTCATCTCGCAGTGATGGCGATTCTTAGATTTGATAGGTTTGAATCAAATTCTCGTTGAGATCAAACTATTATTCAACCGAATAACCATTTTCTTTTCATTTCCAATCTATATAATAATACGCTAAGGCATTTCATGTTCGTACGTACGTTATCACCTTTCACACACATTTAAAATCTATATAATAATACGCTAAGGCATTTCATGTTCGTACGTACGTTATCACCTTTCACACACATTTAAAATCTATATAATAATACGCTAAGGCATTTCATGTTCGTACGTACGTTATCACCTTTCACACATGTTTAAAATCTATATAATAATACGCTAAGGCATTTCATGTTCGTACGTACGTTATCACCTTTCACACACATTTAAAATCTATATAATAATACGCTAAGGCATTTCATGTTCGTACGTACGTTATCACCTTTCACACACGTTTAAAATCTATATAATAATACACTAAGGCATTTCATGTTCGTACGTACGTTATCACCTTTCACACACATTTAAAATCTATATAATAATACGCTAAGGCATTTCATGTTCGTACGTACGTTATCACCTTTCACACACATTTAAAATCTCTATAATAATACGCTGAGGCATTTCATGTTCGTACGTACGTTATCACCTTTCACACACATTTAAAATCTCTATAATAATACGCTGAGGCATTTCATGTTCGTACAGACGTTATCACCTTTCACACACATTTAAAATCTATATAATAATACGCTAAGGCATTTCATGTTCGTACGTACGTTATCACCTTTCACACACGTTTAAAATCTCTATAATAATACGCTAAGGCATTTCATGTTCGTACGTACGTTATCACCTTTCACACACATTTAAAATCTCTATAATAATACGCTAAGGCATTTCATGTTCGTACGTACGTTATCACCTTTCACACACATTTAAAATCTATATAATAATACGCTAAGGCATTTCATGTTCGTACGTACGTTATCACCTTTCACACACATTTAAAATCTCTATAATAATACGCTAAGGCATTTCATGTTCGTACGTACGTTATCACCTTTCACACACATTTAAAATCTATATAATAATACGCTAAGGCATTTCATGTTCGTACGTACGTTATCACCTTTCACACACATTTAAAATCTCTATAATAATACGCTAAGGCATTTCATGTTCGTACGTACGTTATCACCTTTTACACATTTAAAATCTATGTAATAATACACTAAGGCATTTCATGTTCGTACGTACGTTATCACCTTTCACACACATTTAAAATCTCTATAATAATACGCTAAGGCATTTCATGTTCGTACGTACGTTATCACCTTTCACACACATTTAAAATCTCTATAATAATACGCTGAGGCATTTCATGTTCGTACGTACGTTATCACCTTTCACACACATTTAAAATCTATATAATAATACGCTAAGGCATTTCATGTTCGTACGTACGTTATCACCTTTCACACACATTTAAAATCTATATAATAATACGCTAAGGCATTTCATGTTCGTACGTACGTTATCACCTTTCACACACATTTAAAATCTCTATAATAATACGCTAAGGCATTTCATGTTCGTACGTATGTTATCACCTTTCACACACATTTAAAATCTCTATAATAATACGCTAAGGCATTTCATGTTCGTACGTACGTTATCACCTTTCACACACATTTAAAATCTCTATAATACGCTGAGGCATTTCATGTTCGTACGTACGTTATCACCTTTCACACACATTTAAAATCTATATAATAATACGCTAAGGCATTTCATGTTCGTACGTACGTTATCACCTTTCACACACATTTAAAATCTCTATAATAATACGCTGAGGCATTTCATGTTCGTACGTACGTTATCACCTTTCACACACATTTAAAATCTCTATAATAATACGCTGAGGCATTTCATGTTCGTACGTACGTTATCACCTTTCACACACATTAAAATCTATATAATAATACGCTAAGGCATTTCATGTTCGTACGTACGTTATCACCTTTCACACACATTTAAAATCTCTATAATAATACGCTAAGGCATTTCATGTTCGTACGTACGTTATCACCTTTCACACACATTTAAAATCTCTATAATAATACGCTAAGGCATTTCATGTTCGTACGTACGTTATCACCTTTCACACACATTTAAAATCTCTATAATAATACGCTAAGGCATTTCATGTTCGTACGTACGTTATCACCTTTCACACACATTTAAAATCTATATAATAATACGCTGAGGCATTTCATGTTCGTACGTACGTTATCACCTTTCACACACATTTAAAATCTATATAATAATGCGCTAAGGCATTTCATGTTCGTACGTACGTTATCACCTTTCACACACATTTAAAATCTCTATAATAATACGCTGAGGCATTTCATGTTCGTACGTACGTTATCACCTTTCACACACATTTAAAATCTATATAATAATACGCTAAGGCATTTCATGTTCGTACGTACGTTATCACCTTTCACACACGTTTAAAATCTCTATAATAATACGCTAAGGCATTTCATGTTCGTACGTACGTTATCACCTTTTACACATTTAAAATCTATGTAATAATACACTAAGGCATTTCATGTTCGTACGTACGTTATCACCTTTCACACACGTTTAAAATCTCTATAATAATACGCTAAGGCATTTCATGTTCGTACGTACGTACGTTATCACCTTTCATACACATTTAAAATCTCTATAATAATACGCTAAGGCATTTCATGTTCGTACGTACGTTATCACCTTTCACACACATTTAAAATCTCTATAATAATACGCTAAGGCATTTCATGTTCGTACGTACGTTATCACCTTTCACACATTTAAAATCTCTATAATAATACGCTGAGGCATTTCATGTTCG
The DNA here is from genome assembly GCA_963556195.1 of Sepiola atlantica. Taxonomy (NCBI): domain Eukaryota; kingdom Metazoa; phylum Mollusca; class Cephalopoda; order Sepiida; family Sepiolidae; genus Sepiola; species Sepiola atlantica. The sequence goes on along the minus strand of OY744534.1, from coordinate 87,645,614 downwards.
TACGTACGTTATCACCTTTCACACACGTTTAAAATCTATATAATAATACGCTAAGGCATTTCATGTTCGTACGTACGTTATCACCTTTCACACACGTTTAAAATCTCTATAATAATACGCTAAGGCATTTCATGTTCGTACGTACGTTATCACCTTTCACACACATTTAAAATCTATATAATAATGCGCTAAGGCATTTCATGTTCGTACGTACGTTATCACCTTTCACACACGTTTAAAATCTATATAATAATACGCTAAGGTATTTCATGTTCGTACGTACGTTATCACCTTTCACACACATTTAAAATCTCTATAATAATACGCTGAGGCATTTCATGTTCGTACGTACGTTATCACCTTTCACACACATTAAAAATCTATATAATAATACGCTAAGGCATTTCATGTTCGTACGTACGTTATCACCTTTCACACACGTTTAAAATCTCTATAATAATACGCTAAGGCATTTCATGTTCGTACGTACGTTATCACCTTTCACACACGTTTAAAATCTCTATAATAATACGCTAAGGCATTTCATGTTCGTACGTACGTTATCACCTTTCACACACATTTAAAATCTCTATAATAATACGCTAAGGCATTTCATGTTCGTACGTACGTTATCACCTTTCACACACATTTAAAATCTATATAATAATACGCTAAGGCATTTCATGTTCGTACGTACGTTATCACCTTTCACACACATTTAAAATCTCTATAATAATACGCTAAGGCATTTCATGTTCGTACGTACGTTATCACCTTTCACACACATTTAAAATCTATATAATAATACGCTAAGGCATTTCATGTTCGTACGTACGTTATCACCTTTCACACACATTTAAAATCTCTATAATAATACGCTAAGGCATTTCATGTTCGTACGTACGTTATCACCTTTTACACATTTAAAATCTATGTAATAATACACTAAGGCATTTCATGTTCGTACGTACGTTATCACCTTTCACACACATTTAAAATCTCTATAATAATACGCTAAGGCATTTTATGTTCGTACGTACGTTATCACCTTTCACACACATTTAAAATCTCTATAATAATACGCTGAGGCATTTCATGTTCGTACGTACGTTATCACCTTTCACACACATTTAAAATCTATATAATAATACGCTAAGGCATTTCATGTTCGTACGTACGTTATCACCTTTCACACACGTTTAAAATCTCTATAATAATACGCTAAGGCATTTCATGTTCGTACGTACGTTATCACCTTTCACACACATTTAAAATCTCTATAATAATACGCTAAGGCATTTCATGTTCGTACGTATGTTATCACCTTTCACACACATTTAAAATCTCTATAATAATACGCTAAGGCATTTCATGTTCGTACGTACGTTATCACCTTTCACACACATTTAAAATCTCTATAATAATACGCTGAGGCATTTCATGTTCGTACGTACGTTATCACCTTTCACACACATTTAAAATCTATATAATTATACGCTAAGGCATTTCATGTTCGTACGTACGTTATCACCTTTCACACACATTTAAAATCTCTATAATAATACGCTGAGGCATTTCATGTTCGTACGTACGTTATCACCTTTCACACACATTTAAAATCTATATAATAATACGCTAAGGCATTTCATGTTCGTACGTACGTTATCACCTTTCACACACGTTTAAAATCTCTATAATAATACGCTAAGGCATTTCATGTTCGTACGTACGTTATCACCTTTCACACACATTTAAAATCTATATAATAATACGCTAAGGCATTTCATGTTCGTACGTACGTTATCACCTTTCACACACATTTAAAATCTCTATAATAATACGCTAAGGCATTTCATGTTCGTACGTACGTTATCACCTTTTACACATTTAAAATCTATGTAATAATACACTAAGGCATTTCATGTTCGTACGTACGTTATCACCTTTCACACACATTTAAAATCTCTATAATAATACGCTAAGGCATTTTATGTTCGTACGTACGTTATCACCTTTCACACACATTTAAAATCTCTATAATAATACGCTGAGGCATTTCATGTTCGTACGTACGTTATCACCTTTCACACACATTTAAAATCTATATAATAATACGCTAAGGCATTTCATGTTCGTACGTACGTTATCACCTTTCACACACGTTTAAAATCTCTATAATAATACGCTAAGGCATTTCATGTTCGTACGTACGTTATCACCTTTCACACACATTTAAAATCTCTATAATAATACGCTAAGGCATTTCATGTTCGTACGTATGTTATCACCTTTCACACACATTTAAAATCTCTATAATAATACGCTAAGGCATTTCATGTTCGTACGTACGTTATCACCTTTCACACACATTTAAAATCTCTATAATAATACGCTGAGGCATTTCATGTTCGTACGTACGTTATCACCTTTCACACACATTTAAAATCTATATAATTATACGCTAAGGCATTTCATGTTCGTACGTACGTTATCACCTTTCACACACATTTAAAATCTCTATAATAATACGCTGAGGCATTTCATGTTCGTACGTACGTTATCACCTTTCACACACATTTAAAATCTATATAATAATACGCTAAGGCATTTCATGTTCGTACGTACGTTATCACCTTTCACACACGTTTAAAATCTCTATAATAATACGCTAAGGCATTTCATGTTCGTACGTACGTTATCACCTTTCACACACATTTAAAATCTCTATAATAATACGCTAAGGCATTTCATGTTCGTACGTATGTTATCACCTTTCACACACATTTAAAATCTCTATAATAATACGCTAAGGCATTTCATGTTCGTACGTACGTTATCACCTTTCACACACATTTAAAATCTCTATAATAATACCCTAAGGCATTTCATGTTCGTACGTATGTTATCACCTTTCACACACATTTAAAATCTCTATAATAATACGCTGAGGCATTTCATGTTCGTACGTACGTTATCACCTTTCACACACATTTAAAATCTATATAATAATACGCTAAGGCATTTCATGTTCGTACGTACGTTATCACCTTTCACACACATTTAAAATCTCTATAATAATACGCTAAGGCATTTCATGTTCGTACGTACGTTATCACCTTTCACACACATTTAAAATCTCTATAATAATACGCTGAGGCATTTCATGTTCGTACGTACGTTATCACCTTTCACACACATTTAAAATCTATATAATAATACGCTAAGGCATTTCATGTTCGTACGTACGTTATCACCTTTCACACACATTTAAAATCTCTATAATAATACGCTAAGGCATTTCATGTTCGTACGTACGTTATCACCTTTCACACACATTTAAAATCTCTATAATAATACGCTAAGGCATTTCATGTTCGTACGTACGTTATCACCTTTCACACACATTTAAAATCTCTATAATAATACGCTAAGGCATTTCATGTTCGTACGTACGTTATCACCTTTCACACACATTTAAAATCTATATAATAATACGCTGAGGCATTTCATGTTCGTACGTACGTTATCACCTTTCACACACATTTAAAATCTATATAATAATGCGCTAAGGCATTTCATGTTCGTACGTACGTTATCACCTTTCACACACATTTAAAATCTCTATAATAATACGCTGAGGCATTTCATGTTCGTACGTACGTTATCACCTTTCACACACATTTAAAATCTATATAATAATACGCTAAGGCATTTCATGTTCGTACGTACGTTATCACCTTTCACACACGTTTAAAATCTCTATAATAATACGCTAAGGCATTTCATGTTCGTACGTACGTTATCACCTTTTACACATTTAAAATCTATGTAATAATACACTAAGGCATTTCATGTTCGTACGTACGTTATCACCTTTCACACACGTTTAAAATCTCTATAATAATACGCTAAGGCATTTCATGTTCGTACGTACGTACGTTATCACCTTTCATACACATTTAAAATCTCTATAATAATACGCTAAGGCATTTCATGTTCGTACGTACGTTATCACCTTTCACACACATTTAAAATCTCTATAATAATACGCTAAGGCATTTCATGTTCGTACGTACGTTATCACCTTTCACACATTTAAAATCTATATAATAATACGCTGAGGCATTTCATGTTCGTACGTACGTTATCACCTTTCACACACGTTTAAAATCTATATAATAATACGCTAAGGCATTTCATGTTCGTACGTACGTTATCACCTTTCACACACGTTTAAAATCTCTATAATAATACGCTAAGGCATTTCATGTTCGTACGTACGTTATCACCTTTCACACACATTTAAAATCTCTATAATAATACGCTAAGGCATTTCATGTTCGTACGTACGTTATCACCTTTCACACATTTAAAATCTCTATAATAATACGCTAAGGCATTTCATGTTCGTACGTACGTTATCACCTTTCACACACATTTAAAATCTCTATAATAATACGCTGAGGCATTTCATGTTCGTACGTACGTTATCACCTTTCACACATTTAAAATCTCTATAATAATACGCTAAGGCATTTCATGTTCGTACGTACGTTATCACCTTTCACACACATTTAAAATCTCTATAATAATACGCTGAGGCATTTCATGTTCGTACGTACGTTATCACCTTTCACACACATTTAAAATCTATATAATAATACGCTAAGGCATTTCATGTTCGTACGTACGTTATCACCTTTCACACACGTTTAAAATCTCTATAATAATACGCTAAGGCATTTCATGTTCGTACGTACGTTATCACCTTTTACACATTTAAAATCTATGTAATAATACACTAAGGCATTTCATGTTCGTACGTACGTTATCACCTTTCACACACGTTTAAAATCTCTATAATAATACGCTAAGGCATTTCATGTTCGTACGTACGTACGTTATCACCTTTCATACACATTTAAAATCTCTATAATAATACGCTAAGGCATTTCATGTTCGTACGTACGTTATCACCTTTCACACACATTTAAAATCTCTATAATAATACGCTAAGGCATTTCATGTTCGTACGTACGTTATCACCTTTCACACATTTAAAATCTCTATAATAATACGCTGAGGCATTTCATGTTCGTACGTACGTTATCACCTTTCACACACGTTTAAAATCTATATAATAATACGCTAAGGCATTTCATGTTCGTACGTACGTTATCACCTTTCACACACGTTTAAAATCTCTATAATAATACGCTAAGGCATTTCATGTTCGTACGTACGTTATCACCTTTCACACACATTTAAAATCTATATAATAATGCGCTAAGGCATTTCATGTTCGTACGTACGTTATCACCTTTCACACACGTTTAAAATCTATATAATAATACGCTAAGGTATTTCATGTTCGTACGTACGTTATCACCTTTCACACACATTTAAAATCTCTATAATAATACGCTGAGGCATTTCATGTTCGTACGTACGTTATCACCTTTCACACACATTTAAAATCTATATAATAATACGCTAAGGCATTTCATGTTCGTACGTACGTTATCACCTTTCACACACGTTTAAAATCTCTATAATAATACGCTAAGGCATTTCATGTTCGTACGTACGTTATCACCTTTCACACACGTTTAAAATCTCTATAATAATACGCTAAGGCATTTCATGTTCGTACGTACGTTATCACCTTTCACACACATTTAAAATCTCTATAATAATACGCTAAGGCATTTCATGTTCGTACGTACGTTATCACCTTTCACACACATTTAAAATCTATATAATAATACGCTAAGGCATTTCATGTTCGTACGTACGTTATCACCTTTCACACACATTTAAAATCTCTATAATAATACGCTAAGGCATTTCATGTTCGTACGTACGTTATAACCTTTCACACACATTTAAAATCTATATAATAATACGCTAAGGCATTTCATGTTCGTACGTACGTTATCACCTTTCACACACGTTTAAAATCTCTATAATAATACGCTAAGGCATTTCATGTTCGTACGTACGTTATCACCTTTCACACACGTTTAAAATCTCTATAATAATACGCTAAGGCATTTCATGTTCGTACGTACGTTATCACCTTTCACACACATTTAAAATCTCTATAATAATACGCTAAGGCATTTCATGTTCGTACGTACGTTATCACCTTTCACACACATTTAAAATCTATATAATAATATGCTAAGGCATTTCATGTTCGTACGTACGTTATCACCTTTCACACACGTTTAAAATCTCTATAATAATACGCTAAGGCATTTCATGTTCGTACGTACGTTATCACCTTTCACACACATTTAAAATCTCTATAATAATACGCTAAGGCATTTCATGTTCGTACGTACGTTATCACCTTTTACACATTTAAAATCTATGTAATAATACACTAAGGCATTTCATGTTCGTACGTACGTTATCACCTTTCACACACATTTAAAATCTCTATAATAATACGCTAAGGCATTTTATGTTCGTACGTACGTTATCACCTTTCACACACATTTAAAATCTCTATAATAATACGCTGAGGCATTTCATGTTCGTACGTACGTTATCACCTTTCACACACATTTAAAATCTATATAATAATACGCTAAGGCATTTCATGTTCGTACGTACGTTATCACCTTTCACACACGTTTAAAATCTCTATAATAATACGCTAAGGCATTTCATGTTCGTACGTACGTTATCACCTTTCACACACATTTAAAATCTCTATAATAATACGCTAAGGCATTTCATGTTCGTACGTATGTTATCACCTTTCACACACATTTAAAATCTCTATAATAATACGCTAAGGCATTTCATGTTCGTACGTACGTTATCACCTTTCACACACATTTAAAATCTCTATAATAATACGCTGAGGCATTTCATGTTCGTACATACGTTATCACCTTTCACACACATTTAAAATCTATATAATTATACGCTAAGGCATTTCATGTTCGTACGTACGTTATCACCTTTCACACACATTTAAAATCTCTATAATAATACGCTGAGGCATTTCATGTTCGTACGTACGTTATCACCTTTCACACACATTTAAAATCTATATAATAATACGCTAAGGCATTTCATGTTCGTACGTACGTTATCACCTTTCACACACGTTTAAAATCTCTATAATAATACGCTAAGGCATTTCATGTTCGTACGTACGTTATCACCTTTCACACACATTTAAAATCTCTATAATAATACGCTAAGGCATTTCATGTTCGTACGTATGTTATCACCTTTCACACACATTTAAAATCTCTATAATAATACGCTAAGGCATTTCATGTTCGTACGTACGTTATCACCTTTCACACACATTTAAAATCTCTATAATAATACGCTGAGGCATTTCATGTTCGTACGTACGTTATCACCTTTCACACACATTTAAAATCTATATAATAATACGCTAAGGCATTTCATGTTCGTACGTACGTTATCACCTTTCACACACATTTAAAATCTCTATAATAATACGCTAAGGCATTTCATGTTCGTACGTACGTTATCATCTTTCACACACATTTAAAATCTCTATAATAATACGCTGAGGCATTTCATGTTCGTACGTACGTTATCACCTTTCACACACATTTAAAATCTATATAATAATACGCTAAGGCATTTCATGTTCGTACGTACGTTATCACCTTTCACACACATTTAAAATCTCTATAATAATACGCTAAGGCATTTCATGTTCGTACGTACGTTATCACCTTTCACACACATTTAAAATCTCTATAATAATACGCTAAGGCATTTCATGTTCGTACGTACGTTATCACCTTTCACACACATTTAAAATCTCTATAATAATACGCTAAGGCATTTCATGTTCGTACGTACGTTATCACCTTTCACACACATTTAAAATCTATATAATAATACGCTGAGGCATTTCATGTTCGTACGTACGTTATCACCTTTCACACACATTTAAAATCTATATAATAATGCGCTAAGGCATTTCATGTTCGTACGTACGTTATCACCTTTCACACACATTTAAAATCTCTATAATAATACGCTGAGGCATTTCATGTTCGTACGTACGTTATCACCTTTCACACACATTTAAAATCTATATAATAATACGCTAAGGCATTTCATGTTCGTACGTACGTTATCACCTTTCACACACGTTTAAAATCTCTATAATAATACGCTAAGGCATTTCATGTTCGTACGTACGTTATCACCTTTTACACATTTAAAATCTATGTAATAATAAACTAAGGCATTTCATGTTCGTACGTACGTTATCACCTTTCACACACGTTTAAAATCTCTATAATAATACGCTAAGGCATTTCATGTTCGTACGTACGTACGTTATCACCTTTCATACACATTTAAAATCACTATAATAATACGCTAAGGCATTTCATGTTCGTACGTACGTTATCACCTTTCACACACATTTAAAATCTCTATAATAATACGCTAAGGCATTTCATGTTCGTACGTACGTTATCACCTTTCACACATTTAAAATCTCTATAATAATACGCTGAGGCATTTCATGTTCGTACGTACGTTATCACCTTTCACACACGTTTAAAATCTATATAATAATACGCTAAGGCATTTCATGTTCGTACGTACGTTATCACCTTTCACACACGTTTAAAATCTCTATAATAATACGCTAAGGCATTTCATGTTCGTACGTACGTTATCACCTTTCACACACGTTTAAAATCTATATAATAATACGCTAAGGTATTTCATGTTCGTACGTACGTTATCACCTTTCACACACATTTAAAATCTCTATAATAATACGCTGAGGCATTTCATGTTCGTACGTACGTTATCACCTTTCACACACATTTAAAATCTATATAATAATACGCTAAGGCATTTCATGTTCGTACGTACGTTATCACCTTTCACACACGTTTAAAATCTCTATAATAATACGCTAAGGCATTTCATGTTCGTACGTACGTTATCACCTTTCACACACGTTTAAAATCTCTATAATAATACGCTAAGGCATTTCATGTTCGTACGTACGTTATCACCTTTCACACACATTTAAAATCTCTATAATAATACGCTAAGGCATTTCATGTTCGTACGTACGTTATCACCTTTCACACACATTTAAAATCTATATAATAATACGCTAAGGCATTTCATGTTCGTACGTACGTTATCACCTTTCACACACATTTAAAATCTCTATAATAATACGCTAAGGCATTTCATGTTCGTACGTACGTTATCACCTTTCACACACATTTAAAATCTATATAATAATACGCTAAGGCATTTCATGTTCGTACGTACGTTATCACCTTTCACACACATTTAAAATCTCTATAATAATACGCTAAGGCATTTCATGTTCGTACGTACGTTATCACCTTTTACACATTTAAAATCTATGTAATAATACACTAAGGCATTTCATGTTCGTACGTACGTTATCACCTTTCACACACATTTAAAATCTCTATAATAATACGCTAAGGCATTTCATGTTCGTACGTACGTTATCACCTTTCACACACATTTAAAATCTCTATAATAATACGCTAAGGCATTTCATGTTCGTACGTACGTTATCACCTTTCACACACATTTAAAATCTGTATAATAATACGCTAAGGCATTTCATGTTCGTACGTACGTTATCACCTTTCACACACATTTAAAATCTATATAATAATACGCTGAGGCATTTCATGTTCGTACGTACGTTATCACCTTTCACACACATTTAAAATCTATATAATAATACGCTAAGGCATTTCATGTTCGTACGTACGTTATCACCTTTCACACACGTTTAAAATCTCTATAATAATACGCTAAGGCATTTCATGTTCGTACGTACGTTATCACCTTTTACACATTTAAAATCTATGTAATAATACACTAAGGCATTTCATGTTCGTACGTACGTTATCACCTTTCACACACGTTTAAAATCTCTATAATAATACGCTAAGGCATTTCATGTTCGTACGTACGTACGTTATCACCTTTCATACACATTTAAAATCTCTATAATAATACGCTAAGGCATTTCATGTTCGTACGTACGTTATCACCTTTCACACACATTTAAAATCTCTATAATAATACGCTAAGGCATTTCATGTTCGTACGTACGTTATCACCTTTCACACATTTAAAATCTCTATAATAATACGCTGAGGCATTTCATGTTCGTACGTACGTTATCACCTTTCACACACGTTTAAAATCTATATAATAATACGCTAAGGCATTTCATGTTCGTACGTACGTTATCACCTTTCACACACGTTTAAAATCTCTATAATGATACGCTAAGGCATTTCATGTTCGTACGTACGTTATCACCTTTCACACACATTTAAAATCTATATAATAATGCGCTAAGGCATTTCATGTTCGTACGTACGTTATCACCTTTCACACACGTTTAAAATCTCTATAATAATACGCTAAGGCATTTCATGTTCGTACGTACGTTATCACCTTTCACACACATTTAAAATCTCTATAATAATACGCTGAGGCATTTCATGTTCGTACGTACGTTATCACCTTTCACACACATTTAAAATCTATATAATAATACGCTAAGGCATTTCATGTTCGTACGTACGTTATCACCTTTCACCCACATTTAAAATATCTATAATAATACGCTGAGGCATTTTATGTTCGTACGTACGTTATCACCTTTCACACACATTTAAAATCTATATAATAATACGCTAAGGCATTTCATGTTCGTACGTACGTTATCACCTTTCACACACGTTTAAAATCTCTATAATAATACGCTAAGGCATTTCATGTTCGTACGTACGTTATCACCTTTCACACACATTTAAAATCTCTATAATAATACGCTGAGGCATTTCATGTTCGTACGTACGTTATCACCTTTCACACACATTTAAAATCTATATAATAATACGCTAAGGCATTTCATGTTCGTACGTACGTTATCACCTTTCACACACATTTAAAATCTCTATAATAATACGCTAAGGCATTTCATGTTCGTACGTACGTTATCACCTTTCACACACATTTAAAATCTCTATAATAATACGCTAAGGCATTTCATGTTCGTACGTACGTTATCACCTTTCACACACATTTAAAATCTCTATAATAATACGCTAAGGCATTTCATGTTCGTACGTACGTTATCACCTTTCACACACATTTAAAATCTATATAATAATACGCTGAGGCATTTCATGTTCGTACGTACGTTATCACCTTTCACACACATTTAAAATCTATATAATAATGCGCTAAGGCATTTCATGTTCGTACGTACGTTATCACCTTTCACACACATTTAAAATCTCTATAATAATACGCTGAGGCATTTCATGTTCGTACGTACGTTATCACCTTTCACACACATTTAAAATCTATATAATTATACGCTAAGGCATTTCATGTTCGTACGTACGTTATCACCTTTCACACACGTTTAAAATCTCTATAATAATACGCTAAGGCATTTCATGTTCGTACGTACGTTATCACCTTTTACACATTTAAAATCTATGTAATAATACACTAAGGCATTTCATGTTCGTACGTACGTTATCACCTTTCACACACGTTTAAAATCTCTATAATAATACGCTAAGGCATTTCATGTTCGTACGTACGTACGTTATCACCTTTCATACACATTTAAAATCTCTATAATAATACGCTAAGGCATTTCATGTTCGTACGTACGTTATCACCTTTCACACACATTTAAAATCTCTATAATAATACGCTAAGGCATTTCATGTTCGTACGTACGTTATCACCTTTCACACATTTAAAATCTCTATAATAATACGCTGAGGCATTTCATGTTCGTACGTACGTTATCACCTTTCACACACGTTTAAAATCTATATAATAATACGCTAAGGCATTTCATGTTCGTACGTACGTTATCACCTTTCACACACGTTTAAAATCTCTATAATAATACGCTAAGGCATTTCATGTTCGTACGTACGTTATCACCTTTCACACACATTTAAAATCTCTATAATAATACGCTAAGGCATTTCATGTTCGTACGTACGTTATCACCTTTCACACATTTAAAATCTCTATAATAATACGCTAAGGCATTTCATGTTCGTACGTACGTTATCACCTTTCACACACATTTAAAATCTATATAATAATGCGCTAAGGCATTTCATGTTCGTACGTACGTTATCACCTTTCACACACGTTTAAAATCTATATAATAATACGCTAAGGTATTTCATGTTCGTACGTACGTTATCACCTTTCACACACATTTAAAATCTCTATAATAATACGCTGAGGCATTTCATGTTCGTACGTACGTTATCACCTTTTACACATTTAAAATCTATGTAATAATACACTAAGGCATTTCATGTTCGTACGTACGTTATCACCTTTCACACACATTTAAAATCTCTATAATAATACGCTAAGGCATTTTATGTTCGTACGTACGTTATCACCTTTCACACACATTTAAAATCTCTATAATAATACGCTGAGGCATTTCATGTTCGTACGTACGTTATCACCTTTCACACACATTTAAAATCTATATAATAATACGCTGAGGCATTTCATGTTCGTACGTACGTTATCACCTTTCACACACATTTAAAATCTATATAATAATACGCTAAGGCATTTCATGTTCGTACGTACGTTATCACCTTTCACACATTTAAAATCTCTATAATAATACGCTGAGGCATTTCATGTTCGTACGTACGTTATCACCTTTCACACACGTTTAAAATCTATATAATAATACGCTAAGGCATTTCATGTTCGTACGTACGTTATCACCTTTCACACACGTTTAAAATCTCTATAATAATACGCTAAGGCATTTCATGTTCGTACGTACGTTATCACCTTTCACACACATTTAAAATCTCTATAATAATACGCTAAGGCATTTCATGTTCGTACGTACGTTATCACCTTTCACACACATTTAAAATCTCTATAATAATACGCTAAGGCATTTCATGTTCGTACGTACGTTATCACCTTTCACACATTTAAAATCTCTATAATAATACGCTAAGGCATTTCATGTTCGTACGTACGTTATCACCTTTCACACACATTTAAAATCTATATAATAATGCGCTAAGGCATTTCATGTTCGTACGTACGTTATCACCTTTCACACACGTTTAAAATCTATATAATAATACGCTAAGGTATTTCATGTTCGTACGTACGTTATCACCTTTCACACACATTTAAAATCTCTATAATAATACGCTGAGGCATTTCATGTTCGTACGTACGTTATCACCTTTCACACACATTTAAAATCTATATAATAATACGCTAAGGCATTTCATGTTCGTACGTACGTTATCACCTTTCACACACGTTTAAAATCTCTATAATAATACGCTAAGGCATTTCATGTTCGTACGTACGTTATCACCTTTCACACACGTTTAAAATCTCTATAATAATACGCTAAGGCATTTCATGTTCGTACGTACGTTATCACCTTTCACACACATTTAAAATCTCTATAATAATACGCTAAGGCATTTCATGTTCGTACGTACGTTATCACCTTTCACACACATTTAAAATCTATATAATAATACGCTAAGGCATTTCATGTTCGTACGTACGTTATCACCTTTCACACACATTTAAAATCTCTATAATAATACGCTAAGGCATTTCATGTTCGTACGTACGTTATCACCTTTCACACACATTTAAAATCTATATAATAATACGCTAAGGCATTTCATGTTCGTACGTACGTTATCACCTTTCACACACATTTAAAATCTCTATAATAATACGCTAAGGCATTTCATGTTCGTACGTACGTTATCACCTTTTACACATTTAAAATCTATGTAATAATACACTAAGGCATTTCATGTTCGTACGTATGTTATCACCTTTCACACACATTTAAAATCTCTATAATAATACGCTAAGGCATTTCATGTTCGTACGTACGTTATCACCTTTCACACACATTTAAAATCTCTATAATAATACGCTGAGGCATTTCATGTTCGTACGTACGTTATCACCTTTCACACACATTTAAAATCTATATAATAATACGCTAAGGCATTTCATGTTCGTACGTACGTTATCACCTTTCACACACATTTAAAATCTCTATAATAATACGCTAAGGCATTTCATGTTCGTACGTACGTTATCACCTTTCACACACATTTAAAATCTCTATAATAATACGCTGAGGCATTTCATGTTCGTACGTACGTTATCACCTTTTACACATTTAAAATCTATGTAATAATACACTAAGGCATTTCATGTTCGTACGTACGTTATCACCTCTCACACACATTTAAAATCTCTATAATAATACGCTAAGGCATTTCATGTTCGTACGTACGTTATCACCTTTCACACACATTTAAAATCTATATAATAATACGCTGAGACATTTCATGTTCGTACATACGTTATAACCTTTCACACACATTTAAAATCTATATAATAATACGCTAAGGCATTTCATGTTCGTACGTACGTTATCACCTTTCACACACATTTAAAATCTCTATAATAATACGCTAAGGCATTTCATGTTCGTACGTACGTTATCACCTTTCACACACATTTAAAATCTATATAATAATACGCTGAGACATTTCATGTTCGTACATACGTTATAACCTTTCACACACATTTAAAATCTATATAATAATACGCTAAGGCATTTCATGTTCGTACGTACGTTATCACCTTTCACACACATTTAAAATCTATATAATAATACGCTAATCATTTCATGTTCGTACGTACGTTATCACCTTTCACACACATTTAAAATCTCTATAATAATACGCTAAGGCATTTCATGTTCGTACATACGTTATCACCTTTCACACACATTTAAAATCTATATAATAATACGCTAATCATTTCATGTTCGTACATACGTTATCACCTTTCACACATTTAAAATCTATATAATACGCTGAGACATTTCATGTTCGTACGTACGTTATCACCTTTCACACACATTAAAAATCTATATAATAATACGCTAATCATTTCATGTTCGTACGTACGTTATCACCTTTCACACACATTTAAAATCTATATAATAATACGCTAAGGCATTTCATGTTCATACGTACGTTATCACCTTTCACACACATTTAAAATCTATATAATAATACGCTAAGGCATTTCATGTTCGTACGTACGTTATCACCTTTCACACACATTTAAAATCTCTATAATAATACGCTAAGGCATTTCATGTTCGTACGTACGTTATCACCTTTCACACACATTTAAAATCTATATAATAATACGCTAAGGCATTTCATGTTCGTACGTACGTTATCACCTTTCACACACATTTAAAATCTGTATAATAATACGCTAAGACATTTCATGTTCGTACGTACGTTATCACCTTTCACACACATTTAAAATCTATATAATAATACGCTAAGGCATTTCATGTTCGTACGTACGTTATCACCTTTCACACACATTTAAAATCTATATAATAATACGCTAAGGCATTTCATGTTCGTACGTACGTTATCACCTTTCACACTCATTTAAAAACATTCGATCGTTCGATCAGCAAAGATGGTGATTGCTGATTAATCTGATGTCGCTAAGGTAAGCAATTCTGACTTTACCCATCTTAAAATGAATTGTTCAAAAATTAAATTGTTGTCCCGTCGACTAAAACAGTACAATTATAAATTCATTTTAAAAAGTGACATCTGTTTAATTTATTTTAAGAATATTTAGCTGACAATTCTTTTCATGGCAAGAAGACAGAATATTTATTGTTTTAAAAACAATTAAATTTCTACAATTTTAAATAAATGAAGTAGCATTCCCAGTCCATCAGCCATTATTGTCCGACATTGACAAATTTACACCTTAATCCGCTCAACACGCAATTTCTTGCTTATTTCTGGTCCAATTTAAAAAATATATATATGAAAAGAAGATAATCTTTCTGAATATATAATTTGTATGTGCTTTTATCCATTGAATTATTTTTTACAGCGAGTTAAAACGGTATTCATTCAAACAACCAAAAATGCAAAATCTTTTTTTTTTCGAGACTCAATTTTACAATTTGTTTTTAAAAATTAAAGCAGCCAATCTTTATCAATATTTTTTGCAATTTTACAACCAATCAGAAGACACCTAAAACTACAACCAATCAGAAGACACCTAAAACTACAACCAATCAGAAGACACCTAAAACTACAACCAATCAGAAGACACCTAAAACTACAACCAATCAGAAGACACCTTAAACTACAACCAATCAGAAGACACCTTAAACTACAACCAATCAGAAGACACCTTAAACTACAACCAATCAGAAGACACCTTAAACTACAACCAATCAGAAGACACCTTAAACTACAACCAATCAGAAGACACCTTAAACTACAACCAATCAGAAGACACCTTAAACTACAACCAATCAGAAGACACCTTAAACTTCAACCAATCAGAAGACACCTTAAACTTCAACCAATCAGAAGACACCTTCAACTACAACCATATGAAATTTAAATGTTTTAACGTCAGACTTGTTTGCTAAACTTTCAATTTTGGAAAAACGAACATAGGAGTGAATCCTATACATAGTAATATATAAACATATGCACATACATAAGTTTATATAAATAAAGATAAATAAATATATGTGCTTTCATACCGTCACACAATAGTTAGCGAGTAAAATATGTGCCTTTTCCTAGCCCCATTTCAATTCAAATGCTATTTCAAATGTAAGCACGACAGACTGACCTATAAACTGAACTTCTCGTAGCCTGACACATCTATGAAAATGCTATTTCAAACTTAAGCATGACAGACTGACCTATAAACTGAACTTCTTGTAGCCTGACACATCTATGAAAATGCTATTTCAAACTTAAGCATGACAGACTAACCTATGGACTGAACAAATCCGAGCCTGACAGACCGTTGAAAATGCTATTTCAAACTTAAGCATCGCTGATGAAAATGATGTTTTAAATTTAAGCGTGACAAACTAACTTAACTAATCCGAGCCTGACAGACCGTTGAAAATGCTATTTCAGACATAAGCATGGCAGACCAACGAATAGAGATGTATGGATGCGTTTCAAAAACATTAAACTGTTTTCAAGACATGTTTCCCCTTTTTAAGATTTACAGATGCTCTGATAAAAAGCATCTGTAAAAAATTCCATGAAAACTGAAAAATGTTTCGGATCTGTTAGCAAAACAAATGTCTAATCTTTCTCGCTCTCTCTTTTTCAGATTAAACACAAATTCTTGGCCTCTTTTTTGCCGTGGAAGGAATTTTACTCATGGTTTTTTTGTTTTTTTTCTGATATCAGCTCTGCCGTCCAAAGAACTTTATCTCTTTGAAAGAGAGGAATCTGAACAAATTTCCAAGTTTCAAAATTCGATTTGAAAAAAGAAATTCTTTAAATGTTATAATCAACCAATATAAAAATTAAAAATAAATAAATTTAAAAAAAAAATTCTTTAAATGTTATAACCAACCAATATAAAAATGAAAAATTAATAAATTAAAAAAAAAAAATTGTTTTCTTTGCACAACTGATAAATCTTTCCAAAGTTTTGTTGGCGCCGAAACAGATCTTTTTGACAGATTTCATTTTGTTGTATTTTTTCAGGGCATCTGAATGGCTTTTGCTTGTGTTCTGATAGACAGATTCTGACAGATGAAAATATATTCATTTATTATAGACAACTTGTTAATACAGTGAAAATGAATTCAGAATGTCTCAAGAACGTTCTAGGTGAAAAAAGGATTGTTTCGTCTTATAAGGAGATATTGGGTACACATGTTCATTTCGGTTGGCGCCATGTGCGTTTGCGTTTTACAGTGTGTATGAATGGAGTAGACATGTAGATCTGTGTGTATATTAGCATGTCTGTTTTGCCAATGAGAGAGTGTTTGTACGAATTTGTATGTATGTGCGTTCGGTGGCCGGCGTGTATGTGCTGTCATGAAGCATACAGTGGTTCTGTGAATGTCTCTCATCATATGTGCGCTGCTTGCCGAGGGCCTTTTTGCCCCAAAGGGCCTAGGATGGATTGTATCGTGTACACATGTGTTGTCTCTGACAAAAAAAGGCCGGAAAGAGGAAGAAAAACGCTGTGTTTGAGTTTTTATAGTATGCATAAGATTTGGAAGTGAATATAATTTTTGCTGTGATTGATTGAAAGAAACTACTAATTTGAACTTTTGTCTGATCGAGAGTCGATACGTAAAAACAACATTTACTGCCGCTGCTGTTTCGAACATAGTGTTGTATGAGAATATATCTGCTAGGAATCGGCATTCCGGCAGTTCACTATCTTACAATTGTTGCATAATAAGAGCGAGAGACATGACCCCGTGGGTGATGTTACAGCAGAAGTTGGTAGACGGCGGTCAATCAGTAGACAGTAGCTTGATACGGACGCATATTGAGGGCACTCGTACGGAGCACACACCAGCCTGGTTGGGCGTTTAGGTACAAGTAAAACCTTCAGTTTTGAACCTCAGCTTACGGCAAAAAGAATCCGTGTCGACACAAGAATTTGTAGTTTCGGATCTTTATTGAAATCCTTTAAATTAAAGATGGACCAGCCACATGTTTGGTACAGTAGTGGATAACATTGTAAATTAAAGATGGCACAGCCAGATGTTTGGGGCAGTAGTGGATAACATTGTAAATTAAAGATGGCACAGCCACATGTTTGGGGCAGTAGTGGATAACATTGTAAATTAAAGATGGCACAGCCACATGTTTGATACAGTAGTGGATAACATTGTAAATTAAAGATGGCACAGCCAGATGTTTGGGGCAGTAGTGGATAACATTGTAAATTAAAGATGGCACAGCCACATGTTTGGGGCAGTAGTGGATAACATTGTAAATTAAAGATGGCACAGCCACATGTTTGATACAGTAGTGGATAACATTGTAAATTAAAGATGGCACAGCCACATGTTTGGGGCAGTAGTGGATAACATTGTAAATTAAAGATGGCACAGCCACATGTTTGGGGCAGTAGTGGATAACATTGTAAATTAAAGATGGCACAGCCACATGTTTGATACAGTAGTGGATAACATTGTAAATTAAAGATGGCACAGCCACATGTTTGATACAGTAGTGGATAACATTGTAAATTAAAGATGGCACAGCCACATGTTTGGGGCAGTAGTGCATAACATTGTAAATTAAAGATGGCGCAGCCACATGTTTGATACAGTAGTGGATAACATTGTAAATTAAAGATGGCACAGCCACATGTTTGGTACAGTAGTGGATAACATTGTAAATTAAAGATGGCACAGCCAGATGTTTGGGACAGTAGTGGATAACATTGTAAATTAAAGATGGCACAGCCACATGTCTGGGGCAGTAGTGGATAACATTGTGAATTAAAGATGGAACAGCGACATGTTTGGTACAGTAGTGGATAACATTATAAATTAAAGATGGCACAGCCACATGTTTGGTACAGTAGTGGATAACATTGTAAATTAAAGATGGCACAGCCACATGTTTGATACAGTAGTGGATAACATTGTAAATTAAAGATGGCACAGCCACATGTTTGGGGCAGTAGTGGATAATATTGTAAATTAAAGATGGCACAGCCACATGTTTGATATAGTAGTGGATAACATTGTAAATTAAAGATGGCACAGCCACATGTTTGGGGCAGTAGTGGATAACATTGTAAATTAAAGATGGTACAGCCACATGTTTGGGGCAGTAGTGGATAACATTGTAAATTAAAGATGGCACAGCCACATGTTTTGGGCATTAGTGGATAACATTGTAAATTAAAGATGGCACAGCCACATGTTTGGTACAGTAGTGGATAACATTGTAAATTAAAGATGGCACAGCCACATGTTTGGTACAGTAGTGGATAACATTGTAAATTAAAGATGGCACAGCCAGATGTTTGGTACAGTAGTGGATAACATTGTAAATTAAAGATGGCACAGCCACATGTTTGATACAGTAGTGGATAACATTGTAAATTAAAGATGGCACAGCCACATGTTTGGGGCAGTAGTGGATAACATTGTAAATTAAAGATGGCACAGCCACATGTTTGGGGCAGTAGTGGATAACATTGTAAATTAAAGATGGCACAGCCACATGTTTGGGACAGTAGTGGATAACATTGTAAATTAAAGATGGCGCAGCCACATGTTTGGTACAGTAGTGGATAACATTGTAAATTAAAGATTGCACAGCCAGATGTTTGGGGCAGTAGTGGATAACATTGTAAATTAAAGATGGCACAGCCACATGTTTGGGGCAGTAGTGGATAACATTGTAAATTAAAGATGGCACAGCCACATGTTTGGGGCAGTAGTGGATAACATTGTAAATTAAAGATGGCACAGCCACATGTTTGGGGCAGTAGTGGATAACATTGTAAATTAAAGATGGCACAGCCACATGTTTGGGGCAGTAGTGGATAACATTGTAAATTAAAGATGGCACAGCCACATGTTTGGGGCAGTAGTGGATAACATTGTAAATTAAAGATGGCACAGCCACATGTTTGGGGCAGTAGTGGATAACATTGTAAATTAAAGATGGCACAGCCACATGTTTGGGGCAGTAGTGGATAACATTGTAAATTAAAGATGGCACAGCCACATGTTTGATACAGTAGTGGATAACATTGTAAATTAAAGATGGCACAGCCACATGTTTGGGGCAGTAGTTGATAACATTGTAAATTAAAGATGGCACAGCCAGATGTTTGGGGCAGTAGTGGATAACATTGTAAATTAAAGATGGCACAGTCACATGTTTGGGGCAGTAGTGGATAACATTGTAAATTAAAGATGGCACAGCCACATGTTTGATACAGTAGTGGATAACATTGTAAATTAAAGATGGCACAGCCACATGTTTGGGGCAGTAGTGGATAACATTGTAAATTAAAGATGGCACAGCCACATGTTTGGGGCAGTAGTGGATAACATTGTAAATTAAAGATGGCACAGCCACATGTTTGATACAGTAGTGGATAACATTGTAAATTAAAGATAGCACAGCCACATGTTTGGTACAGTAGTGGATAACATTGTAAATTAAAGATGGCACAGCCACATGTTTGGGGCAGTAGTGGATAGCAACAACAGAAACAGGGCGATGCATCGCCCTGTAAGCGGGACCACGAATCTGCTGTCTGAAACCCCATGTAGAGGAATACCCCCCCCCCCCGAAAACGGGGCTACCTGTTGGCCGTGGGTGGCGACCTCTGATGTCTTAGGACGGGATCCTGGTGGCTTAGCGGTCCATGGCCTAGTTGCATAAATGGTCACGTGATTTGCAACACTCTACTTTGGCCCTTACTTCGGCTAGACGGGAGGTTAGAGAGGCCCGATCTGATCAATCAGCCAGTTACGTCTTGCCCTAGCACTTCTTCTATCAGTTTCTCCGATCGTTAACAATATTAAAATTGATTAACTTCATAGTTAATGCTAGAAGGCGGTGGCAAGGGTCAATCAACTTGAAAGATATATGACTGTAATATGGTTGTGTGCCCCCCCCGGACGTTTCGCTATAAGTGGGTAGAGAAATTGATGGAACACAGGTGCTTGTAATCACGATCAGGTTGAGTATACTATTCCTGTAGCTATGTCAAGGCGATTGGGTTTCCCCCTTGGCAATTCCCATAGTTGACTCCGTGGTGGGTAGGGAGCAGGAATGATGAATAAAAAAACAAACAATTTATGGCTCCTAACAGAATCACGAAAAGAATGCATAGGGACACAAGCTCTGAACGAGAAGAAAAAGAAAACGACCAAAGTAGATTCCCAAGATTTATTGTCCTGGAAGCATTAGAAGAACCAAATCTTGCTACATTATCTCCCTTCGTCATTGAGAAAATAATTTCGCCTTATATGACGCCTAAGGTTGTTAAGAAATTGGCCAATGGAAACATACTGGTCGAAGTCGAGAATAAAAGACATGCAGATTTTCTGCTAAAAATGAAAATTTTTCATAATAAAACAATTACATCTTACCCGCATCAATACTTAAATATTTCAAAAGGAGTAATAAGGAGCCAAGAGCTCTCCTTGTGTTCTATAGAAGAAATAAAAGAAGAATTAAAATCTTAAGGAGTAATCGAGGTGAAGCGAATCTCTATAAAAAGAGAAAACAAGATCATCCAAACAAACACATACGTGATGACATTTGATATGCCGACGATACCACCAAAAATGAAGATAGGATATACAATTGAAAAGGTTGAATAATATATCCCTAATCCTCTTCGGTGTTACAAATGCCAAAAATATGGACATCACGAAAGCAAATGTAACGTAAGAAACACAGGTGGAAAATGTGGGGGAAAAGACCCTGACCACTCTATGGGAATCATACATGCGCAAACTGTGGTGGTGACCACCCAGTTTATGCCAAAATTTGTGAGAGATGGAAGAGGGAAAAGGAAATACTGACAGTAAAATACACTAGAAACATTTCCTTCCAAGAAGCAAGAAAGGTGGTTGAAACCACTAGTAGAGGAAAAACATTCTCAGGCTGTGTCCCCAGTGGTGAATAAAGAGGAGGACAGTAAATACAAAAATTAATAGAAAGGTTGCTTCAGCTTGGACTGGGAGACTGGCCAGCATTCCAAAATACAATTAGAAAAGAATATGAGGAACCGAAAGCAAAAGTTCGAAAGCAGCAGGTGGAACCAAGAGAGGAAAGTATTATCATTGTGCTGCTTACTCAAACGGTTGCCTTCATCCAAGATGCACTACCACAGTCCAAAAACAAGTGATGCAACTGAATCTACTCTGAAAAAGAAAGTGGTCCGAAAAGATCCAAATAAAAAATCTCCAAGTAAAAACAAAATCTCCATGCAAAGAGCCTCCAGGTAAAAATCCTGAACCTGACCTAGAGCAGGATGATTAAAGCAGCAAATAAGAATGCTGGCAAGAAAATGTTGGCAAACTAAATTCCGATTTTCTCAAGCAAAAACAAAATGTGTCCATTTTTGTCAGAAGAGAAAATTGCACAACGACCCAAGCCTGAAACTTGAAAGGATGGAAATTCCAGTTGTAGATCAATATAAATTCTTAAGGGTAATCTTCGACAGAAAATTGACCTTTATTCCCCACCTGAAATATTTAAGGGCTAAATGTAATAGAACATTACAACTACTACGTGTGATAGCCCACACTGAGTGGGGTGCAGACCGAAACACTATACTAAAACTATATAGGTCGTTGATTAGATCCAAATTGGACTATGGTAATTTTTATATATCGATCAGCCAGAAAGACCTATCTAAAAATACTTGACCCGATCTACCATGGAGGACTACGGTTAGTCCTTGGAGCCTTCAGAACATCGCCTGTTGAGAGTTTCTATGTAGAAGCTGACGAGGCACCTGCAGATATCAGAGGTGAGAAATTAGCTCCGCCGTATTATGTAAAACTGAAATCCTGTTCATCAAATCCTGCATATGATGGTACATTCAATCCAAAATACAGGGAATTATTCCAAAGGAATGAAAGGGCTATAAGACCCTTTGGCCTTCGAATGGAAATGATCAACAAAGAAGCAGGATTGGACCTGACAAAAATACATGATACCATAAACCAAAGATCCCACCTTGGACCATAAGGATCCCAAAGATCATACTAACCTTAAGCAGACTACACAAGTAAAAAAAAACATCCTCTAATTTTCCACGAGGAATTAGAGAAAGTCAAAGACAATTATCCAAGACATATGCACATCTTCCCAGATGGATCAAAACATGAAGAAGCAACAGGTTGTGCTGCAATTTACAACAATAATGTAAATAAGAAGCGTCTCCCAAGTGACACTTCCATTTTTAACGCAGAAGCATGTGCAGTAGATATGGCGCTTAATTTTATTTTCAAATCCAAAAATAAAAAATTCATTATCTTTTCGGACTCTTTGTCTATTAATATCACTACACAACAGGAAATTTGACAATCCATTGGTGACCAAATTGCTTTGTAAAATTGAATATTTGTCAAAGGATAATAAAATATTACTGTGTTGGATCCCAAGTCATATCTGAATCAGAGGAAACGACAAGGCTGATAGGATGGCCAGATCTGCCTTAGGCATGGGTCAGGAGACCATTTTTAAGATTCCCTATACAGATTTTAAAACGAAGATCAACAAATATATCCAACAACAAAAACAACAACGTTGGAGTAACAATACCCA
>OY744534.1:87603845-87618845 GCA_963556195.1 Sepiola atlantica | reverse complement strand
ATATGTATATATTATATATTATATATATATTTATATGTATATATTATATATTATATATATATTTATATGTATATATTACATATTATATATATATTTATATGTATATATTATATATATATTTATATATTTATATGTATATATTATATTTTATATGTATATATTATATATTTTATATGTATATATTATATATATATTTATATGTATATATTATATATATATTTATATGTATATATTATATATATATTTATATGTGTATATTATATATATTTATATGTGTATATTATATATATTTATATGTATATATTATATATTATATATATGTATATGTATATATTATATATTATATATATATTTATATGTATATATTATATATATTCATGTATATATAATATATGTATATATTTATATGTATATATTATATATATTCATGTATATATAATATATGTATATATTTATATGTATATATTATATATATTCATGTATATATAATATATGTATATATTTATATGTATATATTATATATATTCATGTATATATAATATATGTATATATTTATATGTATATATTATATATATTTATGTATATATAATATATGTATATATTTATATGTATATATTATATATATATTTATATGTATATATATTATTTATATGTATATATTATATATATTTATATGTATATATTATATATGTATATGTATATAATTATATGTATATATTATATATGTATAGTTATATGTATATATTACATATGTATATTTATATGTATATAGTATATATTATATATATATTTATATGTATATATTATATATGTATTTATATGTATATATTATATATATATATATTTATATGTATATATTATATATGTATTTATATGTATATATTATATATATATATATTTATATGTATATATTATATTATATATATATATTTATATGTATATATTATATTATATATATATATTTATATGTATATATTATATCATATATATATATATTTATATGTATATATCATATTTTATATATATATTTATATGTATATATTATATATGATATATATATTTATATGTATATACTATATATTATATATATTTATATGAGTATATGAAAGGATAAAAATAATCCGACGTAAAAATGGAAAAGCGGAAGACCTTTTCGCTCAACGTTTCGCCCAAATTTCACGTGGGCTTTGTCAAGAGCGGACGAAGAATACAAAAATTACATATATTTATATGTATATGTCATATTATATATATATATATTTATATGTATATATATATATATATATTATATATATATTTATATGTATATATTATATGTATATATATTTATTTGCATGATAATATATATATATTTATATGTATATTTATATATATATAATATATATATTTATATGTATATATATTATATATATATATTTATATGTATATATATTATATATATATATATATATACATATATATGATATATATATATTGATATGCATATATGATATATTATATATATATTTATCTGTATTATTATATATACATATATTATATATATATTGATATGTATATATGATATATTATATATATATTTATATGTATATATATTATATATATACATATATATTTATATGTATATATATTATATATATATACATATATATTATATATATATTGATATGTATATATGATATATTATATATATATTTATATGTATATATATATTATATATGCATATATATTATATATATATTGATATGTATATATGATATATTATATATATATATTTATATGTATATTATATATACATATATATATATTTATATGTATATATTATATATATTTATATGTATATATTATATATATTTATATATATTTATCAGGGCTGGCGCGACAGTTATATAAGTGTGTGGGGGGGGGGGCTCTCCTTAAAAGTGGGGGGGGGCCCACATTGCGCCCAGAATGCCAAATATTGGAATAAATTCAATATCTTGACTAAAAATGATCGTTTGATAGTGATTGGGAGCTCGTTAAAAGCGGAATGGAATTCGTTTGGTGATAGAAAAAGAAAAAATTTTAATATTTAAATCTTTTGGCGTCTGGGCTCAAATTACCTTATTTGGGCATATTGGGGAAAATCACTGTTTGAGGCATATTTTGATTCAAAATGATCCTCTGGTAGCGGTTGATGGCTCGTTAGAAGCGGAATGGAATACTCTTGGTGATAGATAAAGAAACATTAAAAAAATTCAATTTTTTGGCGTCTGGGCCCAAACTACCATATTAGGGCATTTTGGACCCAAATTAGACATTTCTGCTGACCAAATGTAAAGTTCAACAGTTCACGGTTTAGGTCATTTGTAGTTGATGAAATAAATGGATTTGTGCAAGTTTTCTATAATATGCGTGTTAAAGGTGTATGATTTTGAAAATTTAAATGTATCGGGGTCTGCAAGTATCTTGGTGTTTATTGAATTAAATAGGAAGTCGATTCGATCAAGAAATTGTAGCCGCCATGTTGAATGATTAAATGTTGCAGGAACTGTGTTCGTTCATTCCATTCGCTTAATTCCGGAATGAATATAAATATAGAAGTCATAGGTAGAAATAGAAATAACGTAATCTGATATTCACGGAAAATCATCGGAGTGAACGGGAGTGGTCATTAAGTCTTTGCGTATTGCTTTATATTATGTAGTAAATTAATACCAACCAAATAATAAATAAGAACGGAGTCTTTTGTGAAAATTAAACTGTGTTTATTAGTTCCCGGTGTCGATGAGTGGAGTGACAGTACAGAATTGTCAGGGAGAAAAGTTTTTGCTACCACCTATATGGAGTTGGTTTGGTGGAGAGTCGTAGATGGTGGGCCAAATGTAATATTTAGTGTTTGTTGGTAAAAAATAATGAAAATTTACTATAACACGCTCGAGTGAATA
Source organism: Sepiola atlantica (assembly GCA_963556195.1). Classification (NCBI taxonomy): domain Eukaryota; kingdom Metazoa; phylum Mollusca; class Cephalopoda; order Sepiida; family Sepiolidae; genus Sepiola; species Sepiola atlantica. The sequence continues at coordinate 87,615,921 of OY744534.1, read as the reverse complement.
AGCGTAATGAATTGGTGAGTTTAGTAGCCTGTGATGGATGTGGTTATTTTCTTATTAAGCAGATATGTACAGGGGAAAAATCCTCTCTACTTTATATATATATAATAATAATAATAATAATAATAATAAAAGAAAAGAAGAAGAAGATTTTGTATAAAAACTCCTAATTCTGTTATTCCGGTTGATTGTCTGCCGCTGTCTTCAAAAAAGGAAAGCAAATAAATTGTGATTCACAGCTAAACTAAAGAAATGCAAAAATCAGTTTAATTCAAGTTTCACGTGTTTTGCTTCGGGGTGTCGATTTTTTGAAGAAGAAGATGAAAGTCCGTTAATATACCTATAGAATAGGGACCTTTAACAAAAACTCACCCATTTCGCTTGTTTTTCGGCAAATTTGAGATAAAATTGATTGTTGGTCTTATAATGTAATGATGACAATATAAGACCACCAATCAATTAATAGATAAGCTAATTAGATTAAAATAAACACATGCATATCAACTTAATTATTGATGAGCGTAAAGTGGGGTGCCCAAGTCAAAAAGTGAGGGGGCTTGAGCCGCCCCCTGCCCCCCCCCCCGGTGCCGCCGTCCATGTTTATATGTATATATGATATATTAGAATAGATATGAAACTAAAAGTAAACTTTTAGTAGAAAGAACCTATAGTGAAATGGTAAAAGCTCAATATACGACATAGAGCAATTTCACCCATCATTTAAAAAAATATTTTTTCAAATGTTGAATTTTGGCTTTTCTATTGCCAACTTATCTATCTGTATAATTCCTCTGATGATAAGATCTCGATCTTTGAAAAGCCTTGGCTTAAGGAAAGAATAATAAACATAATTTTATTACAGAATATACCTTGCATTGAACAATCGAAGTTTGATATAAATTTGGACATTCGTGCATGTTTATCACTCTTTGTCCATCTATCTTTATATTATATATTATATATATATTTATATATATTTATATGTATATATTATACATATATATATATATATATATATATATATATATATATATATGAATGAGAGAGAGAGAGAGAGAGGCTACGCGTATGATTGTTTACTAATTTGTTTAGATTGTGGAACCCTTGCTCCACTATGAACTTCTTATTGAGAAGGCATCTTTCAGAGGCTGTCCATTGTCTCTCGGTACTTGTTGGTAGCAAATAGAAGAGGCTAAATCATTTTTTGATGTCGGCAGTTTTTGATCTTATTTTGTCATCGTTTAATACGGGGAACCTGTCGTCAGCGGTGTTTGGTTTCGACTCCCCTGGTCATGGAGGGCAGACCGAATTGGTGTAAGGGTCGCCCTGAAAAAGGAGGAAGCTGCTACAATTATTAGCATTTCTCCCCCCCCCCCCTCTCTAATTCATGGCGCCATACACATCTTTAGTTCTCTCTCTCTCTCTCTCTCTTTCTCATTCTTTTCCCCTCTCTCTCTTTCATTCTCTCTTTCTCTCTCTACCTCTCTTTTCCTTTCTCTCTCTCTCTCACTCTCTCTCATTCTCTTCCTCTCTCTCTCTTCTTCTCTCTCTCATTCTCTCTCTCTCATTCTCTTCCTCTCTTTCATTCTCTCTTTCTCTCTTTTCTTGTCTCTCTTCATTCTCTCTCCTTCTTTCTCTCCTTCTCGGTCTCTTTCTCTCTAATTAATGGCACCATACACATCTTTAGTTCTCTCTCTCTCTCTCTCTCTTTCATTCTCTCTTTCACTCTCTTCTTCTCTTTTTCTCTCTCTTCCTCTTTCGCTCTCTCTTTCTCTCTCTCTCATTCTCTCTTTCTCTCTCACTCTCTCTCTCTTCCATTCTCTTCCTCTCTTTTTCTCTCTCTCTCTTTCATTCTCTCTTTCACTCTCTCTCTCTCTCTTTCATTCTCTCTTTCACTCTCTTCCTCTCTTTTTCTCTCTCTTCCTCTTTCGCTCTCTCTTTCTCTCTCTCATTCTCTCTTTCTCTCTCACTCTCTCTCTCTTCCACTCTCTTCCTCTCTTTCTCTCTCTCTCTTTCATTCTCTCTTTCACTCTCTTCCTCTCTTTTTCTCTCTCTCTCTTTCATTCTCGCTTTCACTCTCTTCCTCTCTTTTTCTCTCTGTTCCTCTTTCTCTCTCTTTCTCATTCTCTTCCTCTCTTTTTCTCTCTCCTCTCTCTCTCATTCTCTTAATAAGACATTTTTAGGTGCGTTCTCGTATCTATGTTTGGTCCGTCCGTCCGTCCGTCCGTCCGTCCGTCCGTCCGTCCATCCGTCCGTCAATATGTCACGTTTCAGTTTGAACAAAATATTTTAATCGCCGAACGCGCAAAGTGAATGGACGCATCTGATAAAAGTCTATGGCCTATCACTCTTGAATTTAAAATAGAATTTTCGTTGGTCTGTCACTCTTGAATTTAAAATAGAATTTTCGTTGGTCTGTCACTCTTGAATTTAAAATAGAATTTTCGTTGGTCTGTCACTCTTGAATTTAAAATAGAATTTTCGTTGGTCTATCACTCTTGAATTTAAAATAGAATTTTCGTTGGTCTGTCACTCTTGAATTTAAAATAGAATTTTCGTTGGTCTGTCACGAGTGAGTTTTAATAATATTTTCATTAAGCTGGAACTTTTCCGTTTGAACCAATATATTTCGGTAATTTGAAACGCTTCCATTTGAAATAGAATTTTGGTTAATCCGTTATTTTTAACTTTTACACCAGTTCATCCCAAACAGGGCACACTGCCACTGAGATGCAAGGGGCTACTGTGAATTAGGGGACAGATTTATGGAGGAATCATAAGTGGGGAGTTGTGCAGCCAGACACTTGTTCACATTACATTTAAATTTCTGCATGTTAATACAATCGGGGAAATAGGGAGCAGGGAGGGAATTCCAAAGGCAAGCGGTTCGCGGAACGAAGCTATTAGAGTAGAACGAGGAAAGAAGCTATTAGAGTAGAAAGCCTTCCGGCACTTGGGGACATCTACAGTGAAGGGGTGTGATTTTGCTGTTTGTTGAGTTGGTCGGTATTTTCATCGCAGAACGTTCAGATTGAATGGACGCATCGTAAGAAGGAAGCTGTTCTTGTTTATATCAAGTTATGATCTGTTTTTCACTCGTTTCCCAGATAGAATTGATGTTAGGGTCTCGGCCCCCTTCTACAATGGAGAAGCTGTCTATGTGCGTGCAGGTGCGTCGTAATGGTCAAGTGATGGTGGGGACCGCGCGACGGCGGCGGGGGGTAAGGATCAGGGGGGGCGCTGAAGCCATATTTCTTGTTAAGTCACGTTCAACACATCTGTTTCCTTGATAGAAAAGAATAGATCAAAAGCCCGACAGAATAAAAAATCCCACCAACACCTCAAAACCCCTAAACCTCCCTGAAACCCCGAAGTGTTTTGTTAATGTTTTCTGTCGTGAGTTTTATTATTAACAACTCCGTTGTCGATGTCAGCGTATCCCCGCCTTGCTATTATTAGACGTGTTTTGCAGCTAATAATTTTTTTTTTAATGTTTCTAGTTAGGGGCATTTTTTTCTTTCTCCTGTTCCCCCCCCCCCGTCATCGGAAGAGGGAAGGGGTTCTAGAAGCAGGATATTTGATAGGAAACTAAAGCGAAATGAGGAGGGGACTAAAAACAAACGAACGAAACCGCAGGAAAAAGATGGAAATATTTGTGAACACCGCGAAGATGACATCATTTATTGGTTGTTGAAATTATTGGAATAGTCTCGAAGAATCTTTTCAAGCACTTTATAGTTGTTTTTTCTTCCTACCCTATTTCCTAGACTTATCAAGTACTCCAGCTATATCTACCTCTCCAAATCCCCATGAGTATGACACAAAACTGTATCCGGCGGCGCTGCCCCTCTCCCCTCTGTAAAACATTCACAGCAACACCTCTAGTTTCAATCACTGTAAAAAAATCCTTTCCTTCTCCGTGTACCTAAGACTAAACGGAACTTCCATGAACAAAGTTTCTTTCCAAGAACTTCCATGAACAAAGTTTCTTTCCAAGAACTCTCATGAACAAAGTTTCTTTCCAAGAACTTCCATGAACAAAGTTTCTTTCCAAGAACTTCCATGAACAAAGTTTCTTTCCAAGAACTTCCATGAACAATGTTTCTTTCCAAGCACTTCCATGAACAAAGTTTCTTTCCAAGAACTCCCATGAACAAAGTTTTTTTCCAAGAACTTCCATGAACAAAGTTTCTTTCCAAGAACTTCCATGAACAAAGTTTCTTTCCAAGAACTCCCATGAACAAAGTTTCTTTCCAAGAACTCCCATGAACAAAGTTTCTTTCCAAGAACTTCCATGAACAAAGTTTCTTTCCAAGAACTTTCATGAACAAAGTTTCTTTCTAAGAACTCCCATGAACAAAGTTTATTTTCAAGAACTTCCATGAACAAAGTTTCTTTCCAAGAACTTCCATGAACAAAGTTTCTTTCCAAGAACTTCCATGAACAAAGTTTCTTTCCAAGAACTTCCATGAACAAAGTTTCTTTCCAAGAACTTCCATGAACAAAGTTTATTTCCAAGAACTTCTCATCAGTAGAATACAATACTACCAGGATTCTTCCAAGCTGAATATAATATAATAGTTCTAACAATTTCTTTTAGAGCCGCCCACTTAAGTAATCAAACTCTGACCATTAAACCCATCTTTTCAAATCCTCTCATGGTGTTGTTTATCGTCAATTGACAACCTCATTAACCTTTATCCTCGAGTAGCCTTCGGGCCTTGATAAGCGGTGACACATTAGTATAAAAATACCCAATTTGAGAGCTTAGGTGAGCGTGGGAGTCACCCTTTTATTAGTATTACTCCAAGTTCTACTCCGACCTGAAGTGGCAATACCTGTTAGAGTCCCAACTGTGAGTTAACTACAATTTGTCCGGCGTATGACTTGAAACTTCATCCGATGGTGAGGCCTTAATTTATGAGCTTTGGGGAGTTTGAAATGACTCCTTAGTTGCCATTACTCCCAGGTCCACTCCGACTCGGGGGAGTGGTAGTACCTGTCAGGGTCTCATCTATTGGTTAAATAGAAGCTGTGGGTTACAAACTATTTAGAACATAAATTAAGCCACGAACCATCCATATACAAAACATATATGTACAGCAGGACTAAATATTTGCTTAGAGTGTTGGAAGTAGCAGCGACAGTAAATGTTGTTTTACGTATCGACTTTCGATTAGACAAAACCTCCAATTCGCGAATACTATAACAACCCAAACACACAGCTTTCTTCTTTTTTTCCGATATTTTTCAACACACGTGCGCACGTCACAATCTAGCTTAGGCCCTCTGGGACCAGAAAACCCTGGGCAAGCAGCACACACATGATGTGACACATTCACAGACCACTGTATGCATAGCGACAGCACATACACGTCGCTCACCGAACGCACGTACACATAAGTTCATGCATGCATTCGTTCACTGGCAAAACAAGCACGCTAATATTTACCCACATATACATGACTATCCCATTTACACACACTGTAACATGCAAACGCACACGGCGACAGCCGAAATGAGTACATGTAATCTATTACAGATCAAAACACGTTCTTTCATCTAGAACGTTCTTGGACACTTTGAACTCCCATTCTTAATGAACTCTATCTTTCGTTGACTTAACAAATTGTCCGTAAAAAAATTATTATTTTGTAAAAAACACCGTCGCCATTCTTTCATTTGATAATGTCCTATCTTCAACAAAACGCACCGTCACCAAAATACCCAGATTCGTTTGATCGCGACAGTTATACTCTGGCCGATGAATCGAACCATCTGTCGCCAGATCCCCTACAATCTTGCAAACAGCACCTGGTATTCCAGAGCAGGCATCCATTAAATACTGAAATCTCGACTTCGGTTACCTTATTATATTATATTAGGAGTAAAGGGTCCAAATGTGGGCTATATTTAGTTTAATTTACTTTTATGCAAAGGGTGTATAAAAAAGGGGTGGAAGCCCTTCGTACAAATTCAGATACCTTCGATTTTTGTTAAAGTTTAACAATAGATATCTATTACGCATCAATTAATAAATGTTCCTTAAATTTCAGTGTCTTTGGAGCATTTTAAAGTTTTTTTTGTAGAGGGGCATTTTTTTATGGCATTCGGTTATCTAGTTGGGAGAGAATCTCTAATCGATCTTGCTTGATTTTAATTAGAGTTCGAGTGGAATTTGTAAACTCACCGTTAAACTGTATCGATAATTGATCGAGTGTCTCTTTACTGGTGATAGTTGGATGGTCGTCGAGGTATTCCCTGATCCATTCCGATTCAATACATTCAGAAAAACATGGTAGGTTTCGTGGCGGACGTAATTTAAATTTTTTTTTATTTTTTCAACATAGTTCACCCCAAACAAGGCATGCCACCACTGTAGACGTAAGGGGCTACTGAGAAAAAAGAAAAGGGGAGAAGGTTGGGGGGGGGGGGGGTCAACCTAAATTGGGATCTGCGCAGCGAGATGTCTGTTTACATTACTTTTAAATTTCCGCATGTCAGTACTGTCGGGGAAACAGGGGACAGGGAGGGAGTTCCAGAGGCCAGCAGCACGAGGAAAGAAGCTATTTGAGTAAAAGGCTCTCCGGCATCTGGGGACCTCCACAGTGAATGAATGGAATTTAGCTGATTGTCGAGTTGGTCTAGTGAATTTACGTCGAAGGGGGCACCAGAGTAGCCAATTCATCGGAGCATAATCCATTGAAGTATTTGTAAAACAAGCACAAGGATGCTACATTGCGGCGATGGGACAGGGACTGGAGCTTGGTTGACAGTGAGGGACCTATTAGGTTGGCGACTCTTTTTTTGGACCTTGTCAAGGAGGGAGAGACTAGTAGATGATGCACCAGCCCAGATGCGGCAACAATACTCCATGCATGGGCGGATGGTGGCTTTGTAGAGATAGAGGATAATGTCAGGTGTGAGGAGTTTACTAGCACGGTAGAGGGAGCCAACCTTCTTTGCGGCAGCCTTGGCAATGTCTTCAATGTATTTGGTGACTTTGTAGAGATACAGGATAATGTTATGTGTGAGGAGTTTATAATGAACAAAAACCTGAACCGAGTGGTTAAAATAGTCTTGACTTACCATTATTGTCACAATAAAAGAGTTGCACCAACGGATATGATAAAAAAAACCCAGAAAACCAAACAAGTGCACACCGGGACACGAGTATTTATGCGTCGTATCAAGCGTGCTTCGCCATCCACAAAAGACAAACCTAATCGATGTTTGTTGCGGTTTAGCACGCGAAGGGCTAAGATTATTGAGAGATCGAAATCGGTATTGAAAACAGTTTTTGTTGGGAAAAAGTCTACTGTGTGATAAATAAGAAGAAAAAAAACTTTCTTTGTCATGCCGGCACGTAACATTTCTGATTTTAAAACCATTAAATGTTTTTAACGATTGAAATGCTCCCGGTTAAAAATCGTAATATTTAAATTAGAAGATTTTTCCTCCTGACGGATGCTATATTTTTTTTTTTTTGGAGGGCGATTTCTTATTCGAGCACCGTAACGTCCATTTCCCCTAAATTTAAGAAAAAACAAAAACAACAAAAAAACAACAACAAAAAACAAACAAACATTGTTTGTTATCGCTATTGACCAATATCGTCGAAAATACATTTTCGTGACAGCCCCCATCTTTTACTATAAAATGAAGGGGTCATCTGTCATCTGTCATCTGTCATTTCTGACGATAACGAAAAAAAAAATATTAATGATGATACGATATATTACACGTGAAGAAAAACTGGTAGTAAATTGACTCCCGGACAACGCCTGGTACGCACAGCTAATATATAGGATCAAAATAAACCAAAGTGAAAACTTTTAGTAGATGGAACCTATTGTGAAAAGGATTAGCTCAATATACGAGATAGAGCAATAGTAGAGATAGAAGAAAAAAGAGTGATAAATATGCGACGATTGTCCAAATTTATTTCAAATTTCAATTGTTCAATGCAAGGTGCATTCAGTAATAAACTAGTGTTTATTATTCTTTCCTTAAGCCAAGGCTTTTCAAAGATCGAAATCTTATCATCAGATTTACTTGGCCCTGGAAGTACATAAAAAAAATGGCCTGTTTTCCTCTTCTCAACCTCCTTTAAGTGCATCTGGACTTACCTACATTTTGAGCACTTACTCCAATCTGCTCCCACGCAAAAAGTTTTTCTTCACATTCTACAATTTCACCGGACTTCTTTTCAACGGAAATTTACCACCCGGACAATTTGCATATCTTTTTCACGGAACTTTTCTTTTCATTCAATACGTTTTTTTAACAAAAATTATTTTTATAATTTTTAATAATAATTTTCATATTTTTCAAATATTTGAACTTTGTTTTTTTCGAAAGCCAACTTATCCATCTGTATTTCTCCTCTGATGATAAGATTTCGATCTTTTTTCTTCTATCTCTCTCTCTCTCTCTATATATATATATATATTGTTGAATATAAGAGACAACTCGTGTCTTGATATCTTTTGGTAGATCCTTTCAATAGTCCGAATCAGGATCTTAGTATATATATATATATATATATATATATATATATATATATATATATATATATATATATATATATATATATATTAGTACTTCATGTATCCACATAAAATATTATAAGGAGATATACTTGTATACTTATATATGTGTCAGTTTTCAGTATTTACTACGTAAGTAGAGCTAGGTAGTAAGCAATGAAAATATATATGGCAATCAAGCTACACAGAGGCTCCCGTGTTTCATCCCGGGGGGGGGGGGAATCGTCAGGCTAAATGCATTTAGCCTGACGACCCCCCCCCCGGGGATGAAACACGGGAGCCTCTGTGTAGCTTGATTGCCATATATATTTTCATTGCTTACTATATATATATATATATTTATATAATTTTAAATAAATAATATTAAATTATTTAAGTTCTATTTATGCGAAGGGCGGCATATCAATAAAGACTGACCAAAGATTCAACGAACGTTGTCGGAATATGCCTTGTATCTACGTGTCAGTCTATTTTTAACTTCCCCGAACAGGGCTCAACTTTAATCTTATTAAAGGGGCTTATAGCAATATTAATTGTAAATAAATAATATTAAATTATTTTTACCTACATACGCTAGCGTTTCGAGCTTTCGCCCTCATCAGTACAGGGATGATAATCTTGGATGGTCACACGGTTCGAACCCATGCCACATATGATATGATATGATATGATATGTTAAAGCTCAATGGTTGTTCATTTTTAACACCAGAATAAACAATTGAATGTTAGATTCCAAAGACCATTTCTTTATTCACTTTTCAAAAAATCCATACACTTGACGGTCCGTTTTGTCTACACGTGAACAACCAAATATATATCCCGGATTTTTCAAACGTGCGACTCTTCAGAAATTTTTTCTGTTGTGCAGGATAAACTTAAAAACTAATGAACCCATCATTATGAACTTTGGAATATATATTAATTATTAAATTAATAATGAGCAATTAGAACGCCATACAATGCATTTTAGTTTTATTAACTGCTTTTTTTTACCAATTTAATTTTCGAAGAAATACTTCATACTCAGAATTCATGAATTTCAAAAAAAGATATATAAAATACATTTTTTTTTTTAAGTCCTCATCTCGTTTTTTGGTATTATCGGTTCGGTGTTGATGAAACGAATATGGATGAGAGTCTTTTTTGGACGGCACGTGGCGGTGCAAATTGTAATAAGAAATGTTGTCCTTGTTTAGAAAGCATTGTTTATACGGTAATATTAATTATTAAAAATAATAATGAGCAATTAGAACGCCATACAATACATTTTAGTTTTATTAACTGCTTTTTTTTTTTGTAAATTTTAAAATTTAGGGGGTGCATTATAATGTAGGTACGTGTACATATTTATATATTTCTAGGTATAAGATTTATTCCTAAACAAATTAAACGCTCATTATGAACATAGCTTCTATGCGCAAGAGTGAGTAATGTGGGATATATTTAGTTTAATTTAGTTTTATACGGGGGGGGGTCAAAGACGAGGAGAAAGCCTTTGTGAAAATTCAGATGCCTCCTATTTTTGTAAAATTTTAATAATAAGTTTTATACATCAATTAATAAATATTCCCTTAATTTAAGTTTCTTTGTGGCATTTTAAAGGGATTACATGGGAAATAATATGGACACAACCTCCCAACCCTAACCCTAACCCTAACCCTCCCATTTGAAAATGCAAATATTTCAGATTTGCATTAAATTTGATCCGTAGTCATTAGACACCAATTAAGCACGATTCACTGAATTTCAATTTCTTCTTAAGACCCCTAAAACTGAAGTCGTAAATTGGAAACATTTTCTAGAATCAAAATCATGTGATTAACTTTAATCCAAATTGGAATAAGGATTCTAGACATAAGGCTTAGTAGTATTATATCTTTATTTTAATCTTTGCGAAGAGACATAAAAGTGGTGCAAAACCGTTCCATTCATGGAATGAATTTTACCCGGATATTTTTTCATTATATATAATCTTAAGTACATTTACATGTTTGTATATTTCTATGTGTAGGATTAACTCCTAAACTTATTAATCGATCATTATGAATTTTGGAACACATCTGTTAGGGGTAAAAGAGTGGAAGCAGTTCGTGAAAATTCAAATTCCTCCGATTTTTTTGAAATTTTAACAATATTGTAAAAATTTTAAAAAAATATTAGGAATTTGAATTTTTACGAAATTAATTAGTCAAACATCAATTAAAAATGCTTTGCAAATTTCAGTTTATCTGGTGTATTTTAAAAGTTTTTTTAGGGGTTTTAATATGGGCACAACTTCCCATTTGAAAAATCGAATTTAGGAAAACTCGTCACAAGAAAATTGGGCCACGGAAAATTGGTCAGCGGAAAATTCGTCACTTTTGGTCAAGTAGGAAAATTCGGCAATTATCGAATAAATATCGATTGAAAATAGATTTTAGAACCGTTTTTACAGGAAATATACTTGTAAATACGAGGCTACCCACCCCCCAGGGGAGAACATTTTTTTATATTATTTTTTTGGTACTTGTGCAGTTTACGAACCGGGCTATTTTTTAGATAAGATTTTCAAGTTAAATTAAATTTTTACGATATCTTTTGTTTATTAAATTGCTAGGCGAAAGTACAGAATAGTTAACAAAGCACCCCCTCATTCTCCCCATGTAAAAAATCGTTGTCTAAATAATGTTATTATTTCAAGCCTGTTTCGTAATTAAGTTACGAGATGAAATCCATCATAATTCATTTAGATTTCTACGTAAACAAGTCAGCCATTTTAATTGACTAAACATCAATTACTTCGTGTGTGTGCAAAACTTGAAAGGAATTTATAAACTATGAGTAAAAAGTCATGGCTTTAAATTCTTAGAAAATTTCTATGTATTTAAAAAAGCAAAATTGTAATTCAGTGTTTTTTTTTCATCTTGCCTTAAACTTGTTTTAACTAACAACTTTATTTAATACTTAAAAAAAAGAAATTCTTCTTTCAGACAACGATTTTTTACATGGGGAGAATGGAGGGAAGTGCTTTGTTAACTATTCTGTACTTTCACGTTGTAAAGAATAACCCGGTCCAAACCTTTAATTTCGTAACGTAATTACGAACCGGATTATTTAGAAAGCCATTCTTAACACACAAAACTGCACAAGTACCAAAAAATAATATAAAAAAATGTTCTCCACTGGGGAGGGAGGTAGCCCCGTATTTACAAGTATATCTCCTGTAAAATCGGTTCTAAAATCTAGGGTATATGTTACGAGACTCAGCAGAGGCGCGAACGGGGTCCAAAAAAAGAACGAGAAAGGGTTTAAAAACATAAATTTGCAACAAGTGAAGTTGACCTACGACGAGAATAGATATTTTTCTACTTACCTATGTAATTTGTTTTTATTTTTACGTATTATAAATGGGTTTTCATTAGATGTAAAAAAAAAATGTCTTGTTTTTTTTTCACAAAAACAATATGGTCGCTCCTAGTGATTTCGTTAGTAATCCCCCCCAAATCGGCCATGTTTTTTTTCGAAATTACGCTGTCAAAACTATTGATTTC
>OY744534.1:87583845-87593845 GCA_963556195.1 Sepiola atlantica | reverse complement strand
CATTAACAAGAAAAACCTATTTTTCTTTACAGAAAGAACAATTCATATTCCTACTCGTCAAAATATATATATAAAAAAATAAATAAATAAAAAAATAAAAAATAAAAAGTTATAACACAATATAAACTTTTTTCACATTATTTTTTATATACATTCACATACTTATACACACACACACACACACACACATATATATATATATATATATATATATATATATATATATATATATATATGTGTATGTAATAATACGTGTATATATATATGTGTATGTAATAATACGTATATATGTATATGTATGTAATAATACGTATATATATATATGTATGTAATAATACGTATATATGTATATGTATGTATATATACGTATATATGTATATGTGTCTATATATGTCTATATATGTATATATATGTATATATACGTATATATGTATACGTATATATATGTATATATACGTATATATGTATACGTATATATATGTATATATACGTATATATATGTATATGTATACATATATATGTTTGTATATATACGTATATATGTATATATATGTATATGTATATATGTATATATATGTATATATATATCTATATATATTTATATGTGTGTAATCTGCTCTTTCCAATTCATTTAACATTTTGGATGGACTCACCTATACCACTTACCAGATATCATAATGTATTATTACTATTCTCACTTCTGGGTAACACCATCTACTTTGTCAAGTATACAACATAATAACAAGGGACAAAGAAATTCTTTCTCCCGGGCAACGCTGCACCTAAAGACACCTGATATATCTAGGATATTTAGCACTTTTTGATTACTATATACCGTTTCCAATTTGAACTACTTAGATGTAACTATTATGACTCCCGGACAGCGACCTATAGATTAATAATATTGTCATTTGTCAAGGGCAATGCGAGCTTTAAACATACCTGCTCTATCCAGAATATTGAGAACTTTTGATTGATTAACTTATACCACTTAACAGATATGGGACTGTGTTATTACTATTATGACTCCCGGGCAACACCATGTACTTTGTCCAGTATGCAACATAATAACAAAAGACAAATAAGTTATTTTTCCCGGGCAACGCTGCGTTTAAACACATTTGCTCTATCTAGGATATTGAGCACTTTTAGTTTACTACATGTTGTATCCAGGATATTGTGCACTAAAGATCATGGCTCCCAGGCAACAACATTATAAAAAAGGATAGAGAAGATATTTATACTGAGCAACCCCATGTGTAAACACGCCGGCTCTATCTAAAATATTGAGCACTGTAGTGAATACTTTGAATTGCTCTATCCTGTATGTTGAGCACTTTGAATTATGGCTCCAGGGTTATACGACAATATTTAAAAAAAGGCAGACCATTTTTTTTTATTACGGGAATCACTGCGTTTAAACACACTTGCTCTATCTGGGATATTGAGCACTTTTAGAATTAAGGATACTTCCAGAGCACTACTGGAAATAAAAGTTTTTTCCCCCACCCCTATCTTTTAAGTGAGGAGTGAAAAAATAAAACTTTAGAGGCCGACTGAGAGGTACTCAAACCACCAAAGTAAAATAATTAAATCCTTCCTAACAAAAAGAAAGATCCAGGTTGTCCTCGATGGTCGTACATCTAAGCAACATGATATAAATGCTGGTGTACCCCAGGGATCCATCCTTGGACCTCTACTGTTCCTGATCTTCATAAATGACCTCTCTGATGTAATTGAGATTGAAATAGGAATATTTGCTGACGACACCACGCTCTACTCTCGTTATGTGGGCAAAACTGACGCGCACATATATGAGACAATCAGAAAATGATCGCCAGTCTGTAGTAGATTGGGGTAAAAAATGGATGGTAACTTTTAATGCAGCAAAGACAAAGCTACTTTCCTTCAATAACTACAAGAAACCTCTTCAACCACCGATTGTCATGGCAAATAACACCCTACCTGAGAGTTCATCATTCAAACTCCTCGGCCTAACTTTCACAGACTACATGAATTGGAATACATGCATTGAAGACATTGCCAGGGCTACTGAAAAGAAGGTGGGCTCCCTCTACCGTGCTAGTAAACTTCTCACACCTGACATTATCCTATATCTCTACAAAGCTACCATCCGCCCACGCATGGAGTATTGTTGCTACATCTGGGCTGGTGCATCATCCACTAGTCTCTCCCTCTTAGACAACGTCCAAAAAAGAGTAGCCAACCTAATAGGTCCCTCACTGTCAACCAAGTTCCAGCCCCTGTCCCATCGCCGCAATGTAGCATCCTTGTGCTTGTTTTACAAATACTTCAATGGATTATGCTCCGATGAACTGGCTACTCTGGTGCCTCCTCGACATAAGTTCACTAGACAAATTCAACAATCAGCTAAATCCCATCCATTCACTGTGGAGGTCCCCAGAGAGAGCCTTCTACTCCAATAGCTTATTTCCTCGTGCTGCTGGCCTCTGGAACTCCCTCTCTGCCCCCTGTTTCCCCGACAGTACCGACATGTAGAGGTTTAAAACTAATGTAAACAGACATCTCGCTGCACAGCTCCCAACTTAGACTGACACCCTAAACCTACTCCCTAATTCTCAGTAACCCCTTACGTCTACAGTGGCGTCCTGCCTTGTCTGGGGTGAAATATAATTAAAAAATTAAAAAATTACAAGTGATTTCTTGCTTATTCCAACCGCTTGTTTTTCCTGGATTCTGAGTGACAATAAGCCTCTTCAATATCCCAGTACTCTTTATTCCCTTCCAGTTAAGATCTGAATGGTTTCAACCGCTGGTTTTCCCTGGAGTCTGAGTGACAATAAGTTTCTTTAATATCCTAATACTCTTTGTTCCTTTCCAGTCAAAATCTGAATGACGCTATCCCTTCTTTAATCGTCTGATCAGAAAATCCGCGGCTACGTGGTATTCTCCGCGTTGACGTCACTACAATTTTTTTTTGGGGGGGGGGGGGCCGGGGGGGGGGCGGGGGGGGGGCCCGGGGGGGCCGGGGGGGGGGGGAATTCTTTTTTTGCATATCGTCACCATTTAGGTAAGTAATTTATTAATTTTATCTCGCGTTATGGTTATTTTACTTGTAACATGTCTGTGGTTGGTTAGATTTAGTTGGTTTGTGGGTTGGTTTCCGCATTCTAGGATTTTTCGTAATATGCTAATTGTTTTCATGAATGCCGTGTTTTGTATAGTGCAAATCCTTCTCCTGATTCTAATTTCTTCCGTTTTTTTTCCCCAGTTCGTCGGAACTTCTCCTGGTGGTCCTCTCCATATCCACTTCCGTCTTCTCCCTTTTCATCTTCACATTCCTCTACCATCCCGTCACCCTCTCCTTATTATAACCAATATATTAATTCTCCTCCTCCCCCTCCCCCTCTTCTTCTTCTTCTTCTTCTTCTTCTTCTTCTTCTTCTTCTTCTTCTTCTTCTTCTTCTTCTTCTTCTTCTTCTAAAAAAATAACGTAAAAGAGGAAAACAAAGCATAAAATTAAAAAAAAATGAAAGAATAGTTATTAATTGTGTTTCGGCATCAATTAACCCCCCCCCCCCCCCCGCCGGGTTGATATGCCGTAAAGAAGATAGAAAACGTAAGAAGGAGAAACCGGAAGTGCATAAAAAAGGGGTAAAGAGAAAAGAAAAAGGGGCCGAGATGATTATTAGATGAAGAAGAAGAAGAAGAAGAAGAAGAAGAAGAAGAAGAAGAAGAAGAGGAGACACTGTGTGTGGGTGTGGGTGGGCGGTCGGTAAAGGGTGCTGACTGTGGACTTGTGAATTGCCCTCAGGCCGGCGCGGAGATGAAGGATGCAAACGAATAACAACCAATCAAAACGTTGTGACACTTATAAAACGTCGTGGGCAAGTCAACCAAGACGATGCGGTCATCTGTGACTGGCGACCCATACGAGCCAGCAGACTCCCATCTTTAATGGCGACTCCTCAGGCGACATTCTACTGACGCGACTTACGGTATATCTGCACGCCATTACCAAAAGAAAAAGAAAAAACGCAGGCACCCAAAAGACGCCAAACACACACACACACACACACACACACACACACACACACACACACACACACACACACACACACACACAAATGGTTGGCGCAAACGGCAAAAAATAATTAAATAAAATAAAAACCCACACATACAGATCGAAATGACTGCCCAACCCGGACGCAGAAACAAATAACTAAATAAAAATATTCCCCGGGGGTGAAAGAAAAATACAAATAAAAAGAGAAAAAGAAATAAAGAAAAAGCGAAAACAATAAATAAATAAATAAAGCCAGGTTTTTTTTGTTGTCGTTGGTAAAAGCCAAGTCACCCAGTGTCTCTCCACCAAGTGGCGCCACTAGTTGGCCTTTCGGACGCCATCGTTTACACTTGACTTTTCCGTCTTCCTCCCATTCCGAGGCTTTTTAATACCCACCCACCCTCTTTATCATTCTTTATTCTTCTTGACTATACACCTCAAGCGTGTAAGGCATATCTATCTATCTATCTATCTATCTATCTATCTATCTATCTATCTATCTATCTATCTATCTATCTATCTATATATTCATATCTATTTATCTATCTATCTATCTATCTATCTATCTATCTATCTATCTATCTATCTATCTATCTATCTATTCATATCTATCTATCTATCTATCTATTCATATCTATCTATTCATATCTATCTATCTATCTATCTATTCATATCTATCTATCTATCTATCTATCTATCTATCTATCTATCTATCTATCTATCTATATCTACCTACATATCTATCTATCTATCTATCTATTCGATTCTGTTCATATATATCGATATATCTTTCTATCTCAGCCTGCTCTTATTTATTTATTTTTATGGAAATCGCTCCAGACAAGACATGAAGCCACTTGATGTAAAGAGCTAACAAGAACGAAAGATGATCATCGCAAAGACAGGAGATTCCTATTGGCCTTAGTCTTTAAAAGACCAAGGCTATAAGTAGGACGAAAACAGTCAGCAGGAAGAGAGTTCCATAAGCCCGCAGTTCTTGGAAAGAAGCTACTGGAATAGGAAGCTGTATTACAATGAGGTATCTGAACAGCGAATTGATGAAGACCACTAGACAAACTAGTCAAACGAGCTGGAACAAAAGAAGCAGGGAATAGATAACATAATTCTTTAGAACACATGTCATAATAGTATTTATAGAAAAGACTGAGACTAGCGATACTAGTGTGCGGACGCAAGCCCACAGGACAAAAGCCCACCGGACAAAAGCCCACCAAAATAAGTCAAACACGGACAAAAGCCCATCAACGAAAAATAAATAATTTAAAAAAAAATTAAAAATATTTTTGCATTTTTTTTACATCATAAAAACACGTACCCTTTTTACTACTAACCCTAAGTCCGGTGGTCAAACAAAAATACATTTTAGACAAAATCATGTATTACTCATCTTTTGCGGAAAGAAAAAAACAATTATTTTAGATTGAAATTGGAGGATCAGTTTTGCATATAATTTTAACAGAAAATGATCCTCCATTTCCGGGCCATTCTAACTTTCTAAGGCATTAACCCTTTTTTGCGATGAGAGATAAATTCTATGCATTGTTTTTCACCTAATTTAGTTAAAATGGCAGTGGTAAAATTTTGCACAAGAAAAGATGGTACAAGAGAAAAATATACATGAAAATCTCACAAAGCTTGAGAACAATACGTAAAGGGAAAAAATAAAAGTACCGCCCCCCCCCCCAAAAAAAATTAGATTCTAACTTTTTTATGCGAACACAATTATTCTTTAAATTTAAAGTAGGGGATTAGTTGCATATATAAATTTAACGTAAAATGATCCCCCCTTTCCGGGCCATTTTAACTTTTTTACCACTAACACTAAGTCCGCTCGGCAAAGTCGTAAAACCACACGTAATCGCTTTAAAAAGTAGAAACCACCCACCCCACCCGAAAAACAATGCATAGAATTTATATCCCATTGCAAAAGAAAAATAATTAACTGCCCTAAAAAGTTATAATGGTCCGGAAATGGTGGATCATTTTATGTTAAAATTATATGCAAAACTGATCCCCCAATTTCAACCTTTTCAATTGTTTTTTCTTCCTGCGAAAGATGGGTAATACTATACATAATTTTAAAAAAATGTATTTTTTGTTTTACCACACGGACTTGGGGTTAGTAGTAAAAAGGGTGCGTCATTTTTTTATGATGCAATCTTTAAAAGAATGCAGTATTTACAAAATACGGGAAAATGTTTAAAAATGAAATGTAAAACATTTTGTCCAGAAAAGAAAATTACAGACAGACTTATTGATAAGTGTAAAAATAATAAATATCAAAATATTAAAAAAAATTTTTTTTAATAATTAATTTATTTTTACGTTGGTGGGCTTTTGTCCAGGTTTGACTTATTTTGGTGGGCTTTTGTCCGGTGGGCTTTTGTCCGGTGGGCTTTTGTCCTACCACCAGCAATACCACGTCTGTGAAAGAGATGGCACAGAGAGGAAGAAAGGGTGGGGGCCAATCAAATTGCAGATATGTTTATGCACCTTATCAAGAACCCTCAAACTGGACAGATTCACCAGCCCAAATACGAGAAGAGTACTCCATACATGGTCCGATAGTAGATTTGTAGAGATAGAGAATAGCGTTTTATTAAGTAATCGAGTCATAATCATAGTAGTAGTAGTAGTAGTAGTTGTTGTTGTTGTTTTTCATCTTCTTCTTCTTCTTCTTCTTCTTCTTCTTCTTCTTCTTCTTCTTCTTCTTCTTCTTCTTCTAATCATAATCATAATACAACCACCACCACCACTACCACTAGACGTTTTTACACTAATCATCATAAGTGATTGCTCACTGCCAATATCTAGTGGTGTTCAATGAAGTATGGGTGACAAAATGGCTCCCCAGATTTCCATCATTTTCCGCTTCGCTATTTCAAATCATTTTGTATTATCGCAACAGTTGTTTACCATTGATCTATCGCTGACAGCAAACATGTCTTCTCTGGAATCTGAGTTGCAATAAGCAACCACAAAGTCCCAGCATCATCCCAGTGCAGGTCTGGTAGGTGCTCTCCCTCTCGGTATTTCCATCCTACTTGACCCTTCACGGTCATTTTGTGTGTTCCCAGCCGAGTGTGTGTGTGTGTTTTTTAAAAATTATTTTTTTTTTGTGAAGGAAAAGTATCAGTTTTTTCTTGGTGTGTGTGTGTGTGTGTGTGTGTGTGTGTGTGTGTGTGTGTGTGTGTGTGTGTGTGTGTGTGTGTGTGTGTGGGTGTGTGTGTGATTTTATTTCTATGCTTTCGTTTTATTTCTATTTCACCTTACACGTGGCTGGTTAGCGTTCGTAGTTTATGTGGGGTGGTTTCCGCATTCGAGAATTTTCTTTAAGATTTAGACTATTTTCATTATTGATGTCTTTCTTAAGGTCTCAATCTTCTCGTTGATTCCAAGTATTATTATTATTATTAATTATATAATTAGTTATAATGATAATAAAATTATAATTATAAGTGATTATATAATAATAATAATAATTATTATTATTATTGTTGTTGTTGTTGTTATTGTTATTGTTATTGTTGTTATTATTATTATTATTATTATCATCATCATCATCATCATCATCATCATCATCATCATCATCATCACCATCATCATCATCATCATCATCATCATCATCATCATCATCATCATCATCATCATCATCATCATCATCATCATCATCATCATCACCACCATCATCATCATCATCATCATCATCATCATCATCATCATCATCATCATCATCATCATCATCATCATTATTATTATTATTATTATTATTATTATTATTATTATTATTATTATTATTATTATTGCCACCCAACTCCTAATGGAGAACAATGGTCGTTGCCAGCGAGTAATCAATGGTAGGCGGCTGTTGCGATACCACAAGGTCATTTGCGGTGGTGATCGAAAAGAGGTGGACAATATTGGAACTCTGGGGAGGCTGGTTGTCACTCAGACTCCAGGGAACACCGCTGGTTGTTGTCGGTGAACAATCTCTGACGATAACTTGTGTGAGAACTCCTACTGAGTACACTTAATAATAATAATAATAATAATAATAATAATTATAAAAAAAATAATACTTCACCCACGTGCGATATTTTTTAGACTGTTTCGTTCACTTATTTGCCCCCCCCCCCCGCCGTTGTTCGAAACTCTAAGCCCTGTACTTTAATATTGTTTGTTTGTTTTATTCATTATCTCCTTTGTCGCCCCCCTCCTCTTAAGGTTTATGTTGTTCGGGGGTCAAGTGTCATCGTTACCACATTAAAACATTAAAGAAACGAAACTCTTTTGACGACATGATGCCCCTTCGTTTCCAGCCGAGTCACTCACCGACCTTCACCCCGACCCAGTCATTAATTTTTTTCACCTTTTAATCTTTTTCTTTTCGACTTCCGGTTGGCCAGGAGTATCTACAAAATCTCTCTCTTTTCCCCTCTCTCCATATATATATATATATATATATATATATATATATATATATATATATATATATATATATATATATATATATATGATTATTTTTATTTACACAGACATGTACAAAATCTGCGACACTGGCATGTCGATGTTATCGATCAACAGCTGTTATAAACTGAGATCTTATCAGTCAGAGTTAAAATCCGATCTTAACCTTAGATCATATTTGAAAATAATGAAATGGAGAAAAAAAGAAAAGAAATTTCAAATTCAAATTTGGAAAGTCACGTGGTTGGGATCGTTAAGAATCAAAATCAAAAAATAATAATGTAAAAAAAAAATATTAATATAAAATATAAATACAATATAATATATATATATATGTGTGTGTGTGTGTGTATATATATATATATATGCATACACACATATACAGGGTGGGCCAAAATAAGGGTCCTATCTTTAAATTTGAATAACTTGAATTTGAATAACTTCCACAAAATAAAAGTTAAACTCACCAAACTTTATGTGTGTGTAGACTGACCCTTCCGAGATTTTTTGAAATAAACAAAACAAATTTTAGCCGAAAAACACTTCTTAAAACTTACAAAAACTAAAGTATTGTTTTTTACACTGTTTTGAGTTTTTTAAGCAAAAATAATGTTTTCTAAATGAGGGTACGTTCCTTAGGGCTAATACGGCTCATGCTTGCTTCGGAAGGGGTCCTTTACTTATTCTAAAAAAAAAATTAAAAAAAATCAATAAATAAAAAAGTTATGAATTTTTAAAAATAGGACCCTTATTTTTGCCCACCCTGTATATATATATATATAAATATGTATATATATATATATATATATATATATATATATATATATATATATATATATATATATATAAATATGTATAAAAATATATATCAATATATATATATATATATATATATATTTAGGTTTTTCACTTATAAAATAGATTATTCAGTGAGGACCGCGGTTGTGCCAATAAAAACAAGCTCGATGATACTCGATTACAGAGTACAGAGCATTTATATGCGATTTTATGAAGGCTTACCAAAGCATTTCTTTCAGGACACCAATAATCACCATTAAAGATTTTTTCTTACAAATATTATTTATTCAAATTAAATGTTTTTCCTACACGTGTTTCACTACCAAGCAGGTACTTGCTTGACAGATCATCAGGGAAATTAAATGTCTGGAATAAGGGTTTCAACTACCGACAATACACAATGTGGCGTTGCATTAGTTGAGGTCACTTAAGAAGAGAAGAGGAAAAAAATAAAAATAAAAGTTAAAATTAAAAAACAAGAAAGAACAAAGATAAAAAAGAAAGGCCTAGAAAATGTCTTAGAAAAGTAACTCGCGCATTATTTCTGCCACCAAGCCAACAAGGAAATAATCGATCCCAAATGCATAAAAAAAAACACAAAAAAAAACGGAACAATGTGCGATAATACACTTTTACGTTGGGCGGCACAATGATGAAAAAATCCTC
>OY744534.1:87571345-87576345 GCA_963556195.1 Sepiola atlantica | reverse complement strand
CTCTCCACGTTACTCTTTTCCCCGTTTTTAAGCGATATTCACCGACGTTTCCCTCGAAAATGTGTCGGTCGAAAGGTACCTTGGGATTTAGTCTGTTAATTTTAGTCGATCTTTTTATTCTTTTTAAAAGTTTTTAATCGAATATCTTCCGACGATTAAATATATTACTATAATTTTCCTCTCTTTTTTTTCTTTCTTGTGATATTGTCCTCGACTCGCTATGACTCCGTTCATCCTATTTAAAACCTTGATAAAATTGTGTACCACAATAAATTTGTTCATATATATATATATATATGTACAGGGTAGTCTTCCCATAACTAATGAACGGATCATTATAAATTTTGAAGGTAAAGTAAAAAAGGTAAAGGTCGCATAGCATGGATGCGCACGAGTGTCGTTGCCGACATCGCACACTACCCATGGCAGCGGTGATTTGTTAAGAATCACCGTGTCTAGGTCACAGCATATGGAAGGCGGAGCCCATCCCTCTCCTTCCGCTGCCTTGAACCTTCCCTGAGTTTTAGTCAGGTACTCATTTACTGCTGGGTGGACAGAGAGAGTTTTCAGACCCGAAAAGTCGCATGCCGTGAGTGGGATCGAACCACTCGTCCACAAGCCCTCCCTCTAAATTTTGTATATTCCAAGAAATACGGCGAGTAACGTGGCGCACTATTTTGTCGTAAATATTAACATTTAGGGGGTGCACATATATAAAGTTTTCTTTTAATTAATTATTTTTTAATGATCTGAGCATTGTGAATTTTTGAATATATACTCTTGGTAACTCGGTGAGTAACATCCGTACATTATTTTTTTGTTGCAAACTTTACTATTTAGGGTATGCGCCCTCTTCACCCCCCCCACCAAAAAATAAACTTTTTTTATTTTCTAAACTAATTAACGGATTATTTTGAATTTTGGGATATAAATTCTAGAAAATAGGGTGAGTAAAATAGACACATTATTCTTTTTGTAAACTTTACGATTTAGAGTTTGCGTTCAACCGAACACACATCGCCCCCCCCCCCCAAAAAAAACTTTTAAAATAAGTTATATACAAAGAATTTAAAGAAAAAAATTGCTCTACATCAAATTATATTATATTATATTTAGTAATACTTAAAAAAAAAAGGATCGGTAAGCGCGGGTGAGTGTCAATAATATATATTTTATTAACCTCCTCTCCAGGAGGTTAGACACAAGGCCAGATGTGGGTTTTGATGAAAGTGTCTCTGTGGAACGAACTGGATTCGAACCCGGCACACACAGGTCCTCAGTCTGCGCCGTTAACCACTTAGCCACTGTGTGTATGTGCTTGGTAAAATCCTAAACTATTGAACTTATGGATTATGGAATATGTATTCTAGGCAACAGGGTGAATAACGTTGGCACGTTATTTATTTTCTGTGTGAACTATACTATTTAAGGATGGGGGTCTCACCGAAACCATAACACACAAAGAAGAAAAAAACACCCATACAATTTAAAGCTAATGCCCTAGTTGATGCTTTCCCACACAAATAATCTTGAAAGATGGACAGAAATCCAATGTCGGTAAATGACCACGCTAACGTTAATATTCAAAATTCTTTGACATGAAGCTGATTGGTTCTATGTTAAATTACTACAAACTTATTTCTCACTGTATCTTGATTTTTTAGACAATTGCTGAAACAATTGTATAAAAATAATTATTTTATATAATATTTTGCTTAAATTCTTGCTGTCTGTTAAAAAAAATGAAAGCTACTGATGACAAATTTTCCAGGGTTGCACATGAATAAAAAATATTTCTCGGAGACATGTATAACAAAAAGACATATGCGTTTTCTTTCTGAGGCCGGCTTTACATATCTTTTGAAGATGTGTTAGATATATTCATCTATACTTATATAAAAGCTCTGACTCATTTAACAGGTGAGCTATTGAGCTTATATTATCTCCAGATAAATTCATAGGAAAGAACACACGAAACCGATTTTCTTTCATATTTATTGGAATTGTTATTCCTTAAACCGTTTCGGTTGTTGTGGCAAACGATCGAGCATCACTTTTTGTTTCTGGAATTTAAGTGACAACTCCACTTGCCCTTGAACTGAACGTCTGGATAACCCCCTTCCTTCTTCGATCATTCTATTCTCTTAGTCCACCACGATCACTTCCTGTGGCTCCAACTGATTCTGATGCCATTTCGCTCTTTTGTCGAGCGGAGGACGAGGTGTCAGATAATCCGATTTTCTTACATATCTATCCTGCAATATTCTTTTTGTATGTTTACCTGTAGTCGGTTGGGGCCACTTTCTGATGTGGGTTGGCTTCCGCACTCGGAGATTTTTCTTAATATTTCAGCTGTTTTAATTACTTTAGTGTTTCGTATTGGTGTTAATCCTCCTTTCTATCAGGAATTTCTTTTATTTTCATGTTTTCCGGGGATTTTTCACTGTTCCTAGTGATCCTACAATTATTGGTACTACGCAAACTTTTCTTCATATTCCAGATTCCCTTTAGCTCTCTGGCAAGTTCCATGTATTTGCTTAGGTTTTTCTCCTCTTTAATGTCCGCACTGTGATATGCTGGGACGGCGAAATCTACTAGCTGGCAGGTTTTTTCCTTCTTCTTCACTATTATCACGTCCGGTCTTCTTGCTTGGATGAGTTTGTCTGCTTGCACCTCCATGTCCCAGAGGATGTTATAACTTTTTATTTTCCAATACCGGCTTCGGTTTGTATTTATACCATCTGGCTGAATGTTGTTGTTGTTGGATAATGGCCCTGTGGGAATGGACGCATCTTGAGGTGGGCGTATCTGATGGAAATCGTTGGTTTGGCTTGCGCGATTTAGTGCGGGTGGACCCGTACAGTCGCGTGCAGAATAGGGCTGTTCTCACAGTCAGAGCTCACAGACGTGACAGGGTCACCGCGTTGACGAGACCTCAGATCAAGGGTCAATGTGCACCTGCGCATAAAGGCTCTGTGACGTCACGGGATTTTGCGTGGGAAGCAGAGTTTTTGCTAGTCTGGGTTTTGGAGGCGAGCCTATCGGACCTGTTTCACGATGAAGTCTGAAACCATTTTATTCACTAGTGGGTATTCTCTTTTAATATCTAACAAGTGGACTACCATACCGACGCAGTCATGTCTGTTTTAATATTCCATTTAAGTTACTTTGCTGCATTCATTTATTATGTTGTTTACCGTTTCGTCTCTTTCTCAACAAAGTCTACATTTAATGTTTTCTTGTGTATTTTGGCTTTTAAGTAGTTCGTTTTGATCGCGTTGTTTTATCAGTAGCGATTCTATTTCTTTGTTCAAATGTCCTTTCCGTAGTCATGTCCATTTGTTTTTGTGCTTCTCTTCTTTGGTCAGTCTTATAAAGCATCCACGTAGCTGCTTCTCTTCACATTTGGCTTTTCTAGACTTTTTGTTTCTCGTGTTGCTGGTTTCCGCATTTTCACATCGAGCGGCGGTAATCAGCCTCTCTGCAATGTTTTGTTATATATTTGTCTAGCTCTATGATCCTATTATTCTCGTATTAATTACTATGAAACATGGAGAAAATTAGAGTCTTCAGGCGTAGCGCGTTGTCCATGATCATTAGTTTCCTAGTGTCAGGTTTTGTTTATGGAAATCGCTCCAGACAAGACATGAAGCCACTTGAAGGAAAGAGCTAACAAGAACGAATATGATTATCGCAGACAGGAGATGCCTATTGGCCTTAGTCTTGAAAAGACCAAGGTTATATGTAGTAGGAAAACAGTCAGCAGGAAGAGAGTTCCACAAGCCTGCAGTTCTTGGAAAGAAGCTACTGGAATAGGAAGCTGTATTACAATGAGGTATCAAAACAGCGAATTGATGAAGACCACTAGACAAACTAGTCAAAGGAGCTGGTACAAAAGAAACGGAGAATAGATCTCACAATTCTTTAGAACACATGTCATAATAGTATTTATAGAAAAGACTGAGACTAGCAACATCACGTCTGTGAGAGAGAGTGCA
The DNA here is from genome assembly GCA_963556195.1 of Sepiola atlantica. Taxonomy (NCBI): domain Eukaryota; kingdom Metazoa; phylum Mollusca; class Cephalopoda; order Sepiida; family Sepiolidae; genus Sepiola; species Sepiola atlantica. The sequence goes on along the minus strand of OY744534.1, from coordinate 87,572,347 downwards.
GAGAAGAAAGGGTAGGCCCTATTAAATTACAGATATGTTTCTGCACCTTATCAAGAACCCTCAAATGGAACAGAGATTTTTCAAGTCCAAATATGACAACGGTACCCCATACATGGTCCGATAGTAGATTTGTAGAGATAGAGAATAGCCTCAGGCGTGAGAAAGTGTTTGGAGCGATAGAGAGAACCGACTTTACGAGAATCAAAAAGAGCAATGGATCTAATGTATAAACTACAGGAAAGATTAGATGAGAAAAAATGACCAATAAGTTTCAGAGTCGATTTCTCCTCAAGAGGAGATCCATCCATAAAGAATCTCAGGAAGAAAGGGGACACGCCTACGATTGAAAGACACGAGCTGACTCTAAACTGGATTTAACGAAACAAGCCATTTCGTACACCAATCCACAACGGAACCCAACTCCACATCTAGATCAGCTGCAATATTTTAATTGATCCGAGGGAGATGAGTGAGAAGCAACACCAGAATAGAGAGTTGTATGTTAATTTTCTTCTTTTATCCAGTCTATGAAGGCTCCAGAGTATCTTAAGTACTCATACTTTTTTATTATGTTTCTAGTATATCTCGGGTATTGTTTTCTAATCATCTCTTTCATCTTTGTTGATTTGATTGTGGCCGCTCCCAAAATAGTTATTCGCTCCGTGTCCTCATCACTTCTCGATTGTTTGAAGTTTTCCCTTTCACACTTTTCCATTCCGAATTATTTCAGTTTCGGTCCCCTTTTAAATTTCCTGGAAATATGTTGTCATGTTTTTCTGCCCCTCGACATTTCTGTATTGTCGTTTTCTCCCATATATTGCTCCAGAAGTGTCTTCTTCGTTCTGGTCTGGTTGTTATTTTATTTCCTTCTTTCGTTTATATTTTGGTAAAACTGTATGTCATTTCTCGTAAAGTTTCTTTTAGAGTTTATGTTGTTGGGATTTGTACATCGGTCGGTCAGTTGATCGGTTTATCACACTCAAGTTTGAAATACCATTTTCA
>OY744534.1:87566345-87568845 GCA_963556195.1 Sepiola atlantica | reverse complement strand
ATATATCAAATGTATATAGAAGAAAAATGAAATGAGAAATTAAAAAGCAGAAAAAGGATCCAAAGGAAAACCAATTAAAAACCATCCAGGGTCTAAATATATCTTATTTTCATTAATTTATGAATTATATATATATATATATATATATATATATATATATATATATATATATATATATATATATATAAGGAAAGGTAGTTTGTTTGAAGCATTGCGTGTACTACGTATATAGAGAAGTATTAGAAGGCTATCACAATGCAAGAAATGGAAAAAATGTCGGCGTTGAGAAGTAAGACAAAAACAAGTGATTTTGATTATATATTAAAAAAAAAACTTTTTTAATAATTTTTTTTCTATATATCAAATCTTACTTGATTAGGCAATACTTAAACACTAATGTAATCTGTGTGACCGAGTTCCATAATATATTTCGAGGAAGACCTCTTCATCAAATGGTAGGTGTTTAAATCTCGAAAAACATGTGATTGGCAATATTGCTTATAACGCAGGAAATATTAATATCCGTAGCAATGTATAAAACCAAAACTATAGCTGATTTTTATTTTTTTTCATGATTTGAATTACTCATTAAATTTATTTATTTATTTGTTTATTTATTTTTTCTCTGAATATTTTATTTTTATTTTTATTTTTTATATTTGAACCCACCGATGAAGTGCTATTTTTTTCAATATTTATTTAATATATTTTTATATATACTGTTGTTATCTTATTTTATTCAAACAATATTTATTTTTTTTCTTTTCTGAAAAAAGAAAAAAAAAATTGTAATTTATTTATTTTTTCTTAAATTTCAAATTTATTTTATGATTAACGGCTAAGAATGTTTAGATTTATACCATTTGTAGCACACAGTAAATTTAGTGAACGAAACTAATTCTTCAATTCTTGTTTAGTTTATTTTAAAAATATTATCATTATATACTTAATCTGAAACTGTTATGATTTTAGTAAAATGTTATTAAAATTCAGAGTTTAATTCACTAACGATTTAAAAAAAAAATTTAAATTCAGTTCAATTTTCAATTTTTTTTCCTGCCGAGAAGGTGGGATAACTCTTGTAAAATAGTAATGGATTATCTCCCTTATACACACACATATAAAACTAAACTAAATTAAATTAAATTAAATCAAATTATAAATCTACAATAATTTCTTTTACAGGATTTTCAAGACTTATTTGAAATTTCAAAATCTTTAACCTTACTTTTGGATATATGTCATTCAATTGTAGAAAGGTAAAAGTGAATTTATATAGTAATTTTTTTCCTATTCTATTCTATTATTGTATTATTACATTTTCATTTTTAATTTTTTTTTTTTCATATATATATATATTTTTTTATATAACTTATATATTTATCAATATATTAGTTTCTTCATTTATTTATTATTATTATTATTTATTTATTCATTTTTATAAATATATATATATATACATATACACATACATATATATATTTGTTTCTTCATTTATTTTAATATTATTATTATTATTATTTATTTAATTTTTTTATCATATATATATATATATATATATATATACATATATTTTATTATCTTATTTTTAAAGTTTATTATTTTCTCTTTATTCATTTATAGAGTTTATTTGGGGGGGTACCTTAAAGATTTCCAATGTCCCTCTCCGTGGCCAAGTTAACATCTTGGCCACAGAGAGGGACATTGGAAATCTTTGAATCGAAGAAGCTCTATTTATATCTAGGTTACAACCTGAACTAAATAGTAGACTTGAACTGAATTCCTCATTTATAATATAATATATAATATAGTATATCTCGCATTTAACCTCAGCCCACACACATCGCATTAACACAGTTCTAAATAAACTTGAATCAGTTTAAATATATATATATTAAAGAAGCATCAATAAAGCATCAATAAAACAATACACTTGGTATATGGATTTACAATTAACCCCTTTATTTTATATTTGACTCCGCTGATGAGGTGTTATATATTTATACTGCTTGCCACATTCACATTCACTGTCATATGCAATATTACAGCATTGCGGTTAAGATTAATAAATTATGTAGTAAGTATATAAATACATTAAAATAAACAAAAAATAATTGTCTTATATTAATAGAATAACACACCTAGCGGATAGATACACATTTCATCTTCTTCCTCTACAAAATATTTAAGGTATCCCCTAAATAAACTCTATGAATAAAAAAAGAGAAAATAATAAACTTTAAAAAATAACTCTAATGATCTTCCCTATTCCTCATGCAAGAGTCGCAAGAAGCAACTACTCACCGCCCAGGGCTAACAAGAACCGCCCTACGAGATCCCAGAAAATCTTCAACAAAGTCAAACACCCAGTCGAGCCGGGGATTCTCTGGACCAATTGCGGAACTCGCAGAACAGTAGATAGTTAGACTACAGTCTACACGAAGTCTCACTCGTCATGTAGATGAATTTTCCTCAAACTGCGATTGTCTTCAGCTGTGTT
>OY744534.1:87533845-87558845 GCA_963556195.1 Sepiola atlantica | reverse complement strand
TTATCATATATATATATATATATATATATATATATATATATATATAAATACCCATAAATACATGCATACACGTACAAATAAACATACAGAGAGAGGAAGAGAGAGAGAGGAAGAGAGAGAGAGGGAGAGAGAGTGTGTGTGTGTGTGTGTATGGGTCTCCGTGTGTCTATGGGTCTCCGTGGACACAATAGGCGACCCCAACCGGTCAATGAAGGGTTGATGCCTTAAGTGGCGGTTGTCTAGTTTTGATGTCCCTAAATAATTTTAAATTGACACGGGTTGAGAAGAAGGCGGGAAAAGACACCCGACGACATTTTTATTACTTGCAGGTAGATTTAGGGTATTTAGTTGGGCCCCTGAAAGGTGCTAATGTGTACATTTGGTTTTTACATTACACATGTACATACGAGCACATATATACATAAAGACACACACACACACACACACACACACACACACACACACACACACACACACACACACACATATGTATTTTTATGTAATTATTTTTATTGGTGATTGACGTGTCCATGGATTACTTTTATGTACGTATAAAATTAATATATATATATATATATATATATATATATATATATAACAGACACGCATTGATATTTATATTTATATGAAGTTAGATATGTGTACATGTTTATATATTAGTATGTACAGGATTTACTCCTAAATAAATCACTGATCATTATGAAATTTTGGAACATAGTGTCTCTGCGTAAGTTTAAGTAAGGTGGGATATATTTAATTTAATTTTGCTTTATGTAAAGGGAATACAGAGAAAGTGTAAGCCGTTCGTGAAAATTGAGATACCTTTGATTTTTGTGAAATTTTATCGATAGGTAAAGTAAAAAGTAAATTTGTTTGAATCAACACGGTAGAAATTTGATGACCGACTTGATTCTGGTGTTATCATTTGTGTAGGAGGGGCCACGTAATGGTTGCTAACATCCCTAAGTGAAAGTGATCCTATGGAGTCGACTGTATTCGAACTTGGGACCCACACGTCGTCAGTCCGCGTCGTTATCCACTTAACCACCGTCACCTCCTTGTTAAGTATTAAACATCAATTTATAAATATTCACCAAATTTCTGTTTCTTTAGAGTGATTTAAAGCCTTTTTAGGGACAGAATATAAGGATACCTCCCCCATTTGAAAATCTTAAAATTCAAATATTTCAGATTTACATTAAATTTGATTCATATTTAGTAGACACCAATCAAGCAAAATTCTCTGAATTTTAATTGCTAATTAAAACTCTTTATGTTTAAGCCTAAAATTTTAGACATTTTCTAGCATCAAAATCATGTAACAGATTTTGATCAAAATTGGAATAAGGATTCTAGACATACGTTTAAGTATCATTATATGTTATTATTAATTTTCGTAAGGGGACATAAAAGTGGTGCCAAACTGTTCTGTTCGGGGAATTCATTTTACATGTCCTGAGCGGGTACTCTTCTAGTATCTATATACAATTAGGTATGTGTGTAGGTCTATGTTATGGTGTAAAGGTGATCTGCTGCATCCTCTACTCCTGCTTGGACCGCGGCAGTACGCGTTTTGTACACTAGTCCCGGAAAGGGCCGTGGCCGTTCACATTTAATACTCGTCATTTTGAAAACATCATAAATCACATAGTTCATATATTGTTTGCATACCTTTAGATTTCTCCCTCGCCGTGTAGAGGGTCGCCGTCTCGACGTCGTCTAGTGGTTGAATTCTTTCTTCTTTCCTTCCTGCCGTGAACCACGCCGCCCGTTGTCTGCAACAAAAGCTTCCTGACCGACTCACCAAACAGCACTCTTTGAATTCTTTTTATTACAAGCGTTAGTTATTTAATCAGCTGGGAGTCATTCACTACGTCGAGAGAGAGAGAGAGAGAGAGAGAGAGAGAGAGAGAGAGAGAGAGAGAGAGAGAGAGCAAATCACTACTTTATCGTAGTTACTTAACAATTATTTTTTTAACCATTCATGAAACGGGGGAAAGGATATCTCTTGCCTGTATTTTCTTAGGGAAATATTTCCCTTATCTGTTGTAGTCTACATGGTAACAATTACGTCTCATCGGTTCGCCTCCAAAACCCAGACTGGCTAAAACTCGCTTCTCACGAAGAACGAGTGACGTTACGGATCCCTCTGTTTCCCACGCAAGGGCCTGTGACGTCACAGAGCCTCTCGCAGGTGCACATTGACCCTTGATCTGGGGTCTCGTTACGCGGTGAACTTGTCATGTCTGTGTTTTTTTACTGTGAGAACAGGCCCTATTCTGCACTCGACTGCCGGGTCCACCCCGCGCTAATTTGCGCAAGTCAACCCAACGACTTCAAACAGATACGTCCATTCCCATAGGGTCATTATGCATAGAAGACATTATGCATAGAAGAGCCTACGCCAAAGGATACGCAGTCTTTCTATAACATACAATTCTGTACTTGTATAAATACACACTCTTGTAAATATACCACCGTGTAATCCTATTTATTATCGGCCCTTCAAGGTCACAACTCTGATCTCATCCTCGTCGCCAGTGTTGTGATCTTGAAGGACCGATAATAAATAAGATAACACGGTGGTATATTTACACGAGTGCGTATTTGCAGAAGTACAAAGTAATATATTACAGAAAGACTGGTATTCACTTTCTTCTCACCACAGGAAGATGTGGCACAAGGCCGGAAAGTGGGGAGAGTCAGGCCAGCTCCCCATAAGAAGGGGCACTCTGGCCTCTTAAAAATTGCCCGGGCAGCCCCGTTGGCATTCATCGGTCGGGCGCCTCAGGCAGTTAGACATAGACTAACTCAAGCCCAAAGAGGAGAGGCAACTGATTGTCGAGAACAGATTCTTCAACTGGTATCTTCCAGTCAAAAGTCTTTGTTCAAGAATGTTGCCGAGAGACCGCTCATCCTTAGTCGTAAACTCCTCTCTACATAATGTCTAGAAGAGTCCATATAGTCACGAAATAGGGTAGATCACCATCACACCATAATAGTATATATATATTTGTATGTACTGGATTACCTCCTAAACTAATTAACCGATTATTATGAATTTTGGAACACATCAATATGGAATCAAAATCATGTAATAGATTTTAATTGAAAATTGGAATAAGGATTCTAGACAGAAGTTTTAGTAGCATTGTATCTTTATTTTAATCTTTGTAAGGAGACATAAAAAAGATGCAACTCTGTTCTGTTCGGGGAGTTAATTTTAGCCCTCCTGGCGCATGTATACTCCTAGTATATAATATCGAAGCTCACTAGGTCTAGCCACACTGATGAATCGCAGACGACCGAACACGTGTCCGTGGATATATATATATATATATATATATATATATATATATATATATACACTAATAATTTGACCTCACCGGTAGGGGGAGTGACAGTTTTCACTTAGTGTAAAAGCAATATGCTTCTATAAAATGATAGAGTTCTCTTATGTTACCGGGTAGCGTGAAAAATATGTAAACAAAGAAAATACATAGCGTTATAATTCTCTCTGTTTTCAGTAGCGAGCCTTATAACTGGGAGCAAAGTGTGGTATCTGTTCTTATACTCTACTTTATCCGTTCTATCTTTGGTCAATCAAAGATAAATCCTTCTAGACTGAGGCAATTTAACTTTTTTGTCCCAATCTAGAGTACCCCTTTTGTGCCAAAAATACAATAACACATTAATTATTTCAGAGGATATGTAGGCGGTGACCATACAACGACAAAGGTCAGAGTGGCGCCAGCGAAATAAAAAAGAACTTCTCCCGACTCACTCCCGAGCGTTTTAAATCTTTTGATATTCAACTGTGAATTCTGAGAGGCGTCATATAGACATTTAGCAAATAAGTGCGAAAAGAAATTTGAACATTTCAAAAGGTTTGATAAGCGAATAGGCAACTGAACTATAAAACTTTATTTGGCATAATTTACCAATAAAAAAATTAGATTAGACCCCCGAGAATCAATGCTAAATCTATTCACAACATGCTGTCCTGTGGCCCTTAATATTTCATGTTGTAAAGAAAAAATATTCTAATAAATAAAGTACATCGTGTTTGTTTCATTTTTTATTGTCACGAAAAAAATTAAAAGAATCGCTTTTGGAATCGGAAATAAGGCTCATATTTTTCCGATTCTGATACCGATATCCCCAAAAGTTCCGAGTTTTCCAAATCCGATTAATTGTCTCAACACTAGTTCAAACGCACACCTCTGTCTCGCAGATGAAATCGCAGCAACCATCGGTTACCGAGGGAGTCAGTCCACGATGGTTTTAGGGGGGAATTATCGTTTGAATTATAGTTGGGTATACAACACGTCGACAAATGTCGGTTAGTTTATAGACAACGATTTATTCAAAGGCAGCACACAACTTGCGTCCGCAAGGGAGACATAGAGAGAGAGAGAGAGAGAGAGAGAGAGAGAGAGAGAGAGAGAGAGAGAGAGAGAGTAAAAGATAGAAAGAGAGAGCGAGAGAAAAAGAGAAAGATAGAGAGAAAGAGAGAGAGAGAGAAAGAGTAAAAGATAGAAAGAGAAAGAGAAAGACAGAGAGAAAGAGATAGAGAGAGAGAGAGAGAAAGAGAAAGACAGAGAGAGAGAGAAAGAGAGAGAGAGTAAAAGATAGAAAGAGAGAGCGAGAGAAAAAGAGAAAGACAGAGAGAAAGAGAGAGAGAGAGAAAGAGTAAAAGATAGAAAGAGAGAGAAAGAGAAAGACAGAGAGAAAGAGAGAGAGATAAAGAGAGAAAGAGAAAGACAGAGAGAAAGAGAGACAGAGAGAGAAAGAGAGACAGAGAGAGAAAGAGAGAGAGAGAAAGAGAGAGAAAGAGAGAGAGAAACAGAGAGAAAGAGAGAGAGAGAGAAAGAGAGAGAGAGAGAGAAGCTTATAAAACATTTTTACTGTCCTCGATTTCGGAGCAGCGCGCCAACGGACACGTCTTCTCTCGTCGAAATCTCGCAAGCTAACTGCGAGGAAACGGGAGAGGAAACAGATGAGGGCCTCGGCCAGAAATCACATGGTTTGCGCAACTTCCGCTCGGTGAAATCCCACCGACCCCCAACCCTTCCATTAACTTGTCTTCTACTATTAAGGATGTGTTCCATTGTCTCATTCCCATTTACAGCTGTCGTCGTCAGACGCCATCTTTTCGCCACCACGTACATCTCCGAACACAACATTTTTAACAAACAAACACAGCGGCATTTCTTCCGTTCCAGAATTGTGAAACGTGTTACTCCATCTTAGAGCGTATCTAACTCTTATACACGTAGAGGGTTGCGTTACTCTTCGAATATGTGATCTACCGAATGATTTCTAATCCAATATGTGATCTACCGAGTTGTTTACATTCCATTATGTAATCTACCCATTAACTACCCATTAACTACTCATTAACTACTCATTAACTACCCATTAACTATCCATTAACTACTCATTAACGACCTATTAACTACCCATTAACTACCAATTACCTACCCATTAACTATCAATTAACTACCCATTAACTACCAATTAACTACCAATTAACTACCCATTAACTACCCATTAACTACCAATTACCTACCCATTAACTATCAATTAACTACCCATTAACTACCCATTAACTACCCATTAACTACCAATTAACTACCCATTAACTACCAATTACCTACCCATTTACTACCCATTAACTATCAATTAACTATCCATTAACTACCCATTAACTACCAATTAACTACCAATTACCTACCCATTTACTACCCATTAACTACCAATTAACTACCCATTAACTACCCATTAACTACCCATTAACTACCAATTAATTACCCATTACCTACCCATTAACTACCCATTAACTACCCATTAACTACCAATTAACTACCCATTAACTACCCATTAACTATCCATTAACTACCCATTAACTATCCATTAACTACCAATTACCTACCCATTAACTATCCATTAACTACCCATTAACTACCAATTACCTACCCATTAACTACCCATTAACTATCCATTAACTACCAATTAATTACCCATTACCTACCCATTAACTACCCATTAACTACCAATAGTTAATTGGTAGTTAATGGGTAGTTAATGGGTAGGTAATGGGTAATTAATTGGTAGTTAATGGATAGTTAATGGGTAGTTAATGGGTAGGTAATTGGTAGTTAATGGGTAGTTAATGGATACCCATTAACTACCCATTAACTACCAATTAACTACCCATTAACTACCAATTACCTACCCATTAACTATCCATTAACTACCAATTAATTACCAATTAACTACCCATTAACTACCCATTGACTACCAATTAACTACCCATTAACTACCAATTAACTACCAATTACCTACCCATTAACTATCCATTAACTACCAATTAACTATCCATTAACTACCAATTAACTATCCATTAACTACCCATTAACTACCAATTAACTACCAATTAACTACCCATTACCTACCCATTAACTACCCATTAACTACCCATTAACTACCAATTAACTACCCATTAACTACCAATTAACTATCCATTAACTACCCATTAACTATCCATTAACTACCAATTAACTACCCATTACCTACCCATTAACTACCAATTAACTACCAAGTAACTACCCATTAACTACCAATTATATACCCATTAACTACTCATTAACTACCAATTACCTACCCATTAACTACCCATTAACTATCAATTACACTAGCAAACTAGTTAGTTGTGAGTATTTCAGTGGGCAACCAACCAATCAGCAAAAGTTACAGTTGAAATATCAACTTTTATTTGGAATCGCATCCGTACAATGTGCACTCACGTGGAACAATGAGTGAGAGCTAAACATATATTTACGTCACATCTGAATGAATACTGTCACCTAACCCTAACCCTAACCCTAACCCTAACCTGTCATGCAATGATAAGACAAGAATCTGTAGATTTATATTCTGTTTTTTATTTTATTTTTAATTAAAAAAAATATATTTGCGAGATTTATCGCCAAATGTCTTTATTTTTACCTCTTTAGAATTTACAGTAAGCAAAATCATGTATATTTAAAAAAATGGTTTAGTCCTCACATTTTATGTGCAATGTTTCTGACAACGGGGAAAGAATTGCTGTTTTCTCGGTCGGAATCTACCCATCTAACAAAGGAGAGTAGAAAGTGAACCTTGGGTTTACTTTCGATAGCCTCGTAACTCTCGCTTCCCTTATTTTGTCCTTTAGTCCTCACATTGACTGAGCGATGTTTCTGACAAAGGGGGAAGAATTGCTGTTTTCTGGGCCCGAATCTATCCATCTAACACTTATCGTTGGCTAGTTTTTGACCTTGAAGTGGTATTTTGTTTTAGCTTCTTACATCACGTGGCTTCATGCCGTGTCTGGAACGATTTCCATAAGAAAAGAAATTGCGATAATAAATTCCTGTCATTTTTATTTGTTTTCTTTTTTTCCTCGTGGATCATAAACAATTGCAGACCAATAGTAAATCACGAACTTTCGGTATTTTTCATATTGGAGGAGCACCGAAAAATCTACATTTTTATGATATCTTACTTTTTTCAATACTCGAACCGGGCAAGTACGATTGATAGAGTTTTACAGTAATATCGTGGGGTATGCTATTTTTTAAATACATTTTCGTTTTTTTTTATGCGCTATATTTTTGTTTTGTTTTTATAAAGGAACTTTCTGGAGCTGCAGAACTATCCGACCATTTTTCCAGAGATCGTAAGTCTTCCATTTCAGGTCCATTGTATGTATGTATGTTTTTTTTAAAGTTTCAGTTGGAAACATATACGTAATAACTGCGCTTCCTATAACATACAGATATACGTGAGTGAAATTTGAATAGTTTAATATGATTATTACTAATGTGGATCGTCTGTTTATTTTCGGCTGTCCCGTAACTCTTGTTTCCCCTATTTTCCCTCCAGTCCTCAAATTCCACGAGTGATTTTTCTGACAAAGGTGGAATAATTGCTGTTTTCATGGTTGGTTGTTGGTCTGACGAGATGGTATATAGAGATTTTCCCTCTTTTCATATTATTCATCATTCTACTGTCAATCTATCCACTTCATTAACCATTATCCTCGAGTGATTTTTGGCCTTGATAAGTGGTGACTCATTAGTTAAACCAGAAGGTACACGCACATATAATATGAATAATTTATGAATAATTATACTTTAGATTTTCCTTGTAGTATTTTTATTGCTGAATATTCAAACACTTTTACTCTTTAGGTCTGTGTCGACCAAACTTGAGCAATGGACGGCTTCACGCTCAAACGCCCGTTCATCAACATCTCCCCTTTCTTCTATCCCCTACCATTCGCCTGACCAGCCATCAATATTAATAATAATGTTCCCGGTTAAATACCCTCCCCATTGAGAAGTAAAGTCTATAACACCCAACTCACACTGTTATTAAGCGCGACAGAGTTAATTGAAGCCAGTAAAGTTTTTTCTTATTTCTTATTTTTTATTTTTAAATGAGAGATAAAATGTCCGCCAATCTGAGGATCATAAAAGTAAACAATGAGAGATAAGTCGTTCGTAAATAACGGGCTGGAAGTTTTGGTGGGAAGAAAAAAAAGAAGCGGGGAATTAATTGAAATTCTATCCGATTTGTCTATCTCCGATCTGACCAGGGATGACTACTTTCCCCTGACTGAATGGACACATATGGCCGGCCCGAAGATCTGATAAGTCAGCGGGCTGTAAAGTTTGGACAATAGGAATTTTATGCGACTCTTATTGTCGGGGCGGTATTTTTTATGCGATCATCTGAATATGTGTCATAAATTCTATATTACTTTAGCCGATAAAACGGAACATTCACTTATATTGATAGAATTCGAACGGAAAGTAAGTGTATAAAAATAAACTTGCGGCGGCAAAAAAACATTTCCAGGCATTTCGGAACAAATGATTTTCACAATGCCACAATGATTTTCTTGTTTAACAGTTTTAGCGATAAACACGTGTCACACGAATAAGTAAAAATCACATTGCTGATATATATATATATATATATATATATATATATATATATATATATATATATATATATATATATATATATATAATTGTTTTATCTACATACGTATACGTTTCGTCTTATCGGGAATCGTCAGTGTAGAGAAAATTATTCATACCGGTCATGTTATAACCCAAATTCCGACGCCTTAACCCACTCGGCCACTATTAACAATCTGATAAATCAGCGATAGTTTAAACCTGTTATAGGCAGCCGTCGTGGCTGTGTTAATACTACTTACTACAGTGCCCAGCCTAGATTGGGGGCGACAAATAATTATAAATATTCACTTTATCTACACAAAAACACACACACACACACACACACCCACACCCACACACCCACACACCCACACACACACACACAAACACACGAACACACACACACACACACAGATATATATATATATTGTTTAGTTTATATATATATATATATATATATAAACTAAGCAATATATATATATATATATATATATATATATTGCTTAGTTTATATATATATATATATATATAAACTAAGAAATATATATTTACATATATATATATTGCTTAGTTTATATATATATATATATATATATATATATATATATATATAAACTAAGCAATATATATATATATATATATATATATATATATATATATATATATATATATATATATATATATATTGGTACAGAAAAATTAGTACAACATCAGTACCGTCGGTTTCAAGGTCAGAAGGACTTAGCCATCCGGCTCTCTTCAGCTTCTGTTGTCATCTGTTTCGGAAATGTGAAGTCACGTGTCACTCTCGTTTGGACGCGTTATTTGCTTAGAGTGTTATGTATGTTTGTTTAAATTTAGTGTTAGGAAGGTTTAATAAGGTTTGAAAAAAAGGGGGGGGGATAAAGTCTAACAGTTGAGATTTAAAAATGGAAAAGATTTTTAAACATTTAAAAAAAAGATTTTTTTAAATTAAAGAATAAAAAATATTTCTATCTATATCCCGTGAGTCAATGTTTATAAGTAGCGCATATTTGGCCGTTACTGTTTTGAGGGTTTCACGGGATTTATATAGAAATATATATATATATATATATATTTTATTTATTAAAGCTACGATGTCAGCTGTGTTAATATTACTCACTACAGCGCCCAGCCTAGATTGGGGGCGACAAATAATTATAAATATTTACTTTATCCACACACACACACACAAACAAACATACACACACATATATTGCCTAGTTTATATATATATATATATATATATATATATATATATATATATATATATATATATATATATATATATATTATTTGTCGCCCCCAAATTAGGCTGGGCTCTGTAGCAAGCAGTATTAAAACAGCCGTCATCGTGACTTCAATGTGATGTTCTTTTAACAAGTCGAACTCGTTACGACGGCTGCCTTTAAATAGGATTAATCTCTCGCTGATTTACCGAGTTTTTGACAACGGCCATGTGGGCAGAGACGTTGGAATTTGAGTTTGAAACATAACGCGTGTTCCGGCGTTCGAGTCCAGCGACCGGTGTTAATAATTTAACTAAACATTACATTCATAAGTTTATTGTAAACACGAATCAACAACTTTATTCATATATATAGATATAAACATTATCATTTTCCAAATTTTATACAATTTATTTGCCTTTTTAAATAAGACCGTAATGAAATTAAAAGAAAGAAGAAATCAATTAGCTTGAACGATGACGTGTGCGTGTGTCGTTTTTTTTAAAAATTACAATTTAGAAACATGATAACTTGTTGAAAATCTACTTGGCCCCCCTGAAGGATGAAAAGGAACATTTAAACACAAAGGCGAAACGTTTGATTTTTAGCATTGGTTAAAAAAAAACGATAAAAAACATGTGGCGTCGGGAGAGAGAGAGAGAGAGATGGAGAGAGAAAAAGAGAGAAAGAGAGAGAGAATAAGAGAGAACGAAAGAGAGAAAGAGAGAGAGAAGGAGAGAGAGAAAGAGAGAGAGAAAGAAGGAGAGAGAAAAAGAGAGAAAGAGAGAGAGAGAGGAGGAGGAGAGAGAAAAGAGAGAAAGAGAGAGAAATAGTGAGAGAGAAGGAGAGAGAAAAAGAGAGAAAGAGAGAGAAAGAGAGAGAGAAAGAAAGAGAGAGAGAAAGAGAGAGAGAAAAAGAGAGAAGGAGAAAGAAAGAGAGAGATAGAGAGAAGGAGAGATAAAAAGAGAGAAAGAGAGAGAGAAAGAGAGCTAGAAAGAGAGAGAGAAGGAGAGAGAAAAAAGAGAGAGAGGGAAAGAGAGAGAGAAAAAGAGAGAAAGAGAGAGAGAAAGAAGGAGAGAGAAAAAGAGAGAAATAGAAAGAGAGAGAGAGAGAATAAGAGAGAACGAGAGAGAAATAGAAAGAGAGAAAGAGAGAGAGAGAGAGAGAGAAAGAGAAAGAGAGAAGGAGCGCAAGCCAGTCAGTCAGTCACCTCCTCTCTCTCTCTTTCTTCTCGCTTATGCCTCGTCAGTATCTTTCTTTCTAGCAAGCGATATTAGTTTAATTTAAAGAAATGTTTTTAGTAATTTATCAAATCACTTTAATTAATTACTGTTAATATTGACGAAACAATTGCACATATATAGAAAAAATAGAACAATCGAATTACAAATGAATAAACCAAGAATTAATTTATTATGAACTGTTAAAAATATTTATGCAGATTTGATCGTTAGTCTGTACTATATATAGAGTATTTCAAAATATTATGCTTTATCGTTGATTTAAATAACAGTAACCCGTTTTTATGGTAATATATGGGTATTTTTTCATTTAGATATAAAAGTCAATGTTTGTGTGTTATAGAAACCGCTATGTTAACAGCGAGAACATTCAAATCAGATTGAATAAGGGTTTTGTTTACAGAATCTAAAGACACCATCGATATTTTCCTTCGATTTCACCTGGAGTCGCTAGGGGCAATTATCGATTATGTCCATAAAATAACTGAAATATATTAGAAACAGAATTCATATTTTTAAGTAGATTTTCTTCGTTTCATAAAACAAAAATTAAATTAAAATAAATATCTGTCAGTGAATAATGTATGTAAAAATTTTAAACATGTAAATAATTATTTATATTGACATTTTTAAGGTTTACAATAATTAAATAAAGACGAATTTGTTGAAACCATTTGCTTTTTTACAGCAACTATATTTTCCTTATTGAAAACAAACAAGTAAAATTTCGAAAAATAGCAAGGAACATTGTCTCTTGAATACATAAAAAAAAACATCGAAATAAATTATATAAAAAAGTTGTCTACGTGTGTTTAATTTTACTTCAGTCGAAGTTCTCAGAAATAAAGGGGCCCCTTCCTGGGGCGAACACTTGATCTCTATATGAGATAGATAGATACCCGAATATTCTATTAAAGTTCTCCTTTATCTCTCAAACATTGAGTTAGTAAAAAAGTTAAGAATAATAAATTTCTTCTCTCCCCAACTGACCAGTCAAGTATGACATAGTATATCTTTCTTTTGGTCTGTTGTTATTACCGGATTCCAGGACAAGAATTCATCTCGTCTGGTGGAGTATCCAGCTACGTGCTGTTACTTGAGGTAACATCACTAGGAGAAGATGCACTATTCCTCGTATGAGGGGATCTTATTTGTGCTGCGGATACTATGTAATTTTGAATATTTCGTCAGGGTTTACTTGTAGGGGTAAGTATCCTCATGTCAGGTGGTCCTGACAAACCCTTGTACAGAGAGACCGAAGACACTCGAGGATAGTGTCTAGTAGGTAATTCAAACTCCCCAGTGTCTAGTAGGTAATTCAAACTCCCCTTTCTACGTGTGTTTGTGTGTATGTGTGCGTGTCTAGCTAAAAGTAAAAAATAAACCCTACAAAACAAACACCCACAAACTTAGTATATTTTTGATCAGCGTTGACCCGGTTAAATAATATCGAAAAGCAAAAAAAATGTTCATTCTTTGGAGTTAAACTGGGCCAGGTTTTTTCAGGGGGTCGGTTTTTCAGCCATTTTTTGTACTAACGCCAACTCATTCCTCGAGTGATCTATTTAAAGGAGAGTTGTCTGCGTGTATGTGTGTGTATGTCCAGGGAGAGGAATACGTTGGGCGAGGGAGAAGGAGGGTGGGTGGTAGAGCGACGGGAAACGGGGAAAAGGGGATGAGAAAAGGATTCTAGAGAGGGGTAGAGAGATAGAAGTTTTAATAGAATTATGTTACATTTTTTTTGCCTCTGCTACTATTTATCTACCTCCCACAAGGTAAGATGTGACACAAGGTCGGGAAAGTGGGATTTGAAAAACCAGCGCTCGAGAATTTGAACGTTCTGGCCATTAAAAATTGCCTGGGCATCCCCGTCGGCATTCCCCGGTAGGGGCGCCTCAGGCGATAAGCAATAAACTAACCCCTCCTCAAAGGGTGAGAAAACAAAGCCTGGGAGGTTGCACCTCCTAGAACTGCACAGGACAGATCAGACCGATAGACCGGCGTAAATCAAGACCCGAAGGCCAAGACAATACCGGTCTATGGGGTAATAAAAAGAAACTATTTGTTATTTATAAAATTACTTTTTCTTTAAAGCACAACCGCGCTAACAGTTCCATTTTTATTACTTGCCCTGAGATTTCAAATGTTGTTTTTAACTTTTCTTTCAGAGTAAAAATTGTAAACATGACTTCATTTGGAATTATTTTTCCCAGTTCCACACGGGTTACACTGGGTGAACACCGCTAGTACCTTATATTTCCGAAGATTTAAGATTGTTCGTGGAATTCCTCGTGATCTTCTCAGATGAAACTTTGATTTGAGACATTCATCATAGTTGCAGGTTTCGACACGTTTATTTGAAAAAAAAAAGATTCTTTCTCAATATATCACTGGTACTACCGTCCGTTATCTTTTTTTTCTTCTCCGATATGTGTTAATATTCGTCGTGTGTGTCCCATCGTATCTCGTACAACAGCCACAAATGATTTCATCAGCAACTTGCTCCCCCTCTCCATTCACCCCGATTAAATGATCAATTCGTCAGTCGAGATCATCTTTCGCTTGAAACCCGATCGCCGGCAGTATAACTATTATTTACCCACAATATTATTTGATTTCTTTTTATTTTCTTCCTTTCGACACACACACACACACACACACACACACACATATATATATATATATATGGATATACATATATATATACATATTTATTTATTTTAAACTAAGCTTTCGAACATAAAATATTCCTCGTCAGAGCAATAATATATATATATATATATATATATATATATATATATATATATATATATATATATATATATATATATATATATATATATATATAGTACTTCATGTATCCACATAAAATATTATAAGGAGATATAATTTTTTATGTATCAGTTTTCAGTATTTACTTCAACAGTGCTCGATACGTAAGTAGAGCTAGGTATGTGACTGGTTACCATTCGTAGCTTATGCGTGTATATATATATATATATATATATATATATATATATATATATATCCTTATTGCTTTTTCAATTTAGCTACACTGACATTCTTTTTGTCATCTTCGGATCAACTGCCTTCGGCGGGAGTTTGTGGCGAATAATAAAAACAACATATTTGCAAACAAAAACAACATATAGAAGATGTGTCTTAAAAGTAACGGGACTAGGAGTGATGTGTGAGCTATGGGCGACAAAGGGATTAGCTGATTATATTTTCATATAACATTGTATTTTATATTTCATTTTATATTATTTTTGTTTCTCTTCTTCTTCTTTTTCTTCTTCTTTTTCTTCTACTTCTTCTTCTTCTTCTTCTTCTTCTTCTTCTTCTTCTTCTTCTTCTTCTTCTTCTTCTTCTTCTTCTTCTTCTTCTTGTTATTTGTACTCCCAGGAGTTGTCACACAGGTTATCGTCAGTAATTTTTCACTGACAACCACCAGTGGTGTTTCCTGGAGTCTGAGTGACAACAAGCCTCCCCAGATTTCCAGTACTCTCTAACTCTTTTTAGTAATCACCGCAAATGACCGTACGGTATCGCAACAGCCGATAACCATTGATTTCTCCATGGTAAAGACCATTGGTCTTCTCTGGGATTTTGGTGGCAATAAGCCTCCACAAGATGCCAGCACTTTCCGCACTCTTCCAGTGGAGTTCTGGTTTGTGCTGTTCTTCCTCGGTCTTCTCATCCTCTTTGACCCTCTCCAAATATATTGTGCGGTGTCAGCCTAGGCCGGCACCATTGTTTTTTTAGGGGGGTGGCGGCTTATGATATTTCTAGCAGTTTCTGTTCATGCGGTGGTGTTTTGTCTGTGGTTTTGTTTTCTTCTTGTACTTCCATGAGATTGGTTACCATTTGTTGCTTATGCGTGTTGGTTTCCGCATTCGAGGGTTTTCTTCAAGATTGCAGCTTTTTTTACCGTTCCTATGTTGGTTTTGTAGTATTTAGTAATGTGCAACACGGTTTATTTACGAAGTTTTCTTTGTGGTCTTCTAGCGCAATAAACGTTTCTGATTTAAACCTACATTTGATTCTATTCCATTATGTAATTTTACTTAGGATGATGTTAATGATGCTTCCTTATTTATAGCTGATTCCGTTTCGTCTTCCGTCGCTAATTTTTAAAATAGAATTTCGTAAATTCGTTATAGACTAATTTGTGATGCGTATCATTATAGAATTTCGTAAATTCGTTGCAGACTAATTTGTGATACGTATAATTATAGAATTTCGTAAATTCATTGCAGACTAATTTGTGATACGTATCATTATAGAATTTCGTAAATTCGTTGTAGACTAATTTGTGATACATATCATTATAGAATTTCGTAAATTCGTTGCAGACTAATTTGTGATGCGTATCATTATAGAATTTCGTAAATTCATTGCAGACTAATTTGTGATACATATCATTATAGAATTTCGTAAATTCGTTGTAGACTAATTTGTGATACATATCACTATAGAATTTCGTAAATTCGTTGTTGACCAATTTGTGATGCGTATCATTATAGAATTTCGTAAGTTCGTTGTTGACTAATTTGTGATACGCATTATTATGAAATTTCGCAAATCTGTTGTAGACTAATTTGTGATGCGTATCATTATAGAATTTCGTAAATTCGTTGTAGACTAATTTGTGATGCGTATCATTATAGAATTTCGTAAATTCGTTGCAGACTAATTTGTGATGCGTATCATTATAGAATTTCGTAAATTCATTGCAGACTAATTTGTGATACATATCATTATAGAATTTCGTAAATTCGTTGTAGACTAATTTGTGATACATATCATTATAGAATTTCGTAAATTCGTTGTTGACCAATTTGTGATGCGTATCATTATAGAATTTCGTAAGTTCGTTGTTGACTAAATTGTGATACGCATTATTATGAAATTTCGCAAATCTGTTGTAGACTAATTTGTGATGCGTATCATTATAGAATTTCGTAAATTCGTTGTAGACTAATTTGTGATACGTATCATTATAGAATTTCGTAAATTCGTTGTAGACTAATTTGTAATGCGTATCATTATAGAATTTCGTAAATTAATTGTAGACTAATTTGTGATGCGTAGCATTATAGAATTTCGTAAATTCGTTGTTGACTGATTTGTGATACGTATCATTATAGAATTTCGTAAATTCGTTGTAGACTAATTTGTGAAGCGTATCATTATAGAATTTCGTAAATTCGTTGTAGACCAATTTGTGATACGTATCATTATAGAATTTCGTAAATTCGTTGTTGACTGATTTGTGATAAATATCATTATAGAATTTCGTAAATTAATTGTAGACTAATTTGTGATGCGTATCATTATAGAATTTCGTAAGTTCGTTGTAGACTAATTTGTGAAGCGTATCATTATAGAATTTCGTAAATTCGTTGTAGACTAATTTGTGATGCGTATCATTATAGAATTTCGTAAATTCGTTGTAGACTAATTTGTGATACGTATCATTATAGAATTTCGTAAATTCGTTGTAGACTAATTTGTGAAGCGTATCATTATAGAATTTCGTAAATTCGTTGTAGACTGATTTGTGATACGTATCATTATAGAATTTCGTAAATTCGTTGTTGACTGATTTGTGATACGTATCATTATAAAATTTCGTAAATCTGTTGCAGACTAATTTGTGATGCATAACATTGTAGAATTTCGTAAATTCATTGTAGACTAATTTGTGATACGTATCATTATGGAATTTCGTAAATTCGTTGTTGACTAATTTGCGATACGTATCATTATAGAATTTCGTAAATTCGTTGCAGACTAATTTGCGATACGTATCATTATAGAATTTCGGAAATTCGTTGCAGACTAATTTGCGATACTATCATTATAGAATTTCGTAAATTCGTTGCAGACTAATTTGTGATACGTATCATTATGGAATTTCGTAAATTCGTTGTAGACTAATTTGTGAAGCGTATTATTATAGAATTTCGTACATTCCTTGTAGACTAATTTGTGATACGTATCATTATAGAATTTCGTAAATTCGTTGTTGACTAATTTGTGATGCGTATCATTATAGAATTTCGTAAATTCGTTGCAGACTAATTTGCGATTCGTATCATTATAGAATTTCGTAAATTCCTTGTTGACTAATTTGTGATACTTATCACTATGAAATTTCGTAAATTCGTTGTTGACTAATTTGTGATGCTTATCATTATAGAATTTCGTAAATTCATTGTAGACTAATTTGTGATACGTATCATTATGGAATTTCGTAAATTCGTTGTAGATTAATTTGTGATACTTATCATTATAGAATTTCGTAAATTCGTTGTAGACTAATTTGTGAAGCGTATCATTATAAAATTTCGTAAATTCGTTGAAGACTAATTTGTGATGCGTAACATTATAGAATTTCGTAAATTTTTTGTAGACTAATTTGTGATACGTATTATTATAGAATTTCGTAAATTCGTTGTAGACTAATTTGTGATGCGTATCATTATAGAAATTCGTAAATTCGTTGTAGACTAATTTGTGATGCGTATCATTATAGAATTTCGTAAATTTATTGTAGACTAATTTGTGATGCGTATCATTATGGATTTTCGTAAATTCGTTGTAGACTAATTTGTGATACGTATCATTATGGAATTTCGTAAGTTCATTGTTGACTAATTTGTGATGCGTATTATTATAGAATTTCGTAAATTCGTCGTAGACCAATTTGTGATACGTATCATTATAGAATTTCGTAAATTCGTTGTTGACTGATTTGTGATACGTATCATTATGAAATTTCGCAAATCTGTTGTAGACTAATTTGTGATGCGTAACATTATAAAATTTCGTAAATCTGTTGCAGACTAATTTGTGATGCGTAACATTATAAAATTTCGTAAATCTGTTGCAGACTAATTTGTGATGCGTAACATTATAAAATTTCTAAAGTTCGTTGTTGACTAATTTGTGATACGTATCAATATGGAATTTCGTAAATTCGTTGTAGACTAATTTATGATGCGTATCTTTATAGAATTTCGTAAGTTCGTTGTAGACTAAAGTGTGATGCGTAATATAATAGAATTATGTAAATTCGTTGTAGACTAATTTGTAATGCCTAACATTATAGAATTCCGTAAGTTCATTGTAGAATAATTATTGATGCGTATCATTATAGAATTTCGTAAGTTCATTGTTGAATAATTTGTGATGCGTATCATTATAGAATTTCGTAAATTCGTTGTATACTAATTTGTGATACGTATCATTATGGAATTTCGTTAATTCGTGTAGACTAATTTGTGATACGTATCATAATAGAATTTCGTAAATTCGTTGTAGACTCATTTGTGATGCGTATCATTATAGAATTTCGTAAATTCGTTGTTGAATAATTTGTTATACGTATAATGATAGAATTTCGTAAATTCGTTGTAGACTAATTTGTGATATCTATCATTATATAATTTCTTATATGCGTTGCAGACTAATTTGTGATACGTATCATTATAGAATTTCGTAAATTCGTTGTAGACTAATTTGCGATACGTATCATTATAGAATTTCGTAAATTCGTTGTAGACTAATTTGTGATACGTATAATTATGGAATTTCGTAAATCTGTTGCAGATTATTTTCTCATAGTATCATTATAGAATTTCCTAAATTCCATTTTAGACTAATTTGTGATACGTATCTTTATAGAATTTCGTAAATTCGTTGTATACTAATTTGTGATACGTATCCTTATAGAATTTCGTAAATTCGTTGTAGACTAATTTGTGAAGCGTATCATTATAGAATTTCGTAAATTCGTTGTAGACTAATTTGTGATACGTATCATTATAGAATTTCGTAAATTCGTTGTAGACTAATTTGTAATGCCTAACATTATAGAATTTCGTAAATTCGTTGTAGACTAATTTGTGATACGTATCATTATAGAATTTCGTAAATTCGTTGTAGACTAATTTGTGAAGCGTATCATTATAGAATTTCGTAAATTCGTTGTAGATTAGGTGGTGATACTTATCATTATAGAATTTCGTAAATTCGTTGTAGACTAATTTGTGATGCGTATCATTATAGAATTTCGTAAATTCGTTGTTGACTAATTTGCGAAACGTATCATTATAGAATTTCGTAAATTAGTTGCAGACTAATTTGCGATACGTATCATTATAGAATTTCGTAAATTCGTTGCAGACTAATTTGCGATACTATCATTATAGAATTTCGTAAATTCGTTGCAGACTAATTTGTGATACGTATCAATATAGAATTTCGTAAATTCGTTGTAGACTAATTTGTGATACGTATCATAATAGAATTTCGTAAATTCGTTGTAGACTCATTTGTGATGCGTATCATTATAGAATTTCGTAAATTCGTTGTTGAATAATTTGTTATACGTATAATGATAGAATTTCGTAAATTCGTTGCAGACTAATTTGCGATACTATCATTATAGAATTTCGTAAATTCGTTGCAGACTAATTTGTGATACGTATCAATATAGAATTTCGTAAATTCGTTGTAGACTAATTTGTGATGCGTATCATTATAGAAATTCGTAAATTCGTTGTAGACTAATTTGTGATGCGTATCATTATAGAATTTCGTAAATTTATTGTAGACTAATTTGTGATGCGTATCATTATGGATTTTCGTAAATTCGTTGTAGACTAATTTGTGATACGTATCATTATGGAATTTCGTAAGTTCATTGTTGACTAATTTGTGATGCGTATTATTATAGAATTTCGTAAATTCGTCGTAGACTAATTTGTGATACGTATCATTATAGAATTTCGTAAATTCGTTGTTGACTGATTTGTGATACGTATCATTATGAAATTTCGCAAATCTGTTGTAGACTAATTTGTGATGCGTAACATTATAAAATTTCGTAAATCTGTTGCAGACTAATTTGTGATGCGTAACATTATAAAATTTCGTAAATCTGTTGCAGACTAATTTGTGATGCGTAACATTATAAAATTTCTAAAGTTCGTTGTTGACTAATTTGTGATACGTATCAATATGGAATTTCGTAAATTCGTTGTAGACTAATTTATGATGCGTATCTTTATAGAATTTCGTAAGTTCGTTGTAGACTAAAGTGTGATGCGTAATATAATAGAATTATGTAAATTCGTTGTAGACTAATTTGTAATGCCTAACATTATAGAATTCCGTAAGTTCATTGTAGAATAATTATTGATGCGTATCATTATAGAATTTCGTAAGTTCATTGTTGAATAATTTGTGATGCGTATCATTATAGAATTTCGTAAATTCGTTGTATACTAATTTGTGATACGTATCATTATGGAATTTCGTTAATTCGTGTAGACTAATTTGTGATACGTATCATAATAGAATTTCGTAAATTCGTTGTAGACTCATTTGTGATGCGTATCATTATAGAATTTCGTAAATTCGTTGTTGAATAATTTGTTATACGTATAATGATAGAATTTCGTAAATTCGTTGTAGACTAATTTGTGATATCTATCATTATATAATTTCTTATATGCGTTGCAGACTAATTTGTGATACGTATCATTATAGAATTTCGTAAATTCGTTGTAGACTAATTTGCGATACGTATCATTATAGAATTTCGTAAATTCGTTGTAGACTAATTTGTGATACGTATAATTATGGAATTTCGTAAATCTGTTGCAGATTATTTTCTCATAGTATCATTATAGAATTTCCTAAATTCCTTTTAGACTAATTTGTGATACGTATCTTTATAGAATTTCGTAAATTCGTTGTATACTAATTTGTGATACGTATCCTTATAGAATTTCGTAAATTCGTTGTAGACTAATTTGTGAAGCGTATCATTATAGAATTTCGTAAATTCGTTGTAGACTAATTTGTGATACGTATCATTATAGAATTTCGTAAATTCGTTGTAGACTAATTTGTAATGCCTAACATTATAGAATTTCGTAAATTCGTTGTAGACTAATTTGTGATACGTATCATTATAGAATTTCGTAAATTCGTTGTAGACTAATTTGTGAAGCGTATCATTATAGAATTTCGTAAATTCGTTGTAGATTAGGTGGTGATACTTATCATTATAGAATTTCGTAAATTCGTTGTAGACTAATTTGTGATGCGTATCATTATAGAATTTCGTAAATTCGTTGTTGACTAATTTGCGAAACGTATCATTATAGAATTTCGTAAATTAGTTGCAGACTAATTTGCGATACGTATCATTATAGAATTTCGTAAATTCGTTGCAGACTAATTTGCGATACTATCATTATAGAATTTCGTAAATTCGTTGCAGACTAATTTGTGATACGTATCAATATAGAATTTCGTAAATTCGTTGTAGACTAATTTGTGATACGTATCATAATAGAATTTCGTAAATTCGTTGTAGACTCATTTGTGATGCGTATCATTATAGAATTTCGTAAATTCGTTGTTGAATAATTTGTTATACGTATAATGATAGAATTTCGTAAATTCGTTGCAGACTAATTTGCGATACTATCATTATAGAATTTCGTAAATTCGTTGCAGACTAATTTGTGATACGTATCAATATAGAATTTCGTAAATTCGTTGTAGACGCATTTGTGATGCGTATCATTATAGAATTTCGTAAATTCGTTGTTGAATAATTTGTTATACGTATAATGATAGAATTTCGTAAATTCGTTGTAGACTAATTTGTGATATGTATCATTATATAATTTCTTATATGCGTTGCAGACTAATTTGTGATACGTATCATTATAGAATTTCGTAAATTCGTTGTAGACTAATTTGCGATACGTATCATTATAGAATTTCGTAAATTCGTTGTAGACTTATTTGTGATACGTATCATTATGGAATTTCGTAAATCTGTTGCAGATTATTTTCTGATAGTATCATTATAGAATTTCCTAAATTCCTTTTAGACTAATTTGTGATATGTATCTTTATAGAATTTCGTAAATTCGTTTATACTAATTTGTGATACGTATCCTTATAGAATTTCGTAAATTCGTTGTAGACTAATTTGTGAAGCGTATCATTATAGAATTTCGTAAATTCGTTGTAGACTAATTTGTGATACGTATCATTATAGAATTTCGTAAATTCGTTGTAGACTAATTTGTGATACTTATCATTATAGAATTTCGTAAATTCGTTGTAGACTAATTTGTGAAGCGTATCATTATATAATTTCGTAAATTCGTTGTAGACTAATTTGTGATACGTATCATTATAGAATTTCGTAAATTCGTTGTAGACTAATTTGTGATACGTATCATTATGGAATTTCGTAAATTCGTTGTATACTAATTTGTAATACGTATCCTTATAGAATTTCGTAAATTCGTTTTAGACTAATTTGTGATACTTATCATTATAGAATTTCGTAAATTCGTTGTAGACTAATTTGTGATACGTATCCTTATAGAATTTCGTAAATTCGTTGTATACTAATTTGTGATACGTATCCTTATAGAATTTCGTAAATTCGTTTTAGACTAATTTGTGATACTTATCATTACAGAATTTCGTAAATTCGTTGTAGACTAATTTGTGATATGTATCATTATATAATTTCTTATATGCGTTGCAGACTAATTTGTGAAGCGTATCATTATAGAATTTCGTAAATTCGTTGTAGACTAATTTGTGATACGTATCATTATAGAATTTCGTAAATTCGTTGTAGACTAATTTGTGATGCGTATCATTATAGAATTTCGTAAATTCGTTGTATACTAATTTGTGATGCGTATCATTATAGAATTTCGTAAATTCGTTGTAGACTAATTTGTGATACTTATCATTACAGAATTTCGTAAATTCGTTGTAGACTAATTTGTGATATGTATCATTATATAATTTCTTATATGCGTTGCAGACTAATTTGTGAAGCGTATCATTATAGAATTTCGTAAATTCGTTGTAGACTAATTTGTGATACGTATCATTATAGAATTTCGTAAATTCGTTGTAGACTAATTTGTGATGCGTATCATTATAGAATTTCGTAAATTCGTTGTAGACTAATTTGTGATACGTATCATTATAGAATTTCGTAAATTCGTTGTAGACTAATTTGTGATACGTATCATTATGGAATTTTGTAAATCTGTTGCAGATTATTTTCTGATAGTATCATTATAGAATTTCGTAAATTCGTTGTTGACTGATTTGTGATACGTATCATTATAAAATTTCGTAAATCTGTTGCAGACTAATTTGTGATGCATAACATTGTAGAATTTCGTAAATTCATTGTAGACTAATTTGTGATACGTATCATTATGGAATTTCGTAAATTCGTTGTAGATTAGGTTGTGATACTTATCATTATAGAATTTCGTAAATTCGTTGTAGACTAATTTGTGATGCGTATCATTATAGAATTTCGTAAATTCGTTGTTGACTAATTTGCGATACGTATCATTATAGAATTTCGTAAATTAGTTGCAGACTAATTTGCGATACGTATCATTATAGAATTTCGTAAATTCGTAGCAGACTAATTTGCGATACTATCATTATAGAATTTCGTAAATTCGTTGCAGACTAATTTGTGATACGTATCAATATAGAATTTCGTAAATTCGTTGTAGACTAATTTATGATGCGTATCATTATAGAATTTCGTAAGTTCGTTGTAGACTAAAGTGTGATGCGTAATATAATAGAATTATGTAAATTCGTTGTAGACTAATTTGTAATGCCTAACATTATAGAATTCCGTAAGTTCATTGTAGAATAATTATTGATGCGTATCATTATAGAATTTCGTAAGTTCATTGTTGACTAATTTGTGATGCGTATCATTATAGAATTTCGTAAATTCGTTGTATACTAATTTGTGATACGTATCATTATAGAATTTTGTAAATTCGTTGTATACTAATTTGTGATACGTATCATTATGGAATTTCGTTAATTCGTGTAGACTAATTTGTGATACGTATCATAATAGAATTTCGTAAATTCGTTGTAGACTCATTTGTGATGCGTATCATTATAGAATTTCGTAAATTCGTTGTTGAATAATTTGTTATACGTATAATGATAGAATTTCGTAAATTCGTTGTAGACTAATTTGTGATATGTATCATTATATAATTTCTTATATGCGTTGCAGACTAATTTGTGATACGTATCATTATAGAATTTCGTAAATTCGTTGTAGACTAATTTGCGATACGTATCATTATAGAATTTCGTAAATTCGTTGTAGACTAATTTGTGATACGTATCATTATAGAATTTCGTAAATTCGTTGTAGACTCATTTGTGATGCGTATCATTATAGAATTTCGTAAATTCGTTGTTGAATAATTTGTTATACGTATAATTATAGAATTTCGTAAATTCGTTGTAGACTAATTTGTGATATGTATCATTATAGAATTTCTTAAATGCGTTGCAGACTAATTTGTGATACGTATCATTATAGAATTTCGTAAATTCGTTGTAGACTAATTTGCGATACGTATCATTATAGAATTTC
>OY744534.1:87481345-87528845 GCA_963556195.1 Sepiola atlantica | reverse complement strand
CAAAAGATTAAGCCAGAGGGAGAGTAGAGATCGCAGTTAAAAGTAAATACTATGGGGGTTAAAAGATGTAGAGCGAGGGCGGGTTGGGGGTTGAGTAGTCTGAGAGAGATGTGCGAAGGGCGAGGTAAAACAAGGGGGGAATAATCGAGGCTATTAAAAGAGTGAGAAGAATTATTTAGAAGTAAAAACAGGAGGCGAAGAATAATTAGAGTGCACAGTGGAAACAGTAAGGAGTTCGATATCGAAGTGTGCAAAGGGGATATGGAGTAGATAAGGCTAATCATCAAGTAAATAAAAGGGCTAGGATATAATATGAATAGAGTGGGTTAGTTATCAAGTTGAAAGGGAAAAGAATGAAGAATGGAAGTGTTGAAGGGAAGCGGACGAATGTATTAAAAGAAGTTAAACGGGAAAGAAAATGGAAAGCCAAATAAAGTTATACAGTTAAGGATGTTAAGTGGAAAGATTTAGGGGGTAGTGGAAGAAAGGTGTTAAAACTAAGGGAAATGTGAAGCTAACGGAGTTTATGGGTAATTCTATTAAGTTAAGAGAAGGTTAAAGGGATGAGGGAGATATAAGCAGAGATTATAGAACAACAGGAATTAGAACTATCAGAAAGGAGATTCGAGATGTAAGGAGGGAAAATCCGAGATGAAGGAAGGGTATTTAATCAAATGGGGAAGGGGTGTCTGGAGGATTATTATGGTTGCTATACCTGAATTTACGTTTATGCCTGCAACTGGAGATAAGTTCATTCTTAGAATTAATAATATTTTTAGATTTAGTAGCAGTAGCTATCATAAAGGTTTCCAAAGTACAAAGTTGGCAATGGGATGCTCCAGGGGTATATGATTTGGACATTTTAAGTAACTTTTGAATTGAATTTTGATTTGGCTTTTGCTTTCTCTAATTCCTTTCCATTCTTCTTCATTTCTACCTGCTCTATCCTGGATATTGAGCTGTATACTCTTCACAATAGGGTTTTACCTTTCCTAAAAGTTCGCTTTTAGTACACCTCTTTATATATATATATATATTATTTTATAGAAATAGAAGAAAAAAGAGTTATAAACATGTGACGAATGTCCAAATTTATTTCAAATTTCAATTGTTCAATGTAAGGTGTATTCAGTAATAAACTCTTTTTTCTTCTATCTCTACAATTGCTCTATCTCGTATATTGAGCTAAACTCCTTCACTATAGGTTCCATCTACTAAAAGTTTTACTTTTGGTTTATATTTGATCCTATATTATATATATATATATATATATATATATATATATATATATATATATATATATATATATATGTAAATTATAACTAAAAGGTAAACTTTTAGAGAGTTGGAGCTATTGTGAAATAAGGAAAGCTCAATATACTGGATAGAGCAAAATATGGTAAGTTAATGAAAATTGATAAGACCTGCAAATGGAAGCAAATCGATATCTTTAGTTGTTCAAAACAAGGAGCAGTTTAGTTAATAAAACATTTATTTTTCTTCTCTTTCATTCCTTAAACCAGGCTTTTCAAAGATTAAAATCTTATCATCAGAGGAAAAATTATGATTGATAAGTTGACAGGATAGGACTGTCAAAGTTTCAAATTTGAAAGAGTTTAAAAAAAAAATTATATATATACATATATATATATATATATATATATATATATATATATATATATATATATATATATATATATATATATATATATATATATATATATACTAGTAGAATAACTGTCCCAGGACCGGTATAAGTAATAAATATCGCATTAGTTTTTAATTTTAATATTTCGATGACATCCCCTAAATGGTGAAGTTTACAAAAAATATGGACAATGTGCCCACGTCACTCAGCCTGTTGCCTAACATTCATAATAAGTTCAATAGTTCAGGATTTTACCAACCACATACATATTATTGACGCTCACGTGCACACGCCGATCCTTTTAACATTTTATTACTTAATATAACTAAACATTTGATGTTGAGCTATTCTTTTCTCTATTAAATATTTTGCAGGAGGCGGCGGTTGCGAGTTTGAACGAGGCGCACCCCCCCCCTGAATGGTAAAGTTCACAAAATAATGTGCGCATGTTACTCACTGGGTTGCCGAGAATATATATATTCCAAAATTCATAACGATCCGTTCAGCAATTTAAAAGATTATTCAGAACATAAATATATATAGATATATACACATACCCGCTTTAGGTGTTAGAATTTAAATTTAATGTTTGTAGCGGTCCTCTGCCTTTTATCGAAAATGTATTCTTTGCTGAAAACATGAATGAAAATTAAACAGTTGTGAAAAAAAAATGGTGTTTTAAACTTTGTGTAGCATTGTACTAACGTGCAAATCAGGCCACGTGAAATCTGTCAACCGAATGGCAAATAAAAGAGTTGACTATTTTTTAAATGAACATATGTGTGTTTATCTCGTCGTTAAAAGCAAATGATCTCTTTAGGTAAAATGAAAATTATTCTCAGTTTGTTAAATAATGATACATATTACAGACTAATACAATGCAGTTCAGACGTGTTTCGTTTCTTTTTGTTTGTTTTTGTTTTACATGCGTTTATATGTTTTGTTTGTTTCTGTTTCTTTTTGTTTTATATGCTTTCATGTTTTTTGTTTCTTTCTGTTTCTTTCTTTTACATGCGTTTATATGTTTTGTTTTTTTCTGTTTCTTTTTGTTTTATATGCTTTATGTTTTTTGTTTCTTTCTGTTTCTTTTTTTACATGCTTTTATGTTTTTGTTTATTTCTGTTTCTTTTTATTTTACATGCTTTTATGTTTGTTGTTTCTTTCTGTTTCTTTTTTTACATGCTTTTATGTTTTTTGTTTCTTTGTGTACGTTTTTGTTTTACATGCTTTTACGTTTTTGTTTCTTTCTGTTTCTTTTTATTTTACATGCTTTTATGTTTTTTGTTTCTTTCTGTTTCTTTTTGTATATGCTTTTATGTTTTTTGTTTCTTTCTGTTTCTTTTTTTACATGCTTTTATGTTTTTTGTTTCTTTGTGTTCGTTTTTGTGTTACATGCTTTTACTTTTTTGTTTCTTTCTGTTACTTTTTGTTTTTACATGCTTTTACGTATTCGATTCTTTATGTTTTTTGTTTCTTTCTGTTTCTTTTGACATGCTTTTATGTTTTTTGTTTCTTTCTGTTTCTTTTTTTACATGCTTTTAGTTTTTTTGTTTCTTTATGTTCGTTTTTATTTTACATGCTTTTATGTTTTTTGTTTCTTTCTGTTTCTTTTTTACATGCTTTTATGTTTTTTGTTTCTTCTTGTTTCTTTTTTTACATGCTTTTATGTTTTTTGTTTCTTTCTGTTTCTTTTTTTACATGCTTTTATGTTTTTTGTTTCTTTCCGTTTCTTTTTTTACATGCTTTTATGTTTTTGTTTCTTTCTGTTTCTTTTTATTTTACATGCTTTTATGTTTTTTGTTTCTTTCTGTTTCTTTTTTACATGCTTTTATGTTTTTTGTTTCTTTCTGTTTCTTTTTTTACATGCTTTTATGTTTTTTGCTTCTTTCTGTTTCTTTTTTTACATGCTTTTATGTTTTTTGTTTCTTTCTGTTTCTTTTTTATATGCTTTTATGTTTTTCGTTTCTTTCTGTTTCTTTTTTTACATGCTTTTATGTTTTTTGTTTCTTTCTGTTTCTTTTTTATATGCTTTTATGTTTTTCGTTTCTTTCTGTTTCTTTTTTTACATGCTTTTATGTTTTTTGTTTCTTTCTGTTTCTTTTTTATATGCTTTTCTGTTTTTTGTTTCTTTGTGTTCGTTTTTGTTTTACATGCTTTTACTTTTTTCTTTCTTTCTGTTCGTTTTTGTTTTACATGCTTTTACGTATTGGATTCTTTCTGTTCGTTTTTGTTTTACATGCTTTTATGTTTTTTGTTTCTTTCTGTTTCTTTTTGTCTTACATGCTTTTATGTTTTTTGGTTCTTTTTGTTTCTTTTTATTTTACATGCTTTCATGTTTTCTGTTTCTTTGTGTTCGTTTTTGTTTTACATGCTTTCATGTTTTTTGTTTCTTTTGAAATAAATTTGGACATTCGAACATGTTTATCACTCTTATTTTTATCTATTTTTATAATTGCTCTATCTCGTATATTGAGCTTAGCATTTTCACTATACGTCCTATTTACTAAAAGTTTACTTTTGGTTTACTTTTGGTTTATATTTGATTATATATATATATATATATATATATATATATATATATATATATATATATATATATATATATATATATATATATATATATATATATATATATTCACTTAGAAGATAATTTATTCAGTGAAGACCGGGATTATAATAAAAATAAGCTCAATGTTACTCAATTACAGGGTACAGAGCATTTATATGTGATTTATTGAAGGTTTACCGAAGCATTCCGTTCAGGCGGTTATACATCACCACAGAAGACTGTTTATTTCAAAGTATTATTTATTTACGATATATATTAAACTAAAGAGGTTCATTCCTACACGTGTTTCACTACCAAGCAGGTTCTTGCTTGGCAGATCATCAGGGAAATTAAGTACTTGGATTAATAGTTTTAGCAACTGATAATAGACAATGTGGTGTTACCCCAATTGAGGTCACTTAAGAAGAGGACCGAAGAAAGAAATAAATAAAGAGAAAAAATATAAAAAATATAAAAATGTCTTAAAATGGTAGCTCGCAATATTTTCTCAGTACTGTTGCTGCTAAGTAAAACAGCAAACAAGATTGGTCTCAAATGCATTAAAAAAAAGAAACAATGTGCTAGAATACCTCGTCGGGCGGCACAACGATGAAAAGACGATGAAAAAGCATACCCCCCCAGACAAAAACAAAACATTCAAAATACAGATCACAAGTTTATCACTCCAATCTACTGATAGTGTGGTCATTCCACATCAATTGGCTCAGAAGAAAACACACCATAAATGTCCGTTTGAAATGAATTGGTTACCTCCCTCTGATTATTCAGTATGGACGCAAGACGGGCGCGTTATTTCAAATGTAAACAAAACGCTGGCATTTACCGTGTTACTTTTACTCTGATTTTTTTATTAAAACGTTCTGAGTTTGTTTGTTTTCTTAATCTCATTAGCCATTATGTTTTAAAACACAAATTCACTGAATCAAATTGTTTAATTAAAATAATAATTGATTTAAAAATTACTATTTAAAAAAAACACACACACATTATAATGAATTTAGTTTAGGTAATCTTTTTCTTTTCGAGAGCATTTAAAAAACTATTCGTGTTTACTGTATTTGATTTTTTAATACTTTCATTATAGATACACCTTTTCTTCCGATTTGAAAAACATCCAATATTATCATTTTCTCAAGATCTCAACTGATTTTATGATTTCGATTTCACGTTATACGCTATTAAGCTTTTATTTACAAACTGTTTTTATTATTCCGTGTTTTATTTATTAAAATAAAAGATGTGATTTTTTTTCTTTTCTGTCAACAAAAAAAACAAACTAACACATTGTACTGGAAAACTATACAACTGATTTTAGAATCAAATTGTTTAATTAAAAAAGGTCATTAAACACACACACACACACACCCCCCACACACACATATTCTGATGAATTTAATTTCTTTCCGAGAGCATTTACATAACTAATCGTGTTCACTGCATTTGATTTTTTGGTGCTTTTTCACTGTAGGATTCGCGGTAACTTTGACCCCGTCGTTAGGGTTAGGGTCAGGGTCAAAGTGGGGGTTAGGGTTAGGGTTAGGGTCATGGTCAAAGTTAGCGCGGGTCCTACAGTAAAAGAGTACCGATTTTTTAATTGTTTTATTTTAGGTACACCTTTTTCCGATTTGAAAAATACTGTTCGCTATATTTAGTTTTTAAAATTGTTGATTTTAACAATTTTATTGAATCAAATTGTTTAATTAAAATAATAATTGATTTTAAAATTACTATTTAAACACACACACACACATTCTAATGAATTTAATTTAGGTAAACTTCTTCTCGAGAGCATTTATTTCCGTGTGGCTGATTTGCGCTCGAAGTTTATGTGGATTGGTTTCCGCATTCAAGGATTTTCCTTAAAATTCCTGCTCTTTTCGTCTTTGCCATCCGTTGTATGGTCTTGGTATTCCCTTTGATTCCAATTTCTCTTAGTCTATTTTCCAGGGTTTTCAGGTAATGTTCCCAGTGCTCCTACGATTATTGGTATTATAGAAAAGTACAAAGAGAACATTTTCACCTGTGGCGCGCGAGACGTACACACACACACACACACACACACACACACACACACACACACACACACACACACACACACACACACACACACACACACACACGTACAGGTACGCGCGCAAACGCACCCACGAAGACGCACGCGCGTACATCCATATCGACGCGCACACACAGACCCACATATTCGTACGATCATTGTACCCATAATTGGTTGCCTGTTAAAACACCATATCGCCAGTTAAAGTCCAGGAGTCCTTCTCTTTTTCCCCGATCGTTCTAAAGTAATTGTCGGGGCGTGTAACTCTAAGATTTACCTTTCAGATACCTGGGATTTGAAAAAAGAAAAAAGAAAAAAGAAAAAAGAAAATATCCTTAAAAAAAAAAAGAAATACATACGATTATAGATAAGGGGACAACAAGCCAATCGCCCCATACATTCTCTCACCCCCACCCCCGATCTTCTGAAAGAGTAAGGAAAAAAATAATAATAAAAACATAAGTATCTAACCGCAAGATCAAGAGAGTCTAAAACGGGTGTAGATTGTTTAAGGTTGTGTCTTATCGTGATTTTCGTCTAAAGAAAAGGCTACCCGGGTCACCCGCTTGTAAATCATAAGCCGCTTACTATGACAACTTGAAAAATGAGTAATGACAAAAAATACCGAACATCAAACACATGGTTACGAAGAACGATATTAATACCTGGACTTCTCGGACGATTTTTGCAACTTACTGTTATATAGACATAAAGGAGACATCATATATATATATATATATATATATATATATATATATATATATATATATATATATATATATATACATGCGCCTTAGCTACTGATCTCTCTCTCTCTCTCTCTCTCTCTCTCTATATATATATATATATATTCATCATTCGTATATATTTATCTCTCTTCTTCCATGTATCTTCATATATATATATATATATATATATATATATATATATATATATATATATATATGAAGATACATGGAAGAAGAGAGATAAATATATACGAATGATGAATCTATTTCAACTTCGATTGTTCAATGCAAGGTGTATTCGGTAAAAACATGTCTATTATTCTTTCCTTAAGCCAAGGCTTTTCAAAGATTAAAATCTTATCATCAGAGGAATTACATAGATGGATAAGTTGGCAGTGAAAAAGCCAAAATTGAAAATTTGGAAAATATAACGTAATGGAGAGTAAGAGTGGGCGTGTAAAAATATGGAGTCTGTCCAGTTGGTGAATGTCAGTTGATAACGTATGTCTGTCTGTCTGTCTGTCTGTCTGTCTGTCTGTCTGTCTCTCTCTCTCTCTCTCTCTATATATATATATGTGTGTGTGTGTGTGTACGCGTCTCAGCTAACATGACTTGCAGGTTTGCCATGAAACACATGTGTATAGAAGTTTATTCTGAAAATAATATTTATGTTTAAATAATTATTCAAAGCTCTTGCAAGATAGAACACTTTAAGTTAACTTGACAACAAGCCTATTAGAGTGCTCTCGACTGCTTGCTGGATAGCCGCCGTGTTTTCTGTTTAGATGTTAATTTACTTCCCATTACTAGACAATGCGTGTTGGAGCATCCATGCGCGCCTCGGCTACTGAGTCAAACATGACTTTCGTATTGGGGTTCGAACCGTGTGACCGGAAGGGATTGTCTCCTCCCATACTGACGATTGCAGGTTTAGCATGAAACACATATGTATATGGGTTTATTTTCAAAACAATATGTGTATATATATATATATATATATATATATATATATATATATATATATATATATATATTGTGTGTGTATTTAGGCAGCATTTTCTCATTTATGCAAACATTGTTAAAAATAACAGAATTCGGCTGTTACATTATACTTATAAGCAAATGAACAAAATAGCTGGAGAAAGAAGAAAATTGTTAAAAAGACAACGGAGAAACGCGCACGTAAAAGAACGTTTTTGCATTGTCCCAGGAAAGATGTTGAAAATTTAAATTCAGCGACGCCAGAGTGGCATTCAATAATAAAATCGCCCCCTTTGATTTAAGACAAATTTTAGTTAATAACACTGTAGATCATGTCTGAATGAGAACTTTGAAATTCTAAACTTTAAAGTTAGTTAATAACACTAAAATAATACATTCCGAAACCAATAAAAAAAAAAAACATACTGGAAGTTATCTACATAAATGCACAACCTACAATTAATAACATCACGTATGAAACCAGTGGCAACATTTTAAAATGCTTAACATAATGCGATTGTCCAGATATTACGACTACAAAAGCACATTTAATAACAAAAACTGCCAATTAAAAACAGCATTAGCGACCCATTACTGGGCGCTCAAATAAACTGGCACCCGCCAATAATCGAGTAGAAAATAGTACGACAGGCTAGTACATGTAGAAATCTAGACGACCCGTGTAGATTATGTCTGAATGAGAAATTTGAAATTCTAAACTTTAAAGACCCCCAAAACCTGTTAAATTGTAGAAATGAAATAGCAAACAACTGTATACACAAAATAACTTTTACTTTAGGATAACAATATATAAGAAAGATATGAATAAAATAAAATAATTAAATGAAAGAACTAAACTAATCCAACAAATAAAAATAGAAATATATAAAGCACGAACATGTAAAAATAAGGTCACCTATTAATTCGACACATTCACAAAAAGGGTAGAAATCAGAACAAAAGAATAGGTACTAAAATTCAACCGCATTTTTCTTTGTGAGAACCCATGCCATTGGCTAATGGAAACATTAACCAGTGAGATAAAAATAACAAAGAATCTGATTTGTTAGCTTTGTAGACTGAACACCACGGGGATGAAACGCGGAAGCCTCTGTGTACCTTAATTGCCATAAATGTATTTTCATAACTTACTACCTAGTTCTAATCACGCATTGAACACTGTTGAAGTAAATACTTAAAATCGATACATAAAATATTACATCTCCTTATAACATTTTATGTGGGTACATGAAATAATAATAGTATAATACATGAAATAATATATATGTATATATATATATAGGTGTGTAAATATATAAGTGTATATATATATTAGCTAACTTGCCAGTTCTCTCTCTCTCTCTCTGTCTCTCTCTCTCTCTCTCTCTCTCTCTCTCTATATATATATATATATATATATATATATATATATATATATATGAATTAAAATATATATTAGTAGTATGTTTTTGAAAGGCTGTGGGCAATGCAAATTCTGGGTAAGATGCAAGTTGTAAGGAACAAAAACAATAAATCGATCGAATACGAAATATGACTTACTATTTATTTTTCCTAAAATCTTACATAACAGCGAGAGTGTTTTTAGCTGATTGTGTGATGTCCGATTGATTAAAAAATCATTATTTAATATTTCGGGAAAAGAGACTTCCAGCATTACACAAATATTTTTGAACACCAAATCATATATGTAACATAACCTTTAAAAAATAAATTTAATTTACATTCCCTGCGAGACTGTTTTCGCTGCGGTTCTACATCTGGCAGCCATTTTGTTTTGTAAGATT
The DNA here is from genome assembly GCA_963556195.1 of Sepiola atlantica. Taxonomy (NCBI): domain Eukaryota; kingdom Metazoa; phylum Mollusca; class Cephalopoda; order Sepiida; family Sepiolidae; genus Sepiola; species Sepiola atlantica. The sequence goes on along the minus strand of OY744534.1, from coordinate 87,519,061 downwards.
CTCTGCACAGTCGGAGAAATTTCTCTTCTGGTTTAATTATTTTTGACAAAGGGAAGTCTCTTTTCCCGAAATATTAAATAATGAATTTTTTAATCACCGGACATCACACAAACAGCTAAAAACACTCTCGCTGTTATGTAAGATTTTAGGAAAAATAAATAGTAAGTCATATTTCGTATTCGATTTATTGTTTTTGTTCCTTACAACTTGCATCTTACCCGAAATTTGCATTGCCCACAGCCTTTCAAAAACATACTACTAATATATATTTTAATTCATATATATATATATATATATATATATATATATATATATATATATATATATATAGAGAGAGAGAGAGAGAGAGAGAGAGAGAGACTATATACCCAGCAATGCTTCAAGCAAACTACCATTCTCTACTAAATGTATATATATATATATATATATATATATATATATATATATATATAGTAAATATGTTAAGAAGGCTGAGGGCAATGCAGAGTACCGGATTGATTATAAGCTGGAAAGAACTAAAATAATAAATCAAAGAGGGGGCTTATTATTTACTTACTGGCATCCATTTTGGCGAATTCTCCACACAAACAGATTTTACCATTTGGTGTTTATTTTTGACAAAGGGAAGATTTCCCCAAAATATTAAATGATTCTATATCATTATCCGAAATCACACACATCTGAAACTTGCTGTTATATAAGATTGAAAATAAAAAGTAAGTCCCACCCGTTTGAGTTATTATTTTTGGTCTTTCCAGCTTATAATCAATCCCGCACTTTGCATTGCCCCCAGACTTCTTAACCTATTTACTACAATTCCCAGCAATGCTTCAAGCAAACTACCATTCTCTCCCCCTTTATCTCTTTATATATATATATATATATATATATATATATATATATATATATATATATATATATATATATATATATATATATATATATAAACACACACACACACACACACACACACACACACATATATATATATATATATATATATATATATATATATATATATATATATATATATACTAGCTAAGTTGCTAGTTCGCTATATTTCCGCACAGGTCACTACTAGATATACTTGAAACATTAATTAAAAATAATAAACATTTAATTCATTGGTTCTTAATCCGAAACAAAATCCTCCTCATATTTTCATATAGATAAACATTAACATTTTGGTAATTTCAAAACAAATTTATTTATATAAATTTATTTGATAAGTTTGATTTTTTTAATTTTCTTCCGGGTTTTTGATATTTGTTATTTTATCCTTGATTCGAAGAAGAAAAAAGAATTCGTACAAAAAAAACAATGCACAATTTTTTTATTTCTATTTTCCATTAAATTTATATAAAACAAAAAACCGAACTTCAAAAAACAAAAACACAAATAATAAACTTGAACATGAATTATTGTCTTTTTGGACATCCATACTTATTAAAGCTAAAAGTAAACAACGCTCTTTTTGGAGGTCTCGGCTGTTATGCCGTTTAACCGTTTTTATTAAGAAACCTACGACGTTAATGTAACACAGTTCATAACATATATAAAGAAATTGTTAAGGAGTCACGTGTTTGATGTGAAAAAATCCGTTAAGATTTTTTTTTCTAAAAATGTTTTAGACGTATTTGTAATTTTAATCAATTAATGCCGGTTACTAAATGGAAAGAAAAAGGCACTTATTGTAATTTTGTTATGCGGCGAATGCGAAGGAAATAAACTTGCGATAATCCGAGGAGTAAATTAAAGACGCTATTGTCCGAACTGATTGATTTTTTTTTGTGTTTTCGTTATTCTTTCATGCCGGAAAATGAAGATCTGTATTCTGGATTGTCAGACGAAACTGCTTGAATAAACACAATCTGATATTCTGTCATTCCTAGAATGTTTGGTGGAATGTATTTGAATTTGAGTTAGCGAGTATAAAGTAAATGAAGACACTTTAAGCGATGCCATTTAATCCGAGGTTTATTTACTCCTCGCGGCGTTAGGCACAAGGCCAGTTTTATCTTACTCCCACAAGTAAGATGTGACCCAAGATCGGGTCGAGCAAGTGGGGTTAAAAGCCAGCGCTCGAGAGGTGAGCACTCTGGCCATTTAAAAATTGTCTGGGCAGCTCCGTCAGCATTCCCCGGTAGGAACGCCTCAGACAGTAAGCAATAAACTTACTCCTCCCCAAAGAGGGGAGGCGAAGCCTGGGAGGGTGGACCTCCTAGAACTGCACAGGACAGGCGAGCAGTATCCATCGGAACAGATACTACACTTTGATCTTAGCCAAAAGTAATCCGATGTGTCAGTATTAGTCGGAATTTTTTATATTTACATATAAATATATAGTGATAATAGTTTTACTGAATGGAGGGAAGGAAGACGCCATCTTGTATTTGTTTAAGAATTTTTTGTAATCGTTCAGCAATTCTATTCTCCTGATTATATATATATATATATATATATATATATATATATATATATATATATATATATATATATATATATATATATATATATATAAACTCCTCTCACCTGACATTATCCTGTATCTCTACAAAGCCACCATTCGCCCATGCATACATCTGGGCTGGTGCAGCATCCACTAATCTCTCCCTCCTTGACAAACTCCAAAAAAGAGTCGCCAACCAAATAGGTCCCTCACTGTCAACCAAGCTCCAGCCCCAGTCCCATCGCCGCAATGTAGCAACCTTGTGCTTGTTTTACAAATACTTCAATGGATTATGCTCCGATGAACTGGCTAATTTGGTGCCCCCTCGACGTAAATTCATTAGACCAACTTGACAATCAGTTAAATCCCATCCATTCACTGTGGAGGTCCCCAGATGCTGGAGAGCCTTCTACTCCAATAGCTTATTTCCTCGTGCTGCTGGCTTCTGGAACTCCCTCCCGGCTCCCTGTTTCCACAACAGTACCGACATGCAGAGGTTTAAAACTAATGTAAACAGACATCTCGCTACACTGCTCCCAACTTGGGGTTACACCCAACCCCCACACCCAAATCTCAGTAACCCTTTACGTCTACAGTGGCGGCCTGCCTTGTTTGGGGTGAAATATGTTATATATATATATATATATATATATATATATATATATATATATATATATATATATAAAGTAAAGATGACCGTAAGTGCTCAACTTTATAGGAGCTTTATATTCAATAACATATATATATATATATATATATATATATATATATATATATATATATATATATATATAAAGATAGATGGACGAAGAGTGATAAACATGCACGAATGTCCAAATTTATTTCGAACTTCGATAAAATTATGTTTATTATTCTTTCCTTAAGCCAATGCTTTTCAAAGATCGAGATCTTATCATCAGAGGAATTATATAGATAGATAAGTTGGCTATAGAAAAGCCAAAACTAAACATTTGAAAAAATATCTCGCATATTGAGCTTTTACCATTTCACTATAGGTTCTTTCTACTAAAAGTTTACTTTTAGTTTCATATTTATTCTATATATATATATATATATATATATATATATATATATATATATATATATATATATACAGGGTGGGCAAAAATAAGGGTCCTATTTTTAAAAATTCATAACTTTTTTATTTATTGATTTTTTAAATATTTTTTTTTAGAATAAGTAAAGGACCCCTTCCGAAGCAAGCATGAGCCGTATTAGCCCTAAGGAACGTACCCTCATTTAGAAAATATTATTTTTGCTTAAAAAACTCAAAACAGTGTAAAAAACAATACTTTAGTTTTTGTAAGTTTTAAGAAGTGTTTTTCGGCTAAAATTTGTTTTGTTTATTTCAAAAAATCTCGGAAGGGTCAGTCTACACACACATAAAGTTTGGTGAGTTTAACTTTTATTTTGTGGAAGTTATTCAAATTCAAGTTATTCAAATTTAAAGATAGGACCCTTATTTTGGCCCACCCTGTATATATATATATATATATATATATATATATATATATATATATATATATATATATATAGAACACCTAGGGTAGATGAAGATCCTCATCCATGTATATGGAAACCGAACTAGGAGAAGGAATCTCTGATTTAAAACTTGTGGTTAATATGATTACCGGTTACCTTGCCTTGGCATGTCTCAAAACACAACACATTTATTATAAATATTTCACTGTAAACGATTCATTAAACACAGAGTTCCATTTTATCCGTAGTTTGAGAGGGGACGCGCATGACCTTTCAAATTGTATTACAATAGAGTCGATGAGATTCGAACCCTCCTCAACCGATTCCATAGATCGCGCCGATATTCCTCAGAACACTCGTGTTTTTTCTTTTTCTTATTCTTTTAATCTCTTTATTCTTTTTCGTTAGGTTTACTGAGTCAGGTATAAGGACATCGGGCGCTTAAAAAAAAAAAGACTTGCCCTATTTTAAAGCAGTGGCTCGTCTAACAATGCGATCTTTATCAGTATTAGGTTCAAATCCGCACGTAGACTTCGATCTACAAGGCAGACAAGACCTCTCTTTTTACCACACGAGCGTCACCCTCAGCAATTCGTGCGTATGATGATAAAATGACACTATCTCTTCTCATCTGCTTCGAGTGTCTTTACGTTAAAATAGGAGGCGGATTCGAGTTACATCCCGGTTTTGGACGTCGTTAAAAACACGATCGTTGCATCTTTTCCCACAGAACTATTTATTTACACTATACAGTAAAATATACGGAGATTAAAATTAAACCGATGGTTAACATTTTTTTTTTTACCCCGAGAGACAATGGACACCTTCTGTACCTGCGTTATAATCACCTTATAATCAAGTGCAAACAGTTAAGCAATCCCTAATCACATTTTACTAGAACTTTAAAGCTACCCCCCTACGCTCCTTTCTAGAGAGACAAAAGAACCCCTCCCCCCCTGTAAGTGTACTTTACACATAGCTCCCTAAAACTCGTCGCGATTTTTCAGTCGAGCTCATGCGGGAGGCTTTTGGGCTTATAAGTGAGTTAAGTAAAGTGGTTGACCGACCGTAGTAGAGGACAACCCGAAGGCTCCTTTTTTATTAGCTACTACACCGAGATGTAGGGGAGGGCGTCACTTATTTCCCAAGATAACTCCTCCGGGTCACGGTGGAGCTGGGGGTCGTGGTAACGAAGGGGTGACTGTCTTTGGTATGACTCGATCGAGGATTGAACCCTAGCCTCCCAACCCATAAGCAAACACTCTAACTATTTTGCCAAATTGGCCGAGTTCATAAGTAAAAATCACAATTAATTAGTTGGTTATTGGGATTTACGGCATATTAACCGTCGTTCGGGTTAGGGTTAGGGTTCGAGTTAGGGTTAGGGTTAGGGTTCGAGTTAGGGTTAGGGTTAGAGTTAGGGTTAATTTTATGCTGAGACTGTAAATATTTTTTCTTGCATACAATTTGTTTATAAATTAATTTGTTTTGTGAGCGTATATTTTATAAATAAATTGTCTGTAAACAGTAGTTTCTATTTAACCCATAGATTGGGCATTGACAGGTGCTGCAACTCCTGGTCAGAGTGGACCCGGGAGTAGTGGGAACGAAAGGGGGACTCCACACTCCTCAAAGCTCCGTAATTATGACCTCGCCACTTGATGCCGTTTTCTGTAACATTCAGGACGGTTGGGGTAGGAGAGCTCGAATAGTTTATAGGGTTGGGAATAGGGTAGTCAGAAAAAAGGTAGAAAGATGGAAATCTAGGCGGTGGCGTGGGGTGGAGGCGAACACCTTACCCAAATGTGTCCGAGGCTGTTCATTGTTGTGCCCGAGACATATTCTATTTAACACATAGATGGCATCCCGACAGGTACTACAACTCCTCTGTGTTAGAGTGGACCTGGGAGTAACTGCTACTAAGGAGTAGCTCCACATTTCCCAAAGTTTCCAAATTAGGACCTCTCCTCCAGATGCACTTGAATACCAAGAACCTCAAAATTAATATCCGTAACTTTATTACAGCTAGCATCCCAAGGGAGCTTTATGCCAAATTTGATTCAATTTAACCCAATCATATTGGAACCAATAAGCGTTTATGATTTTTTAGAATAATTATTATTAGTAGTAGTACTGATAGTAGTATTCTAATAGTTATTTATTTGGGGATGATACTTTCAGGAATTATTTATCATGGACACTTTTAATAGTATTTAGATGCGAGTGTGTAAAGATGAGGTTAGATTAGAAATTTCCCACTTCAGTTCAAAATTACTCAAGAGAATAGAAAATTCTATTAGAAGTTAACGAGAGATACGTGTGCAGAAAGTTGAATCATCGGGCGGAAGTCCGAAATGACACGTAGAGAGGAAGGTAGATCAGAGGAAGCAGATAAGCTTATTGTGTTCAGTCGTAGTTTTTCGAAGCTCTGTCTATGTTAGTCGGGGGGGGGGTAGCGATGTATTATACGTAACATGGCAGTGCTGTGAGAGAATGAATAAATAAAAGATCAAGTCACATGAAGCATCGAGGTCCTTCTTTTTATGTTGTACATAATTGCAGCTACCAGCTGAGAAAGATAGAGATTTCGGCTGCCACATCACTACTGCGACTACAAAAATACGACAATCGGGTTCCGTAAACTAAGTGGACGTACTTTAGGAATCAAAAGACACCCCAGCTATGTTACACTAGGACCTTTATTTACTACTCTTAAATTATTTTTAATTTTTAAAAAATAATTCGTTGTAAGGTCGAAAAAAACCCCAGAAAATGCAGCTGATTCATTGTCTGCCATTTTGGCTGTGAAACGACGAATACACTACTTTATCTTACAGTGATTTACCAATTTTGAAGTAAAAAAAAAAATGACTCGACGAGCGGTCGATTTTTAACACATTTTCTCTCCCGCCGAGATAAAAACACTGAATTACAGATACAAACAATAAATTAGAAATTTATTTTATGACAAGAAAAACAAATTTTCTTTCAAATTTCGAACAGACAATTATTAACAAAATATTAAAATGGTTAACTTGTTTACGAAGAAATCTAAATGCATTATGATGGATTTAATCTCGTAACTTAATTACGAACCGGGTTGAAATAATAACATTATTTAGAAACCCATTCTTAACATGGGGGGATGGGGGGCTTGTTACCTATTCTGTACTTTCACCTAACAATTTAATAAACGAAAGATATCGTAAAAATTGAATTTAACTTGAGAACCATATCTAAAAAATAGCCCGGTCCGTAAACTGCAAAGTACCAAAAAAATCATACAAGAAGTGTTCTTCATTTGTGGTGGTGGTGGTGGTGGTGGTGGTGGGTATTTACAACTATATACCCCGCAAGAATTGTTCTAAAATCTATTTTCAAACGACATGTATTCCATAATTGCCGAATTTTCCTTCTTTGCAAAAATTGCCGAATTTTCCATTGCCGAATTTTCCATTGTCGAATTTTCCATTGCCGAATTTTCCGGGCACTACACACACACACACACACACACACACACACACACACACACACACACATATATATATATATATATATATATATATATATATATATATATATATATATATATATATATATATATATTATTATTATTTGAAGCTCCTAGAAAAACCCGTCTAGTAGAGCACTGTAAGTGTAGTATTAACATAGCATGACGTTGCTAGCTTTAAATACATCGTTTCTTTCATTAAAAAAGTCGAACGCTCTATGACGTCAAGCCGCCGTATAAAGTGTTAAAATTATCACCGTTTATTCGCTGTTCAACCTGGGCCGGGTGGTTGGGGCCTCGGATTTGAGTTGCAAAATACTCGTAATCCGGGGTTTTGAATCGCATGACCGGTAGTGAATAGTCATATCTCTATGCTGATGAGTCCCGATTATTAAGGACGAAACGTATACGTACATAGATAATAAACAATAACAAATATTATATATATATATATATATATATATATATATATATATATATAAATAAGCAACATCCTGTATGTGAGAGAGAGACTGCAGAGAAGAAGTAAGCGTAGGGCCAATCAAATTATGGATACGTTTCTGCACCTTATCAAGAACCCTCAAATGGGATAGCCCAAATATGAAAACAGTACTCTATAGTAGATTCATACGTGGTAATATTCTTGGGGAAATTACTAGAGAAACGCATAGATGTAAATTAGTGGAAAGGTTTGTCATATTTACTACAAAATATCTCGCATGTCTGCACGGGAATGCAATGAATCCGTGAAGTTCGGGATGGCTAGCCAGACATGAGAAGCTACGAGGCGTGTTTTGCACGCCTTTTCCGTTCGTCTATGCTTCCTTTACGCCCGTGAATGGCCGATAGAAAGCCACTCACGTGAAAAGAAACATTTTGTTTACATTAGGCGAATAAGTTTATTCTTTTTAGAAAGCAAAGTAGATTTGACGTGAGATAAACGAACATTTGCTCAATCGAAACCACTTAACCAACGGCCTTATCCGCACCCTCCTCCTCCTCTCATAAATGCATATTTATTGATGCCTCCACGTGTTAAATATTACCTTACACCCCCATTCTTTCTCTCCCCCTCATATATATATATATATATATATATATATATATATATATATATATATATATATATATATATATATCAGGACCGGCGGCACAGTTATAAAAGTGGGGGGCTTTCCTAAAAATGGGGGGGGCGTTTAAACACATGCATATATAACTTCATTATTGATGACCGTAAAGTGGGAAGGCCAAGTCAAAAAGTGTGTGTGTGTGGGGGGGGGCTTGCTCCCCCCTCTGCCCCCCTCCCCGGTGCCGCCGTCCATGTATATATATATATATAGGGAGAGAGAGAGATAGATAGAGAGAGAGAGAGAGAGAGAGAGAGAGAGAGAGAGAGAAAGGAGAATATTATTTCGCCGACAGACGAAGAACCAAAATTAATATGTCATTCTTGGCCTTTTGGCTAAGATCAAAGTGTAGTATCTGTTCCGATGGATACTGCATCCCATAGACTGGTATTGTCTTGGCCTTCGGGGCTTGATTTACGCCGGTCATGGTCTGTCCTGTGCAGTTCTAGGAGGTCAACCCCCCCAGGCTTCGCCTCCCCTCTTTTTGGGAGGAGTAAGTTTATTGCTTACTGCCTGAGGCGCCCCTACCGGGGAATGCCGACGGGGCTGCCCAGGCAATTTTTAAACCCCACTTTCCCGACCCGATCTTGGGTCACATCTTACTTGTGGGAGTAAGATAAAAACTGGTCTTGTGCCTAACTCTTGGAGAGGAGTAAATCAATACTATGTGCTTTTCAAATATCCAAAGTGATATATATATATATATATATATATATATATATATATATATATATATATATATATATATATGGGAAAATGAAAAAGGAAAACCAAAAAATGGATGTTTTTTATGTGTACATCAACGTTTCGTCTTTATTTATAAGACTTCATCGGGATGATAAAATAGAGAAAAAATGTCAAGCAAGTACAGATACATGTAGGGTAGACATATTGGGAGGAAAAATAAAATGAAATAATAGCCCCTACTGGGTGGACGTCCGTACTTGTTGGAGAAATAGAAATGAATGTTGAAGAAAATGAGTGGGGAAAAAATGGAAATAATTAGACTCATCACTGACATAACATATTTCCAATTTTACGAAGTATTCTACAAACAAAAATTTGGACTCCCTATGGGTGTATTGGCCTGCCTCTTTTTAGAATTCTTAGAATCCGGTCCTTTTAAATATAGACTACCCCCTAACATCGAATACTTTAGATACATAGATGATATTTTAATTTTCCTCCCCACAGACATACAAATCAATCATGTTAAAGATAAACTTAACACAGTAGAACCCTCCATAAAATTCACCCATGAGACTGAAATAAACGGCTCTATTCCCTTCCTTGATACTCTTATAATTAAGTCCAACAACAAACTAGAATTTAAGGTACACCGCAAAACACTCACAAAAATGACTACATACATTTCTACTCCCACCACCATAGCAAGATCAAAACAGGTATAATTATAGGCTTCTTCCTACGCGCCCTTAGAATATGTAGCCCCCCACACATAGATGAAGAAATAAAGTACATTTTTAATTCCCTAAAAACATTGCAATACCCCACACATTTTATATTAAATTCCAAGAAAAAAGCCTTCCAAATATTCTCCAGAAACACCACACAAAAAAATTAAACTCCTAACACCTCTCTCATAGACAGACCCCTTCTCCTACCCACGCACTCCAATAACACATCCATATGCAACACGCTTAACAAACTAGGCATTCCAACTGTACAAACCACATCTCAATCCATAAAACAAACTTTAAACACATCCAGACATTTCCAAAAAACACCCACATCCCATGCCGGCTTATATACTGTCCCTTGCAATGATTGCCATCAATTTTACGTGGGAGAAACACAACGTGAATTAAAGAAACGATTAAATGAACACAAAAAGAAACATAAAAAACAACAACCCTCTTAGTGCACTTTTCTCCCATGCACTAGAACATGGTCATGCATTCAAATTTGAACAAGCCAAAATCACTAAATACATCCACAACAAATCTCGGCGAAGATTATTGGAAACTGCCCTCATCACCGCCTCCACCACCATCAAGCAACAAAATGGTTTCTTTAAACTATCACCCTTAATAAGCAAAATCATCCTCACAGAACAAAGACTCTTGCCTGATCATAGTTAACTTTTATTTTCATCTCCAACCTTTATGACACTCTTCCATTTACTCACTCCCTTCCTTTTTCTCCTTGAATCTTCATTTCTCCTTACTTTTTCCGTTTTTTCTCCCTCACATTTTTAATACTGCAGTCCAAATAAACTTTCTCATGCTCCAAATATTTCAAATATTCCATACCCACCCTTTCATTCACCGCCCTCCTCCACCACTCCAATCCCTCACTCATTGCTATCATTTTCCAAATATTTCAAATATTTCACACCCTATCACAACAAATCCTCCCTCTTCCCCTCTCAACTATTTTCTCCCATACCCCTTCTTAAATTCCCTCATTTTCTCAAAACGCTCTCTAAGACCATAACTTTCGCCCATCCACCAAAATCACAGCCCCCCTCCCTCTCTACCCATCCTCCTTTCCCTGCATACACCCCCCATACACAAACATTCCAACTTACTTTTCCCCTTCAATCTCGACCACAGCCATCTGGTCAAACACCCCCTCCCCCTCTTCCTCCAATCTCTCTCTGCCATCCATTTTACCCCTGCTCATCCCCCACCTCTTTCTCTCATCGCCAGCCACAGTAGTCCTTGCTCCCTCCACCCTTCCCCTTTTTTCTCCCACTCATTTTCATTCTCTAACAAGTACGGACGTCCAGCAAGACGCTGCCATTATTTTTCATTTTATTTTATTTTTCTTCCCAACATGTCTACCCTACATGTATCTGTGCTTGCATGATATCTTTTCCCTATATCATCATCCTGATGAAGTCTTATAAATAAAGACGAAACGTTGATGTACACATAAAAAACATCCAGTTTTGTGTTTTCCTTTTTCATTTTACCATCACGTCGGATTACCTTCATCCTTCTCTTCCCACATATATATATATAGGGAGATAGATAGATAGAGAGATAGAGAGAGAGAGAGAGAGAGAGAGAGAGAGAGAGAGAGAGAGAGAGAGAGGAGAATACTAGGCTAAATGCCAGTGACCAAGATTTTATTCATTTTACTGTTAATTTTTTCCACTTGCAAAACTTCGGTACATTTTAACGTACCGTTTCGCCTACAGACGAAGAACCAACATTAATATGTCATTCTTGGCCTTTTGGCTAAGATCAAAGTGTAGTATCTGTTCCGATGGATACTGCATCCCATAGACTGGTATTGTCTTGGCCTTCAGGGCTTGATTTACGCCGGTCTATGGGTCTGTCCTGTGCAGTTCTAGGAGGTCCACCCCCCAGGCTTCACCTCCTCTCTTTTAGGAGGAGTAAGTTTATTGCTTACTGTCTGAGGCGCCCCTACCGGGGAATGCCGACGGGGCTGCCCAGGCAATTTTTAAACCCCACTTTCCCGACCAGATCTTGGGTCACATCTTACTTGTGGGAGTAAGATAAAAACTGGCCTTGTGCCTAACTCCTGGAGAGGAGTAAATCAATACTTGTGCTTTTCAAATATCCAAAGTGATATATATATATATATATATATATATATATATATATATATATATATATATATATATATATATATATATAAGATGAGGAAAATAAAGATATACTGTATACCTTTAAATTAGAATCTATCATGAAAGAATTGGTGCTCGATATATGAGATAGAGTAATTATATAGACAAGTTGAAGGTGGGAATACAATTTAAAAAAATGCAATATCTATTACGTCATCGTTGCATTTGACATTTTTATATTTGCATTTATCTTATATTATCTTACATTATTTCAAATTATGACTTTTCATAATTTCCTGTACGAACTTATCTGTTTATATTCCTCTGACGATAATATTTCATTTTTTGAAAAGCTAAGGCTTAAGGAAGGAAAAAATTATTATTTTTGAAAAACCTTGTTTAGAGCAACTGATGACGTAGTAGATACTGTATTTTTACAATCTTTATTTCCATCTTTTACTTGTTTCTCTCTTTTTCTCTCTCTCTCATATGTTTGTTTATTTTTGTTTTTGTCTTTTTATGAAAAAAAATGACACAATACTGGTCAACTCTGATGATGGAATATTATTCCGAAATTAATAAGATTAAAGTAAAAATAAAAATTAATCTTGCATTGATAAAGGCTTCTATTTTCAATTTATATATATGTATTTAGACAGCAATTTTTAATTTATGCAAACATTGTTAAACATAACCGAATTAATTTGCTTGATAATACCTTTTATCAATTAAAAAAATTTTTTTTTTCAAATATTCTTTTTCGTGTCAAAATCAAATAAATGTTCCATACGTATAACTAGCACTTTCAATTTTTCGGGTGACGAAAACAAATGAAGAAAAAGACTGGAGAAAAGAAGATAATTTTAAGAAACAGCCGAGAACACGCATGTGAAGTAAGTTAGACGCCAAAACAACAAACCGGTGCAGCTCCAGAAGAAAGGTTTGAAAATGATTCGACGAAAAATCGAAAGTGCTAATGATACACATGAAACATTCATTACTTTTTGGTATTTTCACACAAAAGAGATTATTAGAAAAAAAAAAGAAAAAGAAATTAAAAAATTTTAAAAATGATATAATCACGTATAATAATTATGTTATGTTTAACAACGTTTGCTTAAATATATATACATATATATATACATATATATATATACATATATATATATATATATATACATATATATATATATATATATATATATATATATATATATATATATATATATAAATGAATAAATGCGAAAATCTTTTTATTACCACTCCTAAATTGCCATCAAAACGGCTAACTGTTAACATTTTATTCACCTCTCACCATTGGGGATGGTTACCGACCCGGACTGAGAATCTCGGTGTGCCGAGTTCGAATCCAGTTCGTTCCACAGAAATACTTTCATCAAAACCCATACCTGACCGTTGTGTCTAATCTCCTAAGTTGTAGTGAAAAGTCAAAATTTTATGAAAAGAAAATTTTGCAGAAATATTCCAAAACAGGAAATAGTTTTCTTTTCTTTGATACGATATTCTAATTAGTGATTAGTGATTAGTGATTAGTGATTTGCCAATGGATCGATATCGACTGCCAGAGTCTTGAAACAAGTCAAATAATCAGACTGTGATGGAGGAATGAAAATTCGCGATATTGTATCAATTGATATTTCCTAAAGAAATCACCAGAAAACTGGAAAATAGCACCAAAAAGAAGGTCGTGATCACTAGAGAAAAGAAGTTACATGTGAAGTTACAGCAATTGGCAAAGCAGCAAAGCGGCAAATCAGCAAAGTATTACAACATCAAAATAACTGAAAGATAAGTTTAAATTAAATAATTCATCAAAACATTATTCGATGCCGATTGCATACATTTATTTTAGTAAATGTCATTTTTATGTCAGATGCCCGTTATTTTTGTAGAGGTTACTGCAATTTAGGGGGCGAGTTGTCTGCCCTTTCCGGTGGTGACGTCATATCCGGGAGTCGGTGAGGTAACTTCCGCTTCCTGGCGCTCGCTCTCTCTCTCTCTCTCTCTCTATCTATCTATCTATCTATCTATCTATCTATCTATCTATCTCTCTCTCTCTCTCTCTCTATATATATATATATATATATGTATTTTTCCTCTTGGATTTAAGCTGAGAGGAGCGCGTTTTCTGACGACCATTGTCTTTACCGTTGGGGCGCATCCACACTCTCTCAACGGTTCACTGTTTTATTTTTTCCGAAGAACGAAAGACGTGAACCGTAAGAACAAATGTCGTTTTTGCTTTGAAAACGACAAGTGCGTGGAATCCCAATCTAAGGTGGCGGACTGGACCAATGAAATTACAACTCGACCATCATCATCACACTCATCATCAAACAAAAGCAAAGTCGAATCAGAACGCTCGGCCAAATCGTGCTATGCAACATTTGCCCATTCCTCTTTTTCTTTCTCCGTGTGACTAACATAAAACGAATTTTTTCCAAGAACTTTCCATCTATGGAACCTATTACCCAAGACTGCTCCCCTGCATGGTACAACATGGTCGTATTCAAATCTAATCTCAACAAACACTTATCGTAAACCGTGATCATAAGTAATCAAAATTTGTTCTTTCCATTTATCATTTTAAATCCTCTCATAATATTCTTCAGCATTCAACTGATAATCTATGCATCTAATTAGGCCTTATCCTCGAGTAGGTTTTACCCTTGATAAGTGGTCACTCATTAGTACAGAAAAGGAAATACTGTGATTAAATTCAACCCTAACCCTAACCCTAAACCCTAACCCTAACCCTAACCCTAACCCTAACCCCTAACCCTAACCCTAACCCCTAACCCTAACCCTAACCCTAACCCTAACCCCTAACCCTAACCCTAACCCTAATTCTAACCCAAATGACATACACTTTCTCTAGATCCATTCTGTATATTATTAATAAGTCTGTCTATCGATTAACTAAGGCTTCGACCTTTCATGCCCGATTCTAACGAAATAGAAAAAAAACTTTAGGGAAGTTTTGAACACTATGGATCCACTAAAAGAAACATAATACGGGCAAATTTATAGATGAGCACCATTAGCTCCACCCTGCCCAAAATGAAATTCTACTTTTTCAGGCGATTACGTCTGAACACTCTAAAAACTTCGTGATAAAAACAAACAAAAACACAATTATTTTAGAATTTAACGTGAGGATCAGTTTGGCATAAACGAAATATTATCCCCATTTCGAAAAGAATAGTGGTTAAGGGTGGTTAAAGATGTCTCTGCTAAAAAAACTTCCTCACCTATTCTATTAACCCTAAGTCTGAGTGACAATCCCCCCTAAAAAAACTTGTGTAAAAAACAAGTGGTACGCCCCCCCCCCCAAAAACTGAATTTATCTCCCTTACAAAAAATTCTGACCAGGATATGGGTGATGATTTTACGTTAAATTTATGTAGAATCTCATTTTTGTGGAGGGGGGTGGGGGTGATACAGCTGAGGTTGGTCATGTACAATAATGTCAGTATTATAATTGGTATAACGACATGAATTATTGAAATGAGGTTTGCGTGAAATTGCCTAATGGATACCGAAATGGCCTGTGGAATCGGTTATAATGTTCATATACGCACTAATACTATTGGGAAAGGTATGAACCCGAAAGTTAGTCCACACTAGCTATGGATAAAATAGAAACTTGCGTGGAATTAATAGTATACAAGGAATCGTTTACAATAGGTAGGGTTAGGGTTAGGGTTAGGGTTAGGGTAAGGGTGCTTCAGTAGCAGATAATCCAAACAGGGTTGATATGCTGTCAAGCGACAAACCAAAAGCAAAACGAATTTGATATGTATGTGTGTATGCATGCGAGCACCTATTTTATATGCACTTATGTTACGTTTACCCCTCTCCCCTATTAGGGGAGGTCTAATGAATTGTGATTCATAACATACATGGGAGATCATAAACATACCTCGTTCGAATGCAAGTCACAATCATAACAACACCGGCCAATTATAACTCGTGTTGACCACTCCTCCCGTGACTGGGGCGTCTGAAATTAATGTTTCGGAATAGCACGAAGAGACGAAGAATATTATGAATATTCTGAATTTGAAAAAAAAGGACATTTTATTAAGATGTTGCCGTTGCCTTCTCTTCTGCTAGCGGCATGAGAGGCATTCTGGGCTACGGATATTTGCAGCCTTTTGCACGCCTTTAGTGTATCGTCAATTTTTAGATGACTCTCTACACGCTGTGTTCGCCCTGAGACTTTCAACAAACTTGTTTTCCTCTTTCGCTCACTCCGTTTCTCTATCCATGTGATGTTACGCCCGAAACGACACGACAGGTCGAGATGACCTTGAGTGCACTCGCTTACTCGATGACCCCGGTTTCCTGCGTGCGTGTCAACGTTGGCCGCGAATTAAAATCACCAGATAAATATTAGAAAACGTAGCCTTTTATTACTGAAAGTGTGAATAAATATCCTACGCTTAGTTAGTGTGTCTTAATCACGACATATCAACCCTTTTTGGGGTCATTTGATTCGGAAACACAATACCTACTGCAAACGGAAGCATTGGCACTTTAAGGAATGCATGAACCTGCATATTCCACGCAGCTATAGATAAATTAGCCACGTATTTTAAATTAATCAGTCTTTGTCGTATATCAACACGTGTGAATTATTTGATCTCCCTTCCTTGTCTGTTTTAATTCCCCCTTTCTTTATCTGCCCTTGTCTGATACTGAACGGATTGGGCGTGACAATTTTTTTCTCAACGTACAAAGACGAAAGACGGTAACGGTAAAAAAAAGTCAATACAAACGCGTGTTGATATATGGGAAACGTTGAGTAAGAGGGTGTGAAATCAGTTGAGAGAGAGAGAGAGAGAGAGAGAGAGAGAGAGAGAGAGAGTGGCAGACGTATTGAGAGTAAGACAAAAAAAGACAACGAGGCAGTAATAACACCGAATATTTGTGTTTGGAAAGTGAATTTTCCTGTATTTGCCATTTTTTTTCGAAATTCCGTACCGAGTCTTGAGTTCGACATAAATATGTTGGAGTTCGACAAGACACACCTAAAGAAGATCGGAGGTTACATTGGTCGAAACGTTGTGAGAATAACATTCAAGATGAGAACAGTAGTCTGAATAATCCAAATAATACAAACATCGGTTGTTGTTAAGCAACGTCGAACCCGGCCAGTACTTGGATTGGTAACCGTTTGAGAATATCAGGTATTGTAAGTTTCAAAGTCACTTTTTCCAATATTCTTGGGAAAGGCATAACTCTTTCTTTGGGATGATTTAAAGGTATGCAACATATATGATTTTTGGTGTTAAAAATGACGATTTGTTTAAGCGAGAACTGCCACGGCCCGTTCTGGGACGGGTATACGAAAAGAGAACTGACACGGCCCATTCCGGGACGGCTATGCAACACCTGCTCCTTGTTTCCCCCGACCGTACGAACACGACGAAATTTAAATGTAATGTGAACAAACATCTTGCTGCCCAACTCCCTACCCAAGTTGCCCCTATGAATATGGCCCCTATCAGAATAGCCCCTTTCCCTTTCGCGTGGTTGGGGGTGAAGAAAAGTACAAAACTATATATTTTCAGAGGGTATCCAATATATCTAGAAGAAGGCCTGTGGCAATAATACACTAAACCATGTGTCTAAAACATCCCACTTATAAAGTACTAACCTTCAAGTGTCACGTGTTAAAATTTGAGCCCAGTCGGATTGTTAGTTTACAAATTACAGTTATTTAAGTGAACTGGCTACCGTTGGATCACCCTAAAAGGAGATCATGCTGATGAATGAAGTCGAATTTTGCTGTGAAGTTGTTTTATTAGTTAGGTCCGAGACTTTTTTGAGTGACGTGTAAGTAGTTGAATTTGTAGGTTATAGTTACAGCCGTTTACCCTACGTAGACGTGAGCTTCAGCTGGTAATGAATACTAAAAGAGGCAAGAATTAAGCGCAAGTTAAGATTTTAGGCCGATAATATCATTCTTTACAGAAAACTAAGTTGATGCGCTACGGTAGATGAACCGGGGATCAGCTCAACCGAAGAGGGCACTTAGCTAACGGACCGCAACGATATTAGGCAGTCACAAAAAGAAAACGAAAAAGAGAAGGAAGATGGACATATATATATATATATATATATATATATATATAAATTTGGGAAAGTTCATTTTTTGAAGCATCCTTAGAATTTTAAACATAAAGATAGAGGCAAAATCCCTTCATAAAAACCATGTGTTAGATGCAAGTATCAAAACATTTTTTTACTTTTTTGTTTTTATTTTTTATTTTTATTTTAATAAAAATATCTGCATCTAACACATGGTTTTTATGAAGGCATTTTGCCTCTATCTTTATGTTTAAAATTGTAAAGATGTTTTTAAAAAATGAACTTTCCCAAATGTATACCTACCAGCGACCATGCGCGATTTAAGTTCAATTTAAAACAGACATTTGCACCGTTAGTCCACAACATCGGACATGACTTCTAGAAGACCAGGAAGGATTATTACGAAGAAGAAAAAAAGGTTAATACCTTTTATTTGTCTAAAGCTCTGTCGAGGCTTGTTATATCAAGCGAAATATTAGATAAAAAAATCAAGATGAAAAAAAAAGAAAAAATGTTTTGATTTTTGATTTTGATTTTAATAAAAAATATCTGCATCTAATAGATGGTTCCTTATGAAGGCATTTTGCCTTTATCTTTATATATATATATATATATATATATATATATATATATATATATATATATATATTCATATTCGTTGTTGTTTGTTGTTTTCCCCATGAGGTCCGGGGTCGTACTCGGGGAGTCAGGCAGACACTGTATCCGTCCTAACTTTTCTGTGGGTACGATAGAACTTGGTCCTCTCCAGGTCACATAGAGCACCTGGTGTTCTCAAATGGTCACCCATTTGCTACTGGCCAGACTCAACGTTGCTTAACTTCGGTAATCTAACGGGAACCGGTGTGTCGAGCTGACAGTCGGCGCTATCATACAACACTAACTAAATAAAAGCTAATGGCAGTTGGCGATATCCGTACAAATAAGCTCTACCCAAGAAAGGGAGCTTTATATAGTCATCCACATGCAGACTGTTTCGCTGCATCACAGCTCTTCAGTGCCGGGATTGAAACTCAAACGTCAAGCTAATAGTCGGCGCTATAATACAACCCTAACTGAATGTAAGTGATAATCAATATATATATATATATATATATATATATATATATATATATATATATTATTTATTTAAAAATATATGTTACATATTTAGTTTTTAAATAAATAATTAGTATTTTTGCTCTATCCAGCACTTTATTGATTTCTTTTCAACATACCCTGACGTACTATATATATATATATATATATATATATATATATGTGTGTGTGTGTGTGTGTGTGTGTGTGTGTGGTAGAGAAATATGAGTGTTGGCGACCAGTGCTCTATCAGTCGAGCTACCGAATATGTTAGTAGAACTGAAAGGAATTATATCGTATTGAATTAAATTATTTGTTTGTTTACA
Organism: Sepiola atlantica; assembly: GCA_963556195.1. Taxonomy (NCBI): domain Eukaryota; kingdom Metazoa; phylum Mollusca; class Cephalopoda; order Sepiida; family Sepiolidae; genus Sepiola; species Sepiola atlantica. Next base: position 87,499,374 of record OY744534.1, on the reverse strand, counting down.
TTTTTTCGATACTGATAACCGAAGGTACTCAATTCTTTTTACAGAAGAATAATTATCATTTCCTCAACCATATATAAATATGTATATATATATATATATATATATATATATATATATATATATATATATATATATATATATATATATATATGGGAGTGTTAGTGAATTTGTCTTAGGGTGGGAGAGAGGGGAGGGGGCTGAGGTTTTTGTTGTGGTGAAGTGCAGCATAATTCACTAACACTCCCACCCTCCCCTTTTTCACTCACAGCCTCCCATATTCATTTCACTCCCTGCCACCGACTTCTCTCAGCCCGGACCTTGGTCCTGCGCTCCCAGTAGTGGCTACTACTTCTTCTCATTAACCCATCATGTCCACCGAATATTTCTTGCATGACATTTTTTAACAAAATTATTATCCTGAGAAAGTCTTACAAATAAAAACGAAATTTTGATGAATACATAAGAAAATACATATTTTGGTTTTTCCTTTTTCATTTCTCATTACGTCGGATTACCTTCCTTCCTTTCTCATATATATATATATATATATATATATATATATATATATATATATATATATATATATATATATATATATGATAAACAGCTGATGATCCCCGTGTTAATATTAGACGCTTAAGGTCTCCTGTTTTTGTTTCACTCTTAGATACTTACCCCCCTTTTTATTTTTTTTTATTTACTTATTTTTTTATTTATTAATTTTCCAACGAATGTTAAGTCTGCAATATCTTGAATTTAGTTAGTTTCTCTGGGAATTTAAACTGCATTTTACTTCTTTTTTTATTGTTGAAAATGACTCAAAGCTTCTTTAGACTATATATATATATATATATATATATATATATATATATATATATATATATATATATATATATATATATATATAGTCTATTAAAGTCATTCAGAGATGTAGACAATTTAATATCGCCTTCTGTTCGTTAGGGATTTGTCATGTCTGGTTGAATCGCTGGGGAGAGAAGATTACTTATTTTTTCGCTCTGCTGGCAAGATGCGACCGGGATTCAGTCTTATTTTGCTCAATTCGGATTTAACGGGTTTTCTAATTGAACAACGAACTTTGATTTGATTTGGGTCGCACATATCGGGATTTTGGAATTTTAATTGAACTTTCTATATTATTTGATTCATTTATCATTAACATTGAATATTGACACATTTCCCGACTGGATAACTTTGTCAGCTCCTTCAATTTCATGTATATGGACTGCTGTTTATAACTTGGAGTAATGTCTTTCCTGATTATGCTTCTCAACTTGTATGACCTGGATGGACTGTATGGATTCAACAAAAAGTATGTTTTTGGGTTGATATGTTTGATGGTATGTATTTTTATGTATTTGTGTATATAATTTTATATATTTTCAAAGCGTAATTTTATTACCTGTAGTAGTATAACTGCGGTAATGGTCCTCTGAAGAGAAGAATTATCTTTGAAAACTCATGAGCTAAGGACTTAAGGATACTTTGCTTGAACTTTGAATTCTAATAAAATTTGATTGACACCTTATTTTATTACTTCATTTTATATTATAATGTTAATGCTCTATCCAGTATATTGAGCTTCAGTTTTTATCCGGATGTTTCACTAATTATAAGATATTAGTTGACGCTTATATCTTTTGTTGGATTGCTTCATATATATATATATATATATATATATATATATATATATATATATATATATATACTTATTAATTCATATATGTAGAAAGATGAACGCACGTACTTGAACAAATATGCAGCGTATATTCGCCTCTAATTCTACCATGATTGTTGTCAGCCTTTTATTTCGTATCTAATTCTTTGGTATGTGTGTGTGTGTGTGTGTGTGTTTTCTCTTATCATTAACTTTCCTTATTATTAAATCTGTGTATTTAAATGTTAAATACTTTCCTTGGCTACTTTATGTGTGGACTTATGATCCACTAATTATAGGGTAGGTCCATTTAGGGAGCATCCAGGCGGATAATGGCCGGCCTTCTTGACCACCAGCACTCAGTGTTCTCATAAGTCGATCTAATCCGTATCATTCCGACGCCGGTGTCAACGGTGCAACCGACGGTATAATCTATAACTTAATAATTTTAACAAATATTAACCAAATTTGTATCGATTAAAATAATAGACATAAAATGCCTTCTAAACACACACACACACACATATACACAGACACACATACATACACACACACACACATATATATATATATATATATATATATATATATATATATATATAATAATAATAATAATAATAATAATAATAATAATAATAATAATAATAATGATCCAGGTAAAACATCCACAGGGTAGTAATCCAAAGAATTTAAACCGGGTTTATAAAAAGTGCCCAATATCAAATAGAGCTTTTATATATTATTATTTTTATTCACGCAGACATGTACAAAATCTGCGACACTGGCATGTCGATGTTATGGATCAACAGTTATTATCAACTGAGATCTCATCAGGAAGAGTTAGAATCTGATCTTAACATTAGATCATATTTGGTTCTTTGCAAATATATATATATATATATATATATATATATATATATATATATATATATATATATATATCTAGAAAACCGAGCTGTTAAACCTGACATCGTAATATGGGACAAAAGGGCGAAATTTAATAAAACATATGGACCAATGGTTTCAAGCACAGAAGGTAAAACCCCACGTTCTACCGGTTTCTTAAACCTTAAATTTTAAATTTTAAATTCTTAACTGCCTTATTCGAACGCTACCTGATCATATCATCTTTATATTCGTTTAACGGCACACACGTGGACTCCACTGGACTGTTTGTAAAAAGTTGAATATCCAGTGTAGCAGCAAGTCCTGGGAGCATATACCAGAAAGAACAGTTGGAAATAAGTCATACACCATCCACTATGACTATGCAATCCCGACAGCTACATATCTAGAAAACAGAGCTATAAAACCTGACATCGTAATATGGCACAAAGGGGAGAAAGTAGCAACCCTAGTTGAAGTCAGTGTCCCTAATGATGCAGGATTAAACTGAGCTGAAAGGGAAAAGATTACGAAATACCAAGGTCTTATGTACGACATTAAAAGAAACTGGAATCTTAGAAAAATCTCCATCATACCAGTAATTATAGGAGCAACAGGACTAATGAAAAAGAATTTCAAAAGCTATCTGGCGAGTATACCCGGTGAACCGAGTGCAAGAGAAATACAAACAATTGCACTTAAAGGGACGGTTAGAATCTTAAAAAGATCTCTAGGCTGAAGTGTCTGAAATAACCGGTGAATGTCTGGCATCCGGTAGGATGCCCCATCCCCAATAAAAACAGAAAGATAAGAAAAATAAAAAATAAAGAGAGACATATCATAAATTCTAATTCTAAAAGTTCTATTAGCCTTCAATTATATAACTTCCCTTGAAAATTAATTAATTCGTACAATTACAAACTTTACGATATTTTAAAAACATTTTTGGTAATTTATCCTTTTTTTTATTGAATCGCTTTAATGACTATTAATATCGACAAAACTATTGCATATGCATTTATAAATGTCCGCATAACTTTTAGGATGTACTAGCTCTGAACCGAAAAATTCAAAATGGCGTACTAGTGCGTTTCCCCACATGTGAGTTTGCTCTTTTCTTTGGTTTTTATTTGTTTTCACCCTAAAATCACCAACTGTATAGTGTAAGTTCTTTTCGAGACATTTCAATCAAAAAACTTTTTTATTCTTTCTGGATTTTTCTGATGATTTTGTAGTGTTGCAGTGACGATATTGACATAAAAATGTTGTTTGACTCACGGCAAATGAAACGGACCGTAAAAGATACATCTCACAGAAATGTTATGTCTTTTAGAAATGTGAAAATATAAAAATAAAGATAAACAAATGAAAACATGATTATTGGAATATAAAATGAACCTGACACACACACACACCCACACACACACACACACACATATATATATATATATATATATATATATATATATATATATATATATATATATATATACATTTTTCAATTAGCCCGAAGATTTCCCCGGGGATGAAACGCGGAATATATATATATATATATATATATATATATATATATATATATATATATATATATATATATATATATATATAAACATTCAATGAATTAAAACATTACAATTGTTCCAAGAATTAGAACATCAAGTCTATTATGGCGTACGATCGTTTCCAAAACATTTTGGAAATACTTTATTTTATTTTATTTTATAAATTAATAAAGCTAATCCAAAACGTCCCTTCATCAGCGCCTTTAGCAACACGTCTTACAGATAATCAAAGAAAAAATAAAAAAGCTTGTCGTGACAGAAAGAGACACCAGTTGATATGTTAGCAGCATAGGAGGGGGGATGAACACAAAACTCTGGTACATATAGAAGAACATTTTAAATTATGCAATAAATCAATCAAATACACACACAATCGGGCAGATAAATTGGAACTAATTTAAAATGTTAATATCTTTTTTATTTTTGATCATATGATTACGGTTTTTTTACTAAGGATCCTTAAACACTTTATTGCAAGATAGCATAATTATATTTACTCAAATTTGTTTTAATATGGCGGAATTAGCACGAAGAATAACTATATGCGAAATGAGACGCGCCGGGAGTTCTCTTTCGGACATTGTTAAGAGCACTGGCTATGCAAAAACGACTGTCTATCGGGTTGTGACTAATTTTGATGCCGAGTGTAAGGTTGAGAGAAGTCGGCACAGTACTCGTAGTGATCGAAAGCGCACAAAAACTTTCCTGGTGGGACTAAAAAGGTCGATAAAGGCAGCCCCAAGTCAGTCGATGTCGAAACTGGCAAAAAAGCGCAATGTGAGTCGCAGAACTATCAGCAGAGCAATCAACGAAGATCTTGGGATGAACTTTTCCTAACTGGTGAAGGCATATAATAATTGTGGTATGGGTTGTATTGAATTGTTGAGCTAATTCTCTGCTGGTTAACTTTGGATTGGCCTACACAGCGTCTTTAATGGCGTCTTTATCAATTAATGTTGGCCTTGACGAACGTTAAAGTCTCTAGAAGAAAATTTTGCAAACCACTGTTGGCATTTTCGATCCCTTTTTTGAATTCATAGAGCATACAATGTCTCAGATGCTCCTCACTAATATCCATTTTTTGACGGCTGAGACAGTTAAACTTAATATGTTCCAACTAATTACTATATCTGAAAGACAAAGCAAGATATTAAAACACCAATTCACAAAAAAAATCTAGAACTGTGTACAACTTAAGAGGCTGCAAAGTGATGAAGTAAAAAATACGACATTACTTTCTTTCCAACCTGATATATATATATATATATATATATATATATATATATATCGTTTCCTCCTCCTCCTCCTCCTCCTCCTCCTCCTCCTCCTCCTCCTCCTCATCATCATCATCATCATCATCATCATCATCATCATCATCATCATCATCATCTATATAAATCTCTCTCTCTATATATATATATAAATATATATATATATATATATATATATAAATATATATATATATTAAAGAGAGAGAGAGAGAGAGGGAGAAAGAAAGTATATATATATAGAGAGAAAAGGAGTGTGCGAGAGTATATATATATATATATATATATATATATATATATATATATATATATATATATATATATAATTATCCTTTTTTTTCTGCTGAGCTTTCCACAAAATAGCCGCCGCCCTCCTCTCCAGTCTTTATAAACTTCAGCTATTTGTCCTTCTGCAACCCTAACCCTAACCCTAACCCTAACCCCAACCCCGCCAATAATGCACTTGGTTTCCCCCACCTGCACCAAAACGCCAGGTATTACTTGCGAGCACTTAACAGCAAATACTTAATTAATGTTATTTTCTATAGCCGGAGATAATGATAGAGATCGGCGTCTATGATGGAGGAGAAGGGCGATAGGGTGGCGGGTTCGTGCGGGTCATTTAGTCATTAGAGCACCTCTCCTTGCTTGTTAACAAAATAGCTGTTCATCATGAGTCGTTTTTGCCAGTCAGTTTTTCTTTTTTACATTCCAATTACGTTTTCCCTTTCACAAATCTCGTACAAGCCAAATAATTGGCGAGAACAAATTCATCTATTCCCGGGAACTCATTCCCGCCGGGATTTCACAAAATAATAACACCGAGAGAAAGAACCTCGATATTTAACCTTAACTCGGAATTAAAAATTTCGAAATATTTAGAAACAAGAACCTCTCGACCTAACTAATAAATCTTAGAAATAGGGTAATTTGCATCTCAGAGGCATACGCGAAACACATTGAATGACCTTGTGTCATACTAGGTTGCCCTGAATGTTGGATATTTTATAGGAAGTAAAAAATCTGAACCCTGAAATTGTGAAACGAACAGCTGGTTTTCGGATGAGTAACACATCAGGAGAGCACATCCCGAATCGTGATAGGTGTACGTATTCCTTATCCATTAATAAGGGACAAAGATACGGAAGGCTAATCGTCATAACACATCGTCATACCGCCATTTTTTTTTCTTTCTTCTTTTTTTTCTTTTACTCATTTTGTTGGTGTTTTTTTTTGTTCCAATTTCTATTTGAAATATTCACGACGTTTCAAAATGTGTGACCATTTGTTTATTCAAATACGCGCCACCAAACGCATAAGAGACAGCGACCAGACTTGACATCGTCCTATTTAAACTTTGTTTGACGTAGATTTTTTCTGGCCTAGGGTCTGATATGTTTTAGAGAGGCCTCGTATATATATATATATATATATATTAGGGGAGGTCGATTTTGAAACTGTAAATTATCGCACTCGAAGAAAGTTGCCAAATAATGTCAAAAGTTACCACAAGAAATATTTTTCTTCAAAATTTTGTATTTATTTGAGCATTGCAACTTTAAGATCAAATAAATCGAGATTTTTTCTCACTGCCGAGATTTCACCGGCAGATGTGTCGCCTTAAATTAAACCCGGGTTTTAACAAAAAAAAGTAATACATTACTTAATAATAAATATTTTAAAGTTTATTATTATTTTTCTTAAGAAATTAAATGTACATATTCAAATTAAAAAGGAATAAAACACTATAATATTTAATGTTATATATAAATAATTATTTGTTTACATAGGCGTTTTATTTATTGGATATTTTTTATGGTATTCACCGGTTGAAAATTCATCGGGCGAATTTGACTTCCCGTGTTGATTGTCTGTTTAATTATCACACATATATATTGAATTGTCGAGCGCTGGCTTATCTAATCCCACTTTCCCGACCTTTTGTCACACCTTACCTTGTGGGAGTTAGATAAATAAAAACTAGTTCAGCCAGGGGGTTTTACCCCACCAAATAAACCGGTATCGTCCGGGTCTGGATTCACGCCCGTCTATTGGGGCTTGTCCGTCCTGTGCAGTTCTAGGAGGTGCATCTCCCAGGTTTTGCCTTCCCTCTTTGGGGAGGAGTAAGTTTATTGCTTACTGTCTGAGGCGGCCCTACCGGGGAATGCCGACGAAGCTGCCCAGGCAATTTTTAAATGGCCAGAGTGCTCACCTCTCGAGCACTGGCTTTCTCATCCCACTTTCCTGACCTTTTGTCAATCTTACCTTGTTGGGGGTAGATAAATAAAATCTAGTTCAGCCAGGGGTTTTTACCCCACCAAATAAACCGGTATCGTCCGGGCCTTTGGGTCTGGATTTACGCCCGTCTATTGGGGCTTGTCTGTCCTGTGCAATTCTAGGAGGTGCATCCTCCCAGGCTTTGCCTTTCCTCTTTGGGGAGGAGTAAGTTTATTGCTAACTGTCTGAGGCGCCCCTACAGGGGAATGCCGACGGGGCTGCCCAGTCAATTTTTTAATGGCCAGAGTGCTCACCTCTATAGCGCAGGGTTATCTAATCCCACTTTCCTGACCTTGTGTCACATCTTACCTTGTTGGAGGTAGATAAATAAAACTATTTCAGCCAGGAGTTTTTACCCCACCTAAAATATATGTATTGGAGTTGATGGGAGAATGGATAAGGACACATTGATGTATAAGGAAATTGTGGATGAAAATAGACAGAGAATTATGAAAAAAACTAAGGGACCAGAACACCATTTAACTTTTACAAAAGAAACACCATGTGAAAGTAAATATCTGACACATAGAGTTCTTCCGAATAGTGGTGCAACAGGTGCTGTTCATGCAGATCAAGTGGTGGATGTTTTGCATGAATTCCACAGTGAGAACAGTATCAAGGCTATACTTGTTGACAACACTAATACCAACACAAGTTGCGATGGTGGAATGGTTGCAATTTTAGAAAAAAAACTTTTTAAAACTCTTCACACAATTGGTTGCTCTTTGCATCATAATGAACTACCTTTCAGAGCCCTTTTTAAAAACATAGATGGTTGCGCAAAGGGCCCTACAACATTCAGTAGCCCTCTGGGGAAATTATGCTCAAATGATTGATATGATTTACCCCAAATATCATTTTCCAAAATTGATGAAATACATGATCTTAGTTCTGACCAAAGACTCCTTTATGAATACACAGTAGGTATTTCTAGAGGTAAGGTTGACTCTAGATATGCCTCCTGGAAAATTGGTCCTTTAAACCAAGCAAGATGGTTAACTTTGGCCATCAGGCTTATGTGTTTATGGACTCGTGGTGCATACCCACAAAGGCACACAACAAAACTACACTATGTAGTAAATTTTATTGTAAATGTGTATGCCACTTTTTGGTTTGAAATTAAAAGAAATAGTAAATTCCACAATCAGTAAGTGCACATTTTTAATATGACCCAGAGGATTAAGGAGAAGCCTCAGGAAATCCAAGATATCACATTTAGAAATATACAAGGTAATACATTTTGTTTACTGCCTGAAAACTTTCTATATTCCATGGTTAAATCTGAGGAGATTGAAGTAAGAGAAGAAGCTTTAAAAAGAATTTTGGCCATTAGGTAAGTAATATTTATTCATATATCTCTGACTCAATTATTTATTCCAATTTATAGAATGATTTTTAAAGATTTTATCTAATTTCACCATAATTATTAAAGCAGTACAGATTGGAATTTTTTAATAATTCAATTAATTAATTTGTTCTTTCAGGAGTGAGGAGTCAACCAGAAAAAGATTAAAAAGAATACTACCTATTAATTTTAATGCCATACATTGGACACAATTAATAGATTTAAAATTATGCGGCATTTTTGAACCACCAATGACGGAAGATTTTACTGAATCTGAACTTCGAGAATCGTTGATGAATGGAACCAAGCTTGACTTGCCAGATTTGCCCTCACATTCTCAGGGTGTGGAACGGGCAGTTAAGTTAATAACAGAAGCTTCACAAACTGTATATGGTTTTGAAGCAAGGCATCAACACATTACAGCCAAAGTTTTGAGTCAGAAATTGAGACCAGCATTTTTGTCTAAGGGGTCTTATATGGAGCAATTTGACTCTCTATATTAAGCTTCATTAAAATAGTGTTAGGTTTTTCCTTATTTCTTTGCTTGTTATATTTTCACTAATAACAGAAAAAATCATTTTTTTAGGTATTCAAATATTACTGTTTAATTCATAACGTTAAAAGGTAGTTTACAAAAGCAGATACTGAAAATGAGGGGGGGGCAAATTTTCAATTTGAAGATTTCTTTAATTCATATCATTTTTATAAAATAAAAGGACATTCCCTGCTTTTAAATGCTAAAACTATTTGGTTTTCACACCAATATTCAAGCAAATCTTGCAAAAACTAGGAATTTTCAGTATATTCTTGTCTACGATCTTTGATACCAAACGCTAAAAAAACCGCTGAAGTTTTTGATCTAATTTTTTGCATGAGTATTTAATAGGTCTATATACAACTTTCGGAACGTGCCTTTTTTTAATATTTAAAAAAAAGTGTAAAATCGACCTACCCTAATATATATATATATATATATATATATATATATATATATATATATATATATATATATATATATAAGTATACATTTTTATTTATACAAACATTATTGGTTACATATGTGCATACATGTTTCGGTTGCACTCTTCGCAGAAAGTCAACCTCATCAGACCAAGGATTCAGAGAAATGGGATGGATTTGTAGACCTTTCTAGTACTTTCTTTAGAACTATATATATATATATATATATATATATATATATATATATATATATATATATATATATATATATATATATATTCCCGAAACAGTTTTTCATGGTAAACAACTGCTGATCCCTTAAATAATGTTAGAAGCAAACTAATATAATAACTGTAGACATTAAATTGACTTACATGAGGTATTCTCCACTGAACGACTTGGGACTTAAGGTTGTTTTTTTTTATTTTTTATAGTCTTAATGGTTGAGAAACTTCCAAGACTATATATATATATATATATATATATATATATATATATATATATATATATATATATATATATATATATATATATATATATGAGGCTTGTCTTCTTATTTCCCTTCCTATCTTCCTCCTAGCTCAGTTATCGATCGCCAAACGGATGATTTGCAGCCGTTACAGTTTGAGTTTCCGGCCTTCATAGACGATTTTAAAAAAAACTTGGGACTGAGCGTTTATGGGGGGACCCAGGCAGATTGGCCTGGTTCTGATAACTTACCTTCCTTCCTTATCCCTATATACCTTCCGGTGTAAATCTTACAATTTCCCCCTTTCTTTGTGTATACATTGCTCTCTTTCCCCTCACTATATGACTTCCGTTGTGAATCGTTGAATTTCCATATATGCATTAAATATGTTGTCACTCTCTTTCCCCCTCACTATATGCATTCCGTTGTAAATCGCACAATTTCCCCCTCTCTATATATGTGTATTGAATAGTGAGTGTGAATTTCTCTTTTTTCATTTTCAAATATGTAATCTCCTCGTTTAGGTGCTTGAAAAGACCGGAGGGTCGAAATACATTTATTGCCCCGTCACGTTGCCCTATTTATTTAAAACTTCCATGGTTAAGTTCTGACGGCCTTGACATTATCAAAAGGATTTCTTCTACTCAACGTTGTTTTCCAGCAACCATGTAGAGAGTAGTTTACACGACTCGAACCTTTTTCTCTTCTTTTCATAAGGATGTTTTGTCAGCCATTCAAAAGAATTCTGTTGTTTATAAATTCCTGTGTCAATGTTGAGCTGACTACGTTGGCAAAACATCTCAAATATTAGAAATTAGAATATCCTAACACATACCACATGATATTCGTTTACACAAGCTTTCGAGTAACTTCTCAGGCACAGGAATCACCTGGTTGGTACAAATAGTTGTTCTGACAAGTATTCCGATGGGTGGTTTTCTGTTTTACACAGTGCTAGGTCAAACTACCATCTCAATATTATTGAGGCGTTAGTTATTAACAATTCTCGACCTAGCCTGTGTAGACAAAATATTTTGAAGCATCAGTTGGATATCTTTAATGATTCAAATCCACTATAACGTTGAGAGATTTAATTTTTTTTTACTCTCAATCGTTTTCTCCAACTTAAACAATTTTTCCCCTCATATTATCTCATTCGATTTTCTTAGTTTTTAATTTATCATTCTGGCGTTTCCTCTTAGAGGATCAGACGATAAGGCGGTAAGGAAAATTTTAGCAATTTTCTTTTTTTTCCACCCGCCCGTTTCATTGATTAAAAATGTTTCTTCTGAAATGTATCCTACGATTTTGTTGTACGCGTATATATATATATATATATATATATATATATATATATATATCTTTTCATATCTAAATATCTATTTTGTTCAGGCAAAACAAAGACTCTTTCCTTTTATTCTAGAACAAATAAATCCATTCTTTCTCCAATAGTAAATATAATCGCTTGTTAGTTTATTACCGTTCTTTTTTTATTCCGTTTTACTTTTTATGTATTGTTTAACGCTTTCTTTGATTAGATTTGAACAGAAATTACCCGCGAGAATCATAAACGTCTTTCTGATAGAAATACAAATTTCCATGCCTCAGTCAATTAACGGGAAAACCAGACATAAATCAATTAGTGAGGATTCCAACCATAAATCGTGACATTCTCACGTATTTCAAAATAATAAAACGACACGAATTACGTCGATATATGTCTATCCTTTTCCGGCTGTGGAAAATCTTTTTTAGAAAAAAACCCAAAAAACAAACAACAACGAACTCGTATGAGTCCATTTTGTTTGCGCGTTCGGCGATGAAAATGCTTGACAACGTAGCTAACCGAATGACCGACCGATAGAGCATCTTACAGAGATACGTGGACGCATCTCAAATGCTATTTCACATTTAAGCGCGACAGACTGGCCAAAAGAGTCCTATCGAACATTAGCGTGACACACCAACAAAATTGTCACGTTCAAACTTTGATGAGCAACTTAAATTGACTTTCATCCCAGACCTTAAATTAAAGACTTACACCAGATGTGTTGCTATGGTCGCTAGAAAAACATGCATGGATCATTCTACCGCACCAGGAAGCGCCCCACTTCTGACGCAACCCCCTACCTGTATAACAGTCACATACGTCCTAAGATGGATTGCCTTTTGGTCGAGATCAAAGTGTAGTATCTGTTCCGATAGATACTGCACCCTATAGACCGGTATTGTCTGCATTGATTTACTCCTCTCCAGGAGTTAGGCACAAGGCCAGTTTTTATCTTACTCCCACAAGTAAGATGTGACCCAAGGTCGAGTCGGGAAAGTGGGGTTTAAAAATTGCTTGGGCAGCCCCGTCGGCATTCCCCGGTAGGGGCGCCTCAGACAGTAAGCAATAAACTTACTCCTCCCCAAAGAAGGGAGGCGAAGCCTGGGAGGGTGGACCTCCTAGAACTGCACAGGACAGACCCATAGACCGGCGTAAATCAAGCCCCGAAGGCCAAGACAATACCAGTCTATGGGGTGCAGTATCCATCAGAACAGATACTACACTTTGATCTTAGCCAAAAGGCCAAGAACATCTGTAACGGAGTAAATAAAAAGTGTAGTATCTGTTCCGATGGATGCTCACTCTGTAGACCGGTATTGTCTTGGCCTTCGGGCCTTGATTCCGCCGGTCTGAGGTACTGTCTGTGCAGTTCTAAGAGGTCCCCCCTCCCAGACTTTGCCTCTCCTCTTTGGGGAGGAGTAAGTTTATTACTTACTGCATGAGGCGCCCCTACCGGGGAATACCGACGAGGCTGCCCAGGCAAATTTTAATGGCCAGAGTGCTCACCTTCTCGGGCGCTGGCTTTTCAAGTCCCACTTTCCCGACCTTGTGTCATATCTTACCTTGTGAGAGTAAGATAAAACTCTGATCACCCCCCCACCTGCAATCTATGGCCTCCCTTCCCTGCAAAACATTCACAGCAAAAACTCGTCTAGCTACAACCACATTTACATCAGATTATTTCCAAGAACCGCAGGCTTGTGGAACTCTCTTCCTGCTGACTGTTTTCCACTTACCTATAACCTTGATCTTTTCAAGACTAATGCCAATAGGCATCTCCCGTCTTTGCGGTAATCATATTTTTTCTTGTTAGCTCCTTACATCAAGTGGCTTCATGCCTTGTCTGGAGCGATTTCCATAAAAAAAAACATATATTTCTCTGTATACCTAAAACTGAACAGAACTTCACTGAACAAAGTTACTTTTCAAGAACTTCAGATCTGTGGAACACAATACCACAGGGTTGCTTTCCAGCTGACTACAACATGGTTGTTTTCAAGTCCGATGTCAATAAAATCTTTTGGAGCTGTCCTTTTAAGTAATCAAATCCTATTCAATTCATTGTTTCCAATCCTCTCATAGTGTTGTTCATCGTCCCACTAACAATCTCATTGACCCTTATCCTCGAGTTGCCTTTGGGTCTTGATAAGTGGTGAAACATTAGTGTAGAAATAGCATAGGCTTGCCAGTGTTGAAGTTCTTATGGAAGTGAAGTGATGTAGTGTTGCAGACGTGAGCTTAGCGTGCCGGGTTCGAGTTCTGGCGTGGCTAACACTCATGGAAAAGGCATGAATCCATATATTATCCCCATCTATGGATTACATATTAGGAGAAAGAAATACATTCTCTTTTTATCCCAGCATTGTTTACAGATTTCCTGGACTTTTCCTTGCAACCGGACTTGAGCAATACCGATCTAGGAGAGGTGCAGATGCGGATTACGCAACCCTTGCTTCACTATGCTTCCCACGCAGGCACTTAAACTTTCATATGAGGCTGGCTGATTAGTATCTTATTTGTTATATTTACAACGTTTCGACCGAAATTCTTCAGATGCATATTTGTGAACTTTGGAACCTTTTCGTAGACCTTGAAGATGTTTATGTCGAACTCGGAAACCGGGATTGAATTTCTTTAATCCACACTGTTGCTATTTTACTTTTTCTGCCAGACGAGTCGAAGTGTTCATTTAGCCATCAATGTGACTTCGATATGTGGATGACACGTTCACACTCTGGACTCGTCAGGAGGATGTTCAAGCATTGCTAGACCATCAGAACTCTATTCCTCCATCTATACACTTCGCCTATACACTTCGCCTATACACTTCCCTTTTTATTGCTGTTCGGCACTGACACAAGTCCAGCAACATTATTGCACTCACTTTGATAAAAGTGTTACAGACAGTGTTACAGAAGTGTTACAAAAGTGTTACAGACAGTGTTACAGAAGTGTTACAAAAGTGTTACAGACAGTGTTACAGAAGTGTTACAAAAGTGTTACAGACAGTGTTACAGAAGTGTTACAAAAGTGTTACAGACAGTGTTACAGAAGTGTTACAAAAGTGTTACAGACAGTGTTACAGAAGTGTTACAAAAGTGTTACAGACAGTGTTACAGAAGTGTTACAAAAGTGTTACAGACAGTGTTACAGAAGTGTTACAAAAGTGTTACAGACAGTGTTACAGAAGTGTTACAAAAGTGTTACAGACAGTGTTACAGAAGTGTTACAAAAGTGTTACAGACAGTGTTACAGAGGTGTTACAAAAGTGTTACAGACAGTGTGTTCGTGACAAAATCGATACGTTTTTTAAAAATCTATTCAAACTATTTAAAATATTTAATAGCGGTGAAGTTCAACTGATAGTTGCTTCTACGTACTATTTGGGGGTTGAGAGCTAGAGAACATGGACGACTAGAAAACGCCGGAATATCAAGTGGAAGAGGGTAGCTGCGGGGAGGCCATACACCTGACAGCAGGACTCAGCTCCGTGTCACACCGGGGAAACTCAGAAGTGTCTGTCTGAGAAATACTACGACTTCATCTGTCTCAACATCTGGACACCAACTCGCCCGGACACCAATTCCATAGACTATAATGTGTGCGGCTCAGTTGAGTAAGACACCAACCTTAACCCTAACCCTAACCTTAACCTTAACCCTAACCCTAACCATAACCATAACCCTAACACCAACCTTAACCCTAACCTTAACCCTAACCCTAACCTTAACCTTAACCCTAACCTTAACCATAACCATAACCCTAACACCAACCTTAACCCTAACCTTAACCCTAACCCTAACCTTAACCTTAACCCTAACCTTAACCATAACCCTAACCCTAACCCTAACCCTAACCTTAACCCTAACCCTAACCTTAACCTTAACCTTAACCCTAACCTTAACCATAACCCTAACCCTAACCCTAACCCTAACCCTAACCCGAACCCTAACCCTAACCATAACCATAACCATAACCCGAACCTTAACCCTAACCCTAACCTTAACCATAACCTTAACCATAACCATAACCCGAACCTTAACCGTAACACTAACCCTAACCCTAACCCTAACCCTAACCTGAAACAGAAAGAATGAGCTGATTGCGAGAATCAAACTGGTATTCAGGCGTCTCTCGAAAACATCTCTCTAAGTTCAACGCCCACTTGGAGACAGTTATATATATATACATATATACAATAATATTTTTATAAATAAATATTAATTATTTTAAATACCTAGAGACATCGATGTTTCATGCTAACGCAATCTTCAGTCTAGGAACACAAATCGCCACTGATTCGTAGTCGGGGATCATATCCAAACGGCCATCGCCAATTAGTTAGTAATTATAGAGGAACTTTAACTGTAAATAGCGGAAATCGGCGGCTATTTACCAGTCAGTTAGAGTGATCTTACGAAACATCGTTCGGATCGTGCATATAGCTATTTGTACTGCTTGTTATTAAAGCTACTCGAAAGTGCCCAGCCTTTGTGGGAGGGGGCTGATAAACAATAATATTTTTATAAATAAATATTAATTATTTTAAATACCTAGAGACATCGATGTTTCATGCTAACGCAATTTTCTATATATATATATATATATATATATATATATATATATATATATATATATATATATATATATATATATATATATATATATATATATATATATTCTTCTGTATACAGACATGTACGGATGCGATAGTACTATATATGTAGTTATTAAAAACTAAGATCTCCCCAGGCGAAAGATTTGTCTTTTCATAAACCTTTCGGCTAAAAATACCTTATTTTGAAATAACTACAGATCGAAACATCGCCATTCCGTCTGTACATGTTTGTATAAATAAAAAAATATTAATATAAATACATCTATTAACTATTATGCACTATTATATAAACCTGAAAGACAAAAAGGAAACACAATTAAACACAGAGAAATAATAAAAAAAAAACAATCAAGTGATTTGATCGATTTCGTTCGGATCAACGAACGCCTTCAGAAAAAAAATGAAGATTTTAAATTTATTGAGATGCCCATCCGCCAAATTGTTTAATCGTCTTCCCTTTCTGTCTTTCATACATTTTGTCTCCACGACTTTTCATTTTATGATATATCGTGTATTATTTTATCCTTACCTGCGACTGTGTGCCCTATTTTGCATATTCTTATCCGCTTAGGAAGTGGAAAAATACTACACAACAACACTAAATAACAACACTACGTAACTGTAAATAGCCGCATGGTAAAGCATCAGACTATACACATTTACATCGAGGGTGCGATCTTTACCCAGTGTAGCCATGCTGGTGACGGCTGATAGCCAGAAACACGTGTCCATGGATCTCATTTATGTACGTAAATTAATTAATATATATATATATATATATATATATATATATATATATATATATATAAAATTTAAAAAAATTACACGTCAGATTAAGGGCGACTGAATGCAATATTCTGCATATTCTTAACCGCTTAGGAAGTGGAAAAATACTACAAAACAACACTCTTCTATCGCCGGTAAAAACAATAACAACACTACGTAACTTGATAGGCGATAAAAAAAAAAACTGTAAATATTTTGGCAAGGCGTCATAGCCGGATGGTAAAGCATCAGACTATAAACATTTACATCGAGGGTGCGATCCTTGCTTAGTGTAGCCATGCTGATGACGGTTGATAGCCAGAAACACGTGTCCATATCAAATTACACGTCAGATTAAGGGCGACTGAATGCAATATTCTGCATTTACTTAACCGCCTAGGAAGTGGAAAAATACTAAAAAAACAACACTGTTTCATCACCAGTAAAACAATAACAAAACATATAGTTTTGTTATTGTTTATATATTAAATTATATTTTAAATATTTTACTTACGTATGACGTCGTTTCGAGCATACGGCTCTCATCAGCGCGGGGAAATAACAATCTCAGACGGTCACAGGGCGCGAACCCGGTTCACATAAACACCTTCAATCTATACGCGTTCACTTAGTCCCTTAGGCCACGATAGATTGTCACGCGATAACGGAGAAATTAAGTTATATTTAACACTGAAAGCGGCGAGTGTAAACATAAAGACATTCGATAGGACTCGACGACAGAGTCGGAGTCTTGCACTGAGGCTTCATGTGAATGTCTATTTTTTAACTATGCAACAGTGCTCTAATAATATTAAATTGCATATTTAATGTTACCTACGTACGACGTCGTTTCGAGCTTACGGCACTCATCA
>OY744534.1:87456345-87476345 GCA_963556195.1 Sepiola atlantica | reverse complement strand
GTGGTCATGTCCAAACAACTGGGAAAATTAAGATCGCCCAGGAGAATAACTCATTTTTTTATATTAAAGAATATAAATAGAGTTGTCTCCCTTACAACTTAAAATGTTATTTCTTTTTCTGCATAAGTTTAAAAAAATGTGCAAACTAATAAAACTTAAAGACTAAAATGGCTCAACTGCATCCCAGGCAACGCCGGCTAGAAACAACTAGTAGTTAATAAAAACGGTGTGCCCCCCCCCCCCCCGGTGGGGCTCAATTTTAGGGAATTCTTTAAACTAAACAGACGAGTATTGTTAGAATTTTAAAATAGAAAATAGGGATCATTTTAATAAATTCTGGCCGAGAAAATCTTGCAAATAATATTCACCACAAGATACGATTTTTTTAAAAATAAATTTAATAAATAAATAATTTATAATCGAAAAATTATTGCAATCTTTCAACATTGCCATTTATTTTGTTGACATTGTCTCGTATCCTACGGTGTATTTTTTTTTTTTACAAAACTGCATTTTAATGGCCTTCAAACACAACTTGAAAAAAATAAAACACTTTTATTCCTTCTAAACAAGTCACATTGCGACTGAAACGAAAGGGGCTATTCTGATAGGAGCTAGGTTTGGAGAGGTGGCAACCTAAGTGGGGAGCTGGGTTGAAAGATGTTATTTCACATTACATTTACATTTCCGAATGTTTGTATGGTCGGGGAAACAAGGAACAGGAAGAGAATTCCAAAGGCAAGCGGTCCGAGGAAATAAGAAAAATCTTCCGACATCAAGTGACCCCTAGAGTGAAGAGGGGGATTTTGGTACTAGTCGGGTGGGTTGGGGGTGTCTAGTGCGGTAAGTTCATCGGAGCACATTCAATAGAAGTACTTGTAAAACAAGCACAGGGATGCAACACTGTGGCGATACGACAGGGGCTGGAGCTTGACAGACAGTGCGATACTTATTAGGTTAGAAATTCTTTTTTGCTCCCTGTCCAAGAGGGAGTGGCTAGTTGTTGGTACACCAGCCCTGATGTGGCAACAATTCTCCATATTTCTTTTTTTTTTGTTGCACTACATAGACCGATTTTTTCGATCCGCAGGGATTATCTGGATGGCGGTTTCTCATGCAGACACTTGGAATCCTGTTTTGTAGACGACACACAGCGGTTTCAGATTTTTTTTTACTAAAAGGTCACCAGTTATCAAGACCCAAAGGCCACTCGAGGATAAGGGTTAATGCGTTTGTTAGGTGGACGGTGAGACAACACCTGGATGATTGGTAACGATGGTTGAAATTGGGCAGAATTTGATTATTAAAGAAGCCGGCCTAACAAAAATTTGTTTACATTGGACTTGAAAACGACCATGTTGTAGTCAGCTGGGAAGCACCCGCGCAGTATTATGTTCAACAGATCGATAATTCTAGGAAAGAAACTCTGCTCATGGAAGCTTCGTTTAGTTTAAAATACTTAGGTACACAGAGGGAGAAAAAGAGATTATTGACAGTGGTTGTAGGGAGACGAGCTTTTGTGGTAAACTTTTTATAGAGGGGAAATAGATAGGAGCTCAGTCGAGAACCATGAAAATAACGATAGAGCAGAGAAAGACTAACAACATCTCTTTTGTGAGAAAGTGGTTGTAGAGAAGAGAAGAGTAGCACCCCCACTAGATTTCGAAGTCGTTTTTGAACTCTGTCAAGACAGGAAAGGGGTCTCTGAGCGGCACCTCTCCAGATGTGGCAACAGTACTCCATCTGAGGACGTATTTGGCTCTTATACAGATAGAGAATTGTGTCAGGCGACCTTACAAACAGATTTGATGTAAGTCTTCCATTTCAAGGCTAAAGTGAAGGTCAGTCTTGAAATAAGGTTTAGTATTATTATATCTCGATTTTAATTTTCGTAAGGGGACATAACAGTGGTGCAAAACTGTTTTATTCGGGAAATAAATTTCATCCGTCCTGATACGGCTATTCTTCTAGTATATTATAAATATTGCATAGAGAGACAATTTTTTTTTCCTTTTAAAACGGCCTGTATCTTAAAGTCCTACGCAAAGCAGGTTTCACATGTTTCGATTGCATTGCCCTAAGGACGGCTATGGTGACAAACATACTCGACTGACTGACATACGGAGCCCCTAATCGTGATGTAAGGACGCGACTAAAACTATACATAAATACAAATGCAACTGACTCTGGCAACGATAGATTCAACTACGCCCTGTCAAAAAAAAAGGGGTGGGTGGGCCTTTTTTTGTGTCCAAACACAGAAGATGGCTTATTAGATAAAAGAAGATATGGCTTCGGACATGATCTGGTATTCCGTATATATCTATCACCCTGACCCCTCTCCTCCCACTCCCCATCTCCAATAATCGTTGGACACCCACGCAGGACGCTCTCCGTGTGTAAACAGCCCTCGATAAAGAGATACGATTGACAATCAAATCTTTGTAATACAGTATTGTGTTCTATCTATCTATCTATCTATCTATCTATCTATCTATCTATCTATCTATCTATCTATCTATCTATCTATCTATATATAGTGTGTCAGGTTGTATATGAAAAGAAATCAAATAAAGTGCTCGATCATATAAGAGAGCTAATATAATTTATTTAGATACTGTATATTACATATTTCAGCAATGTACCGCGGTTTCATCCAAAAGGGCAGATTTAGACATCTTTAGTAAATCTCCGTGCCCAGTGGAATCATCGGCAAGCTGAAATGATTGTAGACACGCCCGACAGGGAATGGCGTCAACAATGACAGAAAAACGGTGCATCTCTGAGGGCGTCCCCGAAAAAATCCGGTGTGGGATAGTGATTAACTAGGGCTCAAGGGAGGCCTTCATTTTATTCCCTAGCAAGTTTTATTGGCACATGTTCATCTTTTCCCACAGTCCGCCCCTCACAACCCTCCACTGACCAGTTCCTTTGTCTCCCCCCCCCCACCTCGGTGCACACTCACCCATCAGGCTACTAGAGAACTCCGGGGTTCTTGGAAATTTTTTTCAAATATTTTACATTTTATGAGGGGGGATCAGTTTCTAATGTTAATTCAACGCAGACTGATACTCCTCTTTTTGACCATCTCAATTTAAAAAAAATCTTTTTCGGTGTACAATTACCTATCATGTCAGTAGAGAATTCCGGGTTTTTTGGAAAGAAATTTAAAAAAATTGAGATTTAAAGACGGGGGATCAATCTTCAATGCAAATGTGAAATGTTTGAAAAAAAACAACAAAAAAAAAACAACTTAAGTCCCAAGTCGTTCAGTGGAAAATCACTCATGTAAGTCAATTTATTTTTTACAGTTATTATATTAGTTTATTTCTAACACTATTTTAAGGGATCATCAGTTGTTTACCATGAAAAACTGTTTCGGGAATTTAAAAACAAGACAGTATTTAATTTCATGGCTTCCCAGCAGAGTTGATCAGACCCTACTTCCCTTAAAAGACATAAACGTCCGTATACTAAATCTAAGTTTTGTTCCGTATAAATGTTTTGCTAACTTATATTACTTATTAAAAAAAAAAGAATATATATATATATATATATATATATATATATATATATATATATATATATATATATATATGTTAAGCAACGTTTAGCCTGACCAGTACTAAATGGGTGACCATTTGGGAACACCAGGTGCTGTATGTGACCTGGAGAGGATATGGTCACTACCAGGTTCTATCATGCTCACAGTAAAGTTAGGACAGATAGGGTATCTGCCTGACTCTCTGAGGTCATTCCTGGACGTTATGGGGGAAACAACAACCACAACAATATATATGCACATGAGTTTATAATGGTAGTTTATTTATATATAAATTTGAGGAATGTATTTTTGTTAGTATCAATAACTACATCTAAAAACGAAATGTTGTTAGTAACCTTTAGCTCATAAGTACGGAAATATTTTGAAAAAATATTTAGTATTTTTATTTTATTTTAGCGGACAATATCGATGTATTTATTATTAGATAAGGATATCGTCAACGTAACATGCAGAAATGGAGATGTAGTAATCATATTAAAATGTTTATTTTCAACTTGCTGATTGTCGGTACGAGAACCAACACCCAGAAACCTTTGCATTACAAAACTTGAAAATAAGTTTTAATATAATTACTAAACCCTCCATTTATCTGCGTATAGATGTTTCCTTCATCGTCATAGAAAGTACTCGCGAAAGTGTGGAGCAAGAAATCCACGGAACCCTTATAGACGATTCGGTTAAAAAAACACTCATAAAAAACTAAAAAAACAAAACAACAACAACAAAAAAAAAACTCCGTGTTATTTAATAACATTTATCCCCCCCTCTCTCTCTCTCTCTCTCTCTCTCTCTCTTTGGACGATTCGGTAAAAAAAACAACTCATGAAACAAAAACACCAACAACAAAACTCTCCTCCTTTTCTTTCTCTCTCTCTCTCTCTCTCTCTTTTTCGATATATATATATATATATATATATATATATATATATACTATAAACATTTTTTAAATATTAAAGTAGTTTTCACCTACAGACGACCTCATTTCGGTCTCTCTAACCCTCATCATCATGTAGGAGTGGCGGTTGCAAACGGTCGCATGAGCCCGAACGCCGTTCGTAGATTCAGTCTAGAATCACGAGACAAACGTCCAGGACAACACGGAAGCAAGAAATCGACACAGACAATAGTTAAAATTAAGGTACACTTACCCGTGAGGCGGGGGGAAGTGTCTTGTCGTCTATAGTGTTCAACGCTCGAGCGGGTCTTTCTTATCGCAGAAATGACAACAAACTTTTCAATTTCAAACAGGGCTCGCGCTCTCTCTCTCTCTCTCTCTCCTCTCTCTCTCTCTCTCTCTCTCTCTCTCTCTCTCTCTCTCTCTCTCTATATATATATATATATATAGTAAGCAATGAAAATATATATGGCAATCAAGCTAAACACGGGAGCCTCTGTGTAGCTTGATTGCCATATATATTTTCATTGCTTACTACCTAGCTCTACTTACGTATCGAGCACTGTTGAAGTAAATACTGAAAACTGATACATAAAAAATTATATCTCCTTATAATATTTTATGTGGATACATGAAGTACTAATATATATATATATATATATATATATATATATATATATATATATATATATATATATATATCTTGTTCAAAAAACGCAATACTAGAAACTACCAGCCCTTCTATTTCGCCTATATATATATATATATATATATATATATATATATATATATATATATATATATATATATGAAAAAAGATAAGGGTAAAATAATCCGACGTAATGGAAAATGAAAACGGAAAGTCAAAAACTATATTATTTATGTGTGCATCAACGTTTCGTCTTTATTTGTAAGACTTCCTCATGATGAAGAAAAATGAAGAAACAAAACCAGCTGAAACTCGCCACTTTCAGGCAAACCAAATTGATGCTGTGTGATATTTTTCTTCAATTTTCTTCATCCTGAGGAAGTCTTACAAATAAAGACGAAACGTTGATGAACACGTTAATAATATAGTTTTTAGCTTTCCTTTTTCATATATATATATATATATATATATATATATATATATATATATATATATATATATGTTCATCTTTATATATATCTATATCCATGTTCATATCTAACTAACTATCTATTCATGTGCATATCTATCCATCTAATGAGTGAACATAATTTATATCGACATCAGTCAATTATTAACATCCAATATCTATCCGATATGTCAAATACACATAGAAGGAACACAAGACTGCGTGTCTAATTCCACTGCCTGTTTCATGGGTTGAAAGGTTTTGGGTTTTGTAAAAGGGGATCGGAGGGTCAGAGAGTTGAGGGAGGGATCGGAGAATGGTCCCTTTATATCTAAAAAGAAAACGTAATGATCTCACGGTTCTCTTTCCTGTTCGCGGGTCACAGGCCGTCGAACGCAGAAGACGGGACACGATCCTCACGCGTAGTTTTGCCGCGTCGTCGTCGTCGTCGGCTTCCATTGTGACTGTCGGGCGGTCGAGAGCAGAGGTTGGACGAGGTAGGGGAGCAGAAATAGAGAGAAAGAGACGGGGATATTATTTCCAATTATGTTCGATCGGCCATCTTATTTCCCTGCATATTTTGCTTCGCTTATATCATTATCTACATATTATTGAAAGGACACACCCGGTGCTTCAACTGAGTACACATTCGAAACACCAGAGCCAAAATAAACAGCGACATTTCTATGATACGCGCGCACACACACACACACACACACACACACACACACACACACACACACACACACACACACACACACACACATATGTAAACTAAGTTCATGGAAATGTGGATAAGCAAGTCAACATGCTATTAGAAATAAGTAAAGCTGGACCAAAAAATGTCAGTCAATTGGTTCTACGATATTCGTTTGGTAAAATGAGCTTTATTGCACAGAACTCTACAATTTATACAATGAAGGTAGAAAAACCGATGGGAGGAAACATAGATTTCGTAAATAGTAGGTTAGGGTTAGGGTTAGGGTTAGGGTTAGGGTTAGGGTTAGGGTTAGGGGTTAGGGTTAGGGATAGGGTCACAGTTAGTGCGGTTCCCAATGTAGGGAATATGCAAGAGCACGCAGTGGTAAAAGTAAATACATAGTTGTGAACACATTAAGACTGATAATGCTTTGCTGAATTAAATTAAATGTATTCACGAAAAAATAAAGGAAAAAGGAAGAAGAAACCCAGGGAACTTATATACACCATTATATATATATATATATATATATATATATATATATATATATTAAAATATTAAAGTATTTTATACCTACAGACGACGTTGTTTCGGGTTTTCTACTCTCATCAGTGCAGGAGTGGCGGTTGCAAGCGGTCACATGGGCTCGAACTTATTTTACACCTCTTGTTTTGAACAATTGATGATTTAATAGATACTGGATTTGGCACAATTTTTATTATATTCATTTACTTGTTTATATATAACTTACTTGTTTATAATATATATATATATATATATATATATATATATATATATATATATGTGTGTGTGTGTGTGTGTGTGTGTGTGTGTGTTTATAAACCAATAGTGATTTATATTAGTAAGAATATTAATAAAAAACGAAATATTCAAAACGCCGCATCCGAGTTAATTGGATTGAACTGTTTGTTTTGGTATATCAACTTTTTCCTGTTCATTTTCAACATTTTGTTTTCGAATTTTCTCCAAACTGTAAAATCCAACATTTGGCTTAATATTGTAATTTGACATGCTTAAGTTCATTCGAGTACAAAATCAGAATAAAACTACTTTTGCCTCGGGTAAGTTTCGAACTCACAACCCCTGTCTTTAAATATAGCCGGCTAACCGGCGATTAATAGGACGCTATTAACTTCATAAACAAGATTTTTTTTCTTCAGAAATTTGTCTATTCATATATGATTTGTTTTTGTTTAATGTATATAAATTATTTAGTCAGTTATGTTATTTCGTAAATTGCTGAAATAATTTACTACTGAAAATGTTTCTTTAAGGAATCCATTTTGAATTAGCTAACGAAAACACTTAAAATAATCGTAAAATTGTCTGTTATTAAATCTCTTCCCGCTGTTATGGGTGATACGACACGATATCTGAGCGGGAGGGTAAAATTATGCAAAGTGTTTTATACAATTGTTTCAAAGCCAATTTATTTTTAGAACATAGATTTTAACAAATAAAATTTTGATTGATCATTTTCTTTGTTCTTTATAAAAAATAAATTGAACATTTTATCAGCATTTCTATAAAGATATAGAAAACCGTTAATTGTCATATATTAATGTCAACATTTCTGAATCAAAATTACGTAGAATCTAAAGTTGAAATTCTGTCAAATTTTCGACTATGACGGCACTTTCAAGGTCAATGGAAAAACATCAAGGTCAGATAAGATACGGGATTAGTCATCATTTAGATTGTGACCAAATAAAAGTCCATTAATTCTTTTCTCTATTTAAATTTCTCTTTTGACCAAATATCTAAAATAACATTGTATTCGAAACCCAAATAAGATCACCTCGACACGGCTATACATTGGCTCATATGAGAAATGGATGAATTCTTGTCCTGGAATCCGGTAAAACTAAGAGACCCAAAGAAAGATATACTATAACATAATTAACTACATACTGCATATTTTTTTAAAACATAGTTCACCCCAAACAAGGCAGGCCACCACTGTAGACGTAAGGGGCTACTGAGAAAAAAGAAAAGGGAGAAGGTTGGGAGGGCAACCTAAATTGGGATCTGCGCAGCGAGATGTCTGTTTACATTAGTTTTAAATTTCTGCATGTCAGTACTGTCGGGGAAACAGGGAGCATGGAGGGAGTTCCAGAGGCCAGCAGCACGAGGAAAGAAGCTATTTGAGGGGACCTCCACAGTGAATGGATGGGATTTAGATGATTGTCGAGTTGGTCTAGTTAATTTACGTCGAGGGGGCACCAGAGTAGCCAATTCATCGGAGCATAATCCATTGAAGTATTTGTAAAACAAGCACAAGGATGCTACATTGCGGCGATGGGACAGGGACTGGAGCTTGGTTGACAGTGAGGGACCTATTAGGTTGGCGACTCTTTTTTGGACCTTGTCAATGAGGGAGAGACTAGTAGATGATACACCAGCCCAGATGTGGCAACAATACTCCATGCATGGGCGGATGGTGGCTTTGTAGAGATACAGGATAATGTCAGGTGCGAGGATTTTACTAGCACGGTAGAGGGAGTCAACCGTCTTTGCAGCAGCCTTGGCAATGTCGTCAATGTATTTGTTCCAATTCATGTTACCTGTGAAGGTTAGGACGAGGAGTTTGAATGATGAACTCTTAGGTAGGGTGTTATTTGCCATGCCAATCCGTGGTTGGAGAGGTTTGTGTTATACGAAGAATGGTGCCTCTTCTCCAAATAATGTTACCTCAAGTAACAACACTTAGCTAGATACTCCACCAGACTAGATGAATTTTTGTCCTGGAATCCGGTAAGACCAAGAGACCACAAGAAAGATATACTATATCATAGTTAAGTGGTCAATTGGGGGAAGGAGAATTCATTTTCTTCCCTACTTTATTGACTTAACGTTTTAAGAGGTAAAGAAGAACATTAGTTGAACACTCGGATATCTATGTATCTTATATAGAGATCAAGGGTTAGCCCCAGGAAGGGCCCCCTTGATTTCCGAGAACTTCGACTGAAGTAAAATTAAACAAATTATTCCTACCTTGTTAGCTGCTTGTTCTTCGGTCAAGATAAAAGTGTTGGAAGACAGAGGAGGTTTATTCGTCTTGATCTTCGTTGCAAATCACTGACCAGAGAAAGATCGATAATCACTTTTTATTCATATCTTTTCAACGCATTCCAATTTAACATGTTCACACGTGGCGTGCTTCCAATGAACTAACTGTCTTTCTCTTTCTTTCTCGCTCTCTCTCTCCTTGCGCCATGTGACGTTATATCTGTTTTTATAAATTTTTGCATTCAAAAATCCTAACCTCTAGTCCAGCAAGTTGATCTCAACTGAACTTTCATTTCCAGTTTTCTCCACTAACCGTTTTATGTACTAGTGGTTTTACTCGTCCAATATTTAACATAACAATGGCAATAAATATCACATTCAGTTAGCCGAATGTTTGGCTAAGTCAAGTATAAAAGGTTAGCAGTGTGATTGATGTGGCCTGACCCCAGGATCAAATCGCCCCATATACGAGAAGATAGTTGACTGGTCATTTGAGTCACGTGAAATAAAATAAAAATATTTGAAACAAAGTTGCTTTAGAACTTAAAGAGACTAGATATGAGGTATGGTACGGATAAATAGGGCCGTTTAGACCCCATAGAAGGGAGCCGAACGAAACTCCGAGTTAAGGAAATGGATCCAATCTAATATGTAGATTAAACTAATTTAAAGATTAAATGGTTGTCGCCTTCATTCTTCCAGCTACTGACCGAGTCCACAGCATCGAAAATATGTTAATCTTATTCGTAAATGTGGATTTATCCGTCCGAATTATTTTATTTATTCGCAGGTGGCGTTTCTAGAATAAATTTTACCAGCGTTTCATTATTCTGATTATTAATTTATAAATGTACTTCTTATCACCTTCAGCGAACGAACGCGTGATCAGCTTGAAAGAAGAAGATAAGCCTTTATCATTATTATTGTTGTTGTTGTTGTTATTATTATTATTATTATTATTATTATTATTATTATTATTATTATTATTATTATTATTATAATGATTATTATTATTATTATTATTAAGAAGTTCTTTTCTGATTTTCTTGTAAATCATGTTTTTATGAAATCCTGTGTGCTTTGCTCGGATTAGCCCATTCAGTTTGTGTTTCACTGTGACGAAGGTTAGCACACACACACACACCCACATACACACACACACCCACACACTTGCACACGCACACACATACACACACCCACAGATACACACACACACACTTGCACACACACTTGCACACACACACACACACACTTGCACACACACACGCACGCACGCACACACACACACACGCACACGCGCACATACACACACACACACTTGCACACACACACACACACACACTTTGAACAATGCGAAGAATGAATATGAAAAGGAAAAGTCAATTTTTGCTCAGACTCAACTCTTGATTTTAATCTGAAAGCATTTTTGATGACTGAATTTATGATTTGAAAACCACAACAACTCAATATACGTACACCCAAAATCCAACCACTTATCTATTCTAAAACATATTCAGGATTAGCAATAACTTTATTAATGCCTGTTGATAACAAATTTTAAATACAGGCAAAAATCATCAAAGAAAACGTTTTCTTTAGTGATTTTTCCCTGTATGTAAAATTTGTTTTTTTCCGTTTGTCTTTTTTCACACATCTTGTCTTTCACGGCATTTAATTTTTATGATATATCGTGCATTAGTGTTTATAAAAAGTGCTCAATAACAAGTAGAGCTGTTTATAAGTATAAATTTTTATTTATACAAACATTATTGGTTACATATGTGCATACATGTTTCGGTTGCACTTTTCCCAGAAAGTCAACCTCATCAGACCAAGAATTTTCGAGGAATGGATGGATTTGAAGAATTTTCTCTCCTAAATAAATCTTTTTGGGGTTTAGTCATTTTCTATATCTTATGAATTAGTATCGGATTACCTATTCCACTTGCTGACCTTTTTTGCTAGTGGTTGTCCCTTTTATTACCCTTTATGGCATCTCCATCACCTTTTCCTATCCTTATTTTATTGCTCACTAGTTTCATCAAATTAGTTTATCGAATTAATGTAATATGTATTTACTGTAGGATATAGGGGAAGTAACTCATTTTTGTTATGCGAATTAATTTATAGATTCTGTCGGTAGAAGTCTGTGTATTAGATTATTAGTTATATATATATAATACATATATTCACATACATACATACATACATACATACATATATACATATATATATACATATATATGTATACATACATACACACATATATACATGCGCATATATGTATGTATTATTGTTTGTTTATTTGTTTATTTATATATTCTTAATTTTCATCTTTTTTTCATATTTCTATATATAGAGTTTATTTTATAACATTTTTTAAAATATTTAATTTATTTATTTATTTATTTATTATTATTATTATTATTATTATTTTATTATTTATTTATATATTTATTTTTTATTTAATATTTGTATGTTATTTGTATACATTTTATAAATGTTTGGATTAATTAATTAATAATGACAGGTTATAAGGTGACTTATTTTGGTGAGTTAGAGGAGTAGGTTGAATATGGTTTTCTAGTTTGTGGCTGAATGTGTGTTGGGATGCATGTTCATATGGGGAGGAGCCTATTTTATTGTTTGGGTGTGTGATGATTTAATATAGTTGGTAAGTAATGAGTGAAGTGCTGGAAACGGAGTATAATGAGTGTTTGATATGAGTATTGATCAGTGGGTGAGAGGTAGATATTATAGAATGAACGGTGAGTGGAGCTCGTGACGCTGATTGAGGGTTTAATCTGGAGATGAGGATTGATTCTGTGATTCTAAGGTCCCCAATGTTTCTGACAGATGCTAAGATGGAAACATGAATATCACGCTGAGTATTCGAGCAAATCTCTGTGTGCTTGTGGAAAGAGGATATACGGGTGTTCATGTGCTCCTTGATGCGCAGGTGTAGCTGTCTTGTTGTGTTACCGATGTAACACTTGTTTATAAACACAGTTGGTGCGATGGCACAGACCGGTGCTGGGGATAGGGCAATGGGTCAGGGAGCAGGGTTCGGATTATTTTTGTTCCTTCCAACTTACATTTTACCCGGAATTTGCATTTCCCACAGCCATTTAAAAACATACTAATATATATATATATATATATATATATATATATATATATATATATATATATATATATATATATATATATATATATATGTTGAGGGTAGTTTACACGACTCGAACCTTTTTCTCTTCTTTTCGTAAGGATGTTTTTCCAGCCATTCAAAAGAATTCTGTTGTTTATAAATTCATGTGTCAGTGTGGAGCTGACTACGTTGGCAAGACATCCCAAAGATTAGAATTTAGAATATCCCAACACATACCACGTGATATTCGCCTACACAAGGTTTCGAGATCATCCGTGAACTTCCAGGCACAGGAATCAGCTATCGGTAATCACCTCGTTAGCACAAATAGTTGTTCTGACAAGTATTCCGATGGGTGGTTTTCTGTTTTACACAGTGCCAGGTCGAACTACCATCTCAATATTATTGAGGCGTTAGTCATTAACAACTCTCGACCTAGCCTGTGTAGACAAAAGATTTTGAAGCATCAGTTGGAGATCTTTAATGATTCAAAGCCACCATAACGTTGAGAGATTTACCTTTTTTTTTCTTTTTTTTTTCCCTCTTAATCGTTTCCTCCAACTGAAATAAGTTTTTTTCTCCTCATATCTCATTCGACTTTTAGTTTTTAATTTACTATTCTGACGTTTCTCTCTCAGAGGGTCAGACGATAAGGCCTTAAGGTAATTTTAACAATTTTCTTTTTTTTCTCCACTCGTCTGTTTCATTGATTATAATAATGCTTCCTCTAAAATTAATCCTCCGATTCTGTTGTACACGAAATTTACTTACATGTTTTGTTCTTTGTTTTGTTCTTTGTTTTTACCAAAAATGACCCACCGTGGTGTAGGTTTTTTTGAAAAACTGTTCAATTTGAGAACTTTTCACCTTTGTGGATTTTTCTGCTGATCTTGAGGTGTAGCAAAGCCGATATTGATATAATAATGTTGGTTGGCTCACTTCCAGAGAAACGAGTCGTAAATATACATATCACAGGAATGTTATGTGAAAAAATGATAATAGAAAATAAAAACCATGATTATTGAAATATAAAATGAACCTGTCTCCAATAGAGAGTCAACTTCTTCATACCGAAAGAGAAATTCAAACCTCTTTTTGATCTGAAGAAGTTGACTCTCTGTGGGCGAGTACAACTGAAACATGTATGCGCATATGTTACCAAAATAAAAATAAAATTTATACTATATATATAAAAAAAAGGATGATGATAATTGTGTACGGTTTGAAATCAAGGCTTTACCTGCCATGGTTTTTCATTGAATTTTCCTTATTTTGTATACAGCACTGACGATTGCCATAACAGGAAATAGGTCGACTGGAATTTGAAGAGTATTTTATGATTATTTTATAATTCCTGGTATCAGCCGAAACAATTGTATGCCGAAAATAATAAAAGCAATTTTCTAAAAAGATGTAGATTTACCCTTTCTTACATTTTGTTGTGGTTTAAAACTAAATAGAAAAATATTAAAATTGAAAATAGAAGCCTTTATCAATGCAAGTTTAATTTTTTTTTACTTTAATCTTATTAATTTCGGAATAACGTAAAAAATTAAAGTAAAAAAATTAATTAATCTTGCATTGATAAAGGTTTCTATTTTCAATTTTAAAAATACTGACCCACCAATGCTTTTAAATGAACGACCTATCTTTCTAAATAAAAATTCTTTTATACGATGGCTCTAGCCTCGCACTATTCAGCTATAAAAACTACTTTATGTTATTAAAACTTTAGATTTAAAATATCAAAAAATGTAAATGTAAATGTAAATAGAAATGCATACACACACCTGGTGATACCAGATCAGGCTGCCCTGTGGCTCCCTGAGACGAAATTCACCTACATTGACGTTTTTTGTTTTTCTTCTTTTTTTTTTTTGTAAAACTTAATTATGTTCTACAAAACCAAAAACAAAAACAACAGCCCCTCTCCCTTTCTCTCTCCCCTTTTTTATTTTATTTTTAGAACTTGAAGCATAAATCTTTTACTATAATGACCAGATTCGGCATTAAATAACCCAAAAAGGGTTGATATGCCGTAAAACAAAACTACCAAACCAAAAACGATGATTAAACATTTGAAGATATAAAGAACTTGAAGCATAAAAACTTTTACTATAATGACCAGATTCGGCATTAAATAACCCAAAAAGGGTTGATATGCCGTAAAACAAAACTACCGCATACACACACACGAACACACACACACATACGCACACACACACACACACACACATATATATATATATATATATATATATATATATATATATATATAACTTCTATGTAATATAGCAGGAAAAATCCCAGCAGAGTGCTCGATTAATTGAGAATTAAAATAAAAAATAAAAAATTAAGAGCGTAATATTTATTTATTTTGGTACCGAAAAATTAGTACAACATTCGTAGCGTAGGTTTCAAGCACAGAAGGACTTAGCCATCTGGCTCTCTTCAGCTTCTTCTGTGCTTGAAACCGACGATACGAATGTTGTACTAATTTTTCTGTACCAATATATATATATATATATATATATATATATATATATATATATATATATATATACAGGGTGGGCCAAAATAAGGGTCCTATCTTTAAATTTGAATAACTTGAATTTGAATAACTTCCACAAAATAAAAGTTAAACTCACCAAACTTTATGTGTGTGTAGACTGACCCTTCCGAGATTTTTTGAAATAAACAAAACAAATTTTAGCCGAAAAACACTTCTTAAAACTTACAAAAACTAAAGTATTGTTTTTTACACGGTTTTGAGTTTTTTAAGCAAAAATAATGTTTTCTAAATGAGGGTACGTTCCTTAGGGCTAATACGGCTCATGCTTGCTTCGGAAGGGGTCCTTTACTTATTCTAAAAAAAAAATTTAAAAAAATCAATAAATAAAAAAGTTATGAATTTTTAAAAATAGGACCCTTATTTTTGCCAAACCTGTATATATATATATATATATATAAATATATAGTAATATATATATATAAATATATATACATATATAAATATATATACATATATGTATATGTATATATATATATATATATATATATATATACATATTCTTACAAAATTCACCCTTTGGTGGTAAAATGAACTGTTTCGTTCCTTCACCATCGTACTTTGTTTTTGTTTTTTAATTTAATTGCATTTTTAAATTTAATTGAAATTTAACTTCGAAGTAATAATACCGTATGTTTTCCTTTAAAAAAATTTTTTTTTCTCTATTTCTCCTCTTCCTTCCTGTCTTCGACCTGTCTATTTTAAATTTATTTATATTTTAAATTTATTTATATTTTAAATTTACTTATATTTGAAATTTATTTATATTTGAAATTTATTTATATTTGAAATTTATTTATATTTTAAATTTACTTATATTTTAAATTTATTTATATTTTAAATTTATTTATATTTTAAATTTATTTATATTTTAAATTTATTTATATTTTAAATTTACTTATATTTTAAATTTGCATTTTATTTGCACTTATTAAAGTAGCAAAACAAAACGAATTCATATTTAAGTCTTCAATTCTGTGAAGGCGAGTCTCATAGAAAAGTTAGAAAGACGTATGACAAATATAAAAATAGCATAAAATACAATTTATTTATATTTTTAATTTATTTATATTTTAAATTCATTTATATTTTGAATTTATTCATATTTTTAATTTATTTATATTTGAAATTTACTTATATTTGAAATTTACTTATATTTTCAATTCATTTATATTTTAAATTTATTTATATTTTTAATTTATTTATATTTTAAATTTATTTATATTTTAAATTTATTTATATTTTTAATTTGTTTATATTTAATTTATTTATATTTTTAATTTGTTTATATTTTAAATTTATTATATTTTAAATTTATTCATATTTTAAATTTATTTATATTTTAAATTTACTTATATTTTAAATTTACTTATATTTTAAATTTACTTATATTTTAAATTTTTATTTTACTTGTAATTGCACTTATAAAAGTAGAAAAAAAAACTAATTCATATTTAAGTCTTCAATTCTGTGAAGGCGAGACTCATTAAAGGTGGACATATAAAAATAGCATAAAATACAATAAAAACACAAAAAAAAATCAACAGAAGCCGAAACATTCATAAAATTTCTGTAAAAGTATGGCATGCCACCCAATCAAATCAACGAGAACATGGTACCTAGACTTGTCGAGCATTCTTCTTCCTATGTAACAATGAAGAAGTTCAGTGCGGCAGCGGAAGTAAACGGGGCCAGTGACAACACATTAGATGACATCAAGCACCAACGAACACATTGATGCCACTCAACTGTAGCAGACTGAAATAGGATCTATTTCTTCTCGTCCCCTGTGAGCAAATTGGTCATACGCTGACCAATCGGCTTGCAGGGCGTATTGATATCAACTCATGGACTATTTTTTACCACCTGGTCAGTTGAAGAATTCAGCAGAGAGAAATCGGCCAGCAACGAAGAAACATCTCTCTCCTGCCTTTCCCCTGCATCGTTCCAGCAGCAGCCATCTCCACTGGGAATATATTTGCTCACGACCCGGCAGCCTCTTTTCTTTACTGGGACACAGTTCCAACCTTCTGTTAAATAAACTTTTTTTTGTTGCCTGTTACTCGGTTGCTGTTCGTTCAATTCATTTCGTGTGATAAATGTAAGGAACCCCCCCTTCTATTACATAAGTAAATCAATAGTCATTAACCCCGGTTCGGCCCACACTATTTTGACTGATATCTTGCAAATGAGGCCCCAGGACAACCGGCGCCAGAGAAACAAGATGAAATTGGTTGATATTTCAAGGACACTTCTAACACATTCCTTGTAAGACATTTTGGCCAGGAACAAAGTGTAGTATCTGTTCCGATGGATACTTCATCCCACAGACTGGTATTGTCTTGGCCTTCGGGGCTTGATTTACTCCGGTCTATGGGTCTGTCCTGTGCAGTTCTAGGAGGTCAACCCTCCCAGGCTTAGCCTCCCCTCTTTGGGGTGGAGTAAGTTTATTGCTTACTGCCTGGGGCGCCCCACCGGGGAATGCCGACGGGGCTGACCAGGCAATTTTTAATGGCCAGAGTGCTCACCTTCTCGGGCGCTGGCTTTTCGAATCTCACTTTCCGACCTTGTGTCACATACTCCTATTGTGGGTAGAGGTTGAATAATCCTTGTAAGACATTCACAGCAAGAACTCGTATTTTTAAAACAACGGGGAAAAGACGTTCCTCCCCCCCTCCATGTTCCTAGTGCCAGGCGAAATTTTCATGGACTAAGCTTCTTTTCAACGGCTTCCAACATGTGGAACACATTACTGCGGTACCACTTCCCTGCCGATTATAACCTGGTCATCTTCAAATCCAATGTCAAGAAATTCTTTTCATGCACCATCCCACAAGTAATCAAACCATTGATCAATGTTAGTACTCCCATAGTGCTCTTCATCATTCGAATGACAATCATTCCGTCTCATTAACTCAGCCTTTATCCTCGAGGGGCTCTTAGCCTTGATAAGAATAGTAGTAAGCGACTGTGTATAAGTCTTAAGTAGTTTTATTTTATTTTATTAACAATACAATATCGCCTATAGGGAAGATTGAACCTTCAATATCAAGAAGACTGTCACTTACAACTGATTGCAACTTAGCACCTTTATCCGTTGCGCCACTTGTCGACAGGTGATACTAACTAAGAATAAAATAAAATTACTTACTTCAGACTTCTACCCGGTCATGGTTGATGGAACGAGGACAATCTACCCATACAGATTAACTAAAGGCTTCGGTTAGAAACTCCGTATAGATTCCCGAGTTCGACAAGATGAACTTGAATAAAGTTTGAAATTAAATCGGCTGAAACGTTGTGAGAATAACATATAAGATGAGAACAGTAGTCCGAAAAAATCCAAATGATACAAATTATCCTCATCTAAAAAAATGATGAAACATAATATTGTATTATCTAGGAACATCTCTATAGTAAAAACTTCTCTATGGTTGACTTAAAAAAAATTATAATGACTATGTTCGTTCAAAAAACAAAAAAACAAAAAAACAAAAATTCTTTTCTATAGTACTGCACATCTAAAAATCAAGAATTGGTTTAAGGCTCCCAAAATTCATACTAGAATTGTTTGCAATGACCCGTGGCGCAACGGATAAAGTATTAAGGAAAAATTCAGTTCTAAGTGAAACTCTTCTACAATTGCGAAATACTGAAGCCTTCTGCCTGGTCATGGCTAGCGGAAGGGGAGCATGTTATCCCTGTAGATTAAATAAGAAGTTCCGTTCGAAGTTCCGTTCAAAGTTCCGTACAGGTTCCCGGGTTCGACTGAGGAATTCCCGAGATCTGCCGGATACACCTGATGAGGATCGAGAGTTGTATCGTCTGGGGCGTTGTGAAAACAACATTCGAGATGAGAACAGTAGTCCGAATAATCCAAAATATTCTTGGAGAAAATTGTTTAAATTCTACTTCTCTAGAGTGACCGAAATGTTGATCACTATCGAGGTGTTCTACTGCGATTGGTTAACAATTGCAACAATTACATCAGTACATTCTCAGTTGTCTCTTCCGATCTGTCTCTGTGAAAGCTAATTTCACTTATAGAAAAAAAATGTCACGCATTTGTGAATCTTTTCATATTGGAAAATAATTTACCCGTGAGTCACATCTCTAATCATTCCAACGTTAATTAAATTATTTAAAATCTTCATCGTAAAACAATATATATATATATATATATATATATATATATATATATATATATATATATTAACAATAGGAACATGGAGGGAGAGGGGACATGAACGTCTTTTTCCCGTTGTGATAAAAGACGAGTTCTTGCTGTGAATTTCTTATTAGAAGTTTCCTTGATATATATATATATATATATAGGATCAAATATAAACCAAAGTGAAAACTTTTAGTAGATGGAACCTATTGTGAAGAGGATTAGCTCAATATACGAGATAGAGCAATTGTAGAGATAGAAGAAAAAAGAGTGATAAATATGCGACGATTGTCCAAATTTATTTTAAATTTCAATTGTTCACTGCAAGGTGTATTCAGTAATAAACTAGTGTTTATTATTCTTTCCTTAAGCCAAGGCTTTTCAAATTTGCATATCTTTTTCACGGAACTTTTCTTTTCATTCACTGCGTTTTTTTAACAAAAATTCTTTTAATAATAATTTTCATATTTTTCAAATATTTGAACTTTGGTTTTTTCGAAAGCCAACTTATCCATCTGTATTTCTCCTCTGATGACAAGATTTCGATCTTTGAAAAGCCTTGGCTTAAGGAAAGAATAATAAACACTAGTTTATTACTGAATACACCTTGCATTGAACAATTGAAATTTGAAATAAATTTGGACAATCGTCGCATATTTATCACTCTTTTTTCTTCTATCTCTCTCTCTCTCTCTCTCTCTCTCTATATATATATATATATATATATATATATATATATATATATATATATATATATAATTTTAAGAAGGCTGAGGGCAGCGCAAAGTGCCGGATAGGCTGTAAGCTGGAAGGAACAAAAATAAT
>OY744534.1:87418845-87448845 GCA_963556195.1 Sepiola atlantica | reverse complement strand
TCTTGGATTCAAAGAAACAGATAGATCAAGAAAATGGCGAGCCATTTGACAGAAGCCGGCGAACTGAATAACACGCGGACGACACAAGACGCGCATAAGAGTGGGGAGGGGGCATGACTGAGGTAAAAGACGACAGGTCTTTATCAGCTTCGTCTCCCCCCCTCCAAATAAAAACATAAATTATTGAGACGAATTATTAAATAAATACAGAAGCCCCTCAAGACGGGCGTGACGGCACCAAAGTGACCGACAACAAGGGCGCGAGGCGTGACAGAGACAAATGACAAACCATTTCAGCGTTCCGTGATTTGACTGATTTGTAAGGTAATTTGTTGAATACAATCAAGACCTCAATACCTATTTACTTGCCTCCCCACGAAGGCAGGTTTAGACACAAGGTCGGTTGTTAATGTGGAGACAATCAAGCTCCATTAAAAGGAGCACTCTGGATTTGGACACAAATTAAAAATTGCCTCACTCTAGAAGGGTTTTTTTCCTTCATTGACCGAGGACAGAAAAAGTAAAGTGTAGTATCAGAACAGGTACTACACTTTGAATTATCTATTATTGAATTATTGAATTATTTCTAGAAAATATTTAAAAAAATTACATTTAAAACCAATCAGGCAGAAGGCCATTAAAAGTGTGTGATAATGGGTGTCTTTAGTCATTCTTAGTTTATAGTGATAACAATGTCTATCCTACGCTTAACTAGAATCATATCACTCACCACAATACCACATTTACACACAGGGCCGCTCTGCTTTAGATATCCGTAAATTGATTAGAAATGTTATTGTTCGTAAATATACATATACATAAAGATTTACTTGAAACGGATACTACACTTTGATACTCAGGACTTCAGTTGTTGGCATTGGTACAGGAGGGACCACGTGAAGGTTGCCAACAGCCATAAGTGAAAGTGGTGCTATGGAAATGACGGGATTCGAACCCGGCACACCCAGGTCGTAAGTCCGTGTCGTTATCCACTTATGGACAGAGCTTCTTTGCAAGGGTTCCTTATCCGTGGAACACATTACCGCGGAAGTAGTTGCCTGCTAATTACAATATATTGAAAAATAGTTGACACTGGTGATCAAATCTTGAATAGACTATTAAAAAATAGTCATTTAATTAAACGTTCAAAAACGCAGATCGAGAAAAAAGTTGACACTGGTGATCAAATCTTGAATAAACTATTAAAAATAGTCATTTAATTAAACGTTCGTAAAAGCAGATCAAGAAAAAAGTTGACACTGGTGATCAAATCTTGAATAGACTATTAAAAATAGTCATTTAATTAAACGTTCGTAAAAGCAGATCAAGTAAAAAGTTGACACTGGTGATCAAATCTTGAATAGACTATTAAAAATAGTCATTTAATTAAACGTTCGTTAAAGCAGATCAAGAAAAAAGTTGACACTGGTGATCAAATCTTGAATAGACTATTAAAAATAGTCATTTAATTAAACGTTCATAAACGCAGATCAAGAAAAAAGTTGACACTGGTGATCAAATCTTGAATAGACTATTAAAAATAGTCATTTAATTAAACGTTCGTAAACGCAGATCAAGTAAAAAGTTGACACTGGTGATCAAATCTTGAATAGACTATTAATTATAGTCATTTAATTAAACGTTCGTAAACGCAGATCAAGAAAAATGTTGACACTGGTGAGCAAATCTTGAATAGATTATTAAAAATAGTCATTTAATTAAACGTTCGTAAAAGCAGATCAAGAAAAAAGTTGACACTGGTGATCAAATCTTGGATAGACTATTAAAAAATAGTCATTTAATTAAACGTTCGTAAATCAGATCAAGAAAAAAGTTGACACTGGTGATCAAATCTTGAATAGACTATTAAAAATAGTCATTTAATTAAACGTTCGTAAAAGCAGATCAAGAAAAAAGTTGACACTGGTGATCAAATCTTGAATAGACTATTAAAAAATAGTCATTTAATTAAACGTTCGTAAACGCAGATCAAGAAAAAAGTTTACACTGGTGATCAAATCTTGAATAGACTATTAAAAGTAGTCATTTAATTAAACGTTCGTAAAAGCAGCTCAAGAAAAAAGTTTACACTGGTGATCAAATCTTGAATAGACTATTAAAAATAGTCATTTAATTAAACGTTCGTAAAAGCAGATCAAGAAAAATGTTGACACTGGTGATCAAATCTTGAATAGACTATTAAAAATAGTCATTTAATTAAACGTTCGTAAAAGCAGATCAAGAAAAATGTTGACACTGGTGATCAAATCTTGAATAGACTATTACAAAATAGTCATTTAATTAAACGTTCGTAAAATCAGATCAAGAAAAAAGTTGACACTGGTGATCAAATCTTGAATAGACTATTACAAAATAGTCATTTAATTAAACGTTCGTAAACGCAGATCAAGTAAAAAGTTAACACTGGTGATCAAATCTTGAATAGACTATTAATTATAGTCATTTAATTAAACGTTCGTAAACGCAGATCAAGAAAAATGTTGACACTGGTGAGCAAATCTTGAATAGACTATTAAAAATAGTCATTTAATTAAACGTTCGTAAACGCAGATCAAGAAAAAAGTTGACACTGGTGATCAAATCTTGGATAGACTATTAAAAAATAGTCATTTAATTAAACGTTCGTAAATCAGATCAAGACAAAAGTTGACACTGGTGATCAAATCTTGAATAGACTATTAAAAATAGTCATTTAATTAAACGTTCGTAAAAGCAGATCAAAAAAAAAGTTGACACTGGTGATCAAATCTTGAATAGACTATTAAAAAATAGTCATTTAATTAAACGTTCGTGAAAACAGATCAAGAAAAATGTTGACACGGGTGATCAAATCTTGAATAGACTATTAAAAAATAGTCATTTAATTAAACGTTCGTAAACGCAGATCAAGAAAAATGTTGACACTGGTGATCAAATCTTGAATAGACTATTAAAAAATAGTAATTTAATTAAACGTTCGTAAACGCAGATCAAGAAAAAAGTTGACACTGGTGATCAAATCTTGAATAGACTATTAAAAAATAGTCATTTAATAAAACGTTCAAAAACGCAGATCAAGAAAAAAGTTGACACTGGCGATCAAATCTTGAATAGACTATTCAAAATAGTCATTTAATTAAACGTTCGTAAAAGCAGATCAAGAAAAAAGTTGACACTGGTGATCAAATCTTGAATAGACTATTAAAAAATAGTCATTTAATTAAACGTTCGTAAAAGCAGATCAAGAAAAAAGTTTACACTGGTGATCAAATCTTGAATAGACTATTAAAAAATAGTCATTTAATTAAACGTTCGTAAACGCAGATCAAGAAAAAAGTTGACACTGGTGATCAAATCTTGAATAGACTATTAAAAATAGTCATTTAATTAAACGTTCGTAAACGCAGATCAAGTAAAAAGTTAACACTGGTGATCAAATCTTGAATAGACTATTAATTATAGTCATTTAATTAAACGTTCGTAAACGCAGATCAAGAAAAATGTTGACACTGGTGAGCAAATCTTGAATAGACTATTAAAAATAGTCATTTAATTAAACGTTCGTAAACGCAGATCAAGAAAAAAGTTGACACTGGTGATCAAATCTTGGATAGACTATTAAAAAATAGTCATTTAATTAAACGTTCGTAAATCAGATCAAGACAAAAGTTGACACTGGTGATCAAATCTTGAATAGACTATTAAAAATAGTCATTTAATTAAACGTTCGTAAAAGCAGATCAAAAAAAAAGTTGACACTGGTGATCAAATCTTGAATAGACTATTAAAAAATAGTCATTTAATTAAACGTTCGTAAACGCAGATCAAGAAAAAAGTTGACACTGGTGATCAAATCTTGAATAGACTATTAAAAATAGTCATTTAATTAAACGTTCGTAAACGCAGATCAAGTAAAAAGTTAACACTGGTGATCAAATCTTGAATAGACTATTAATTATAGTCATTTAATTAAACGTTCGTAAACGCAGATCAAGAAAAATGTTGACACTGGTGAGCAAATCTTGAATAGACTATTAAAAATAGTCATTTAATTAAACGTTCGTAAACGCAGATCAAGAAAAAAGTTGACACTGGTGATCAAATCTTGGATAGACTATTAAAAAATAGTCATTTAATTAAACGTTCGTAAATCAGATCAAGACAAAAGTTGACACTGGTGATCAAATCTTGAATAGACTATTAAAAATAGTCATTTAATTAAACGTTCGTAAAAGCAGATCAAAAAAAAAGTTGACACTGGTGATCAAATCTTGAATAGACTATTAAAAAATAGTCATTTAATTAAACGTTCGTGAAAACAGATCAAGAAAAATGTTGACACTGGTGATCAAATCTTGAATAGACTATTAAAAAATAGTCATTTAATTAAACGTTCGTAAACGCAGATCAAGAAAAATGTTGACACTGGTGATCAAATCTTGAATAGACTATTAAAAAATAGTCATTTAATTAAACGTTCGTAAACGCAGATCAAGAAAAAAGTTGACACTGGTGATCAAATCTTGAATAGACTATTAAAAAATAGTCATTTAATAAAACGTTCAAAAACGCAGATCAAGAAAAAAGTTGACACTGGCGATCAAATCTTGAATAGACTATTCAAAATAGTCATTTAATTAAACGTTCGTAAAAGCAGATCAAGAAAAAAGTTGACACTGGTGATCAAATCTTGAATAGACTATTAAAAAATAGTCATTTAATTAAACGTTCGTAAAAGCAGATCAAGAAAAAAGTTTACACTGGTGATCAAATCTTGAATAGACTATTAAAAAATAGTCATTTAATTAAACGTTCGTAAACGCAGATCAAGAAAAAAGTTGACACTGGTGATCAAATCTTGAATAGACTATTAAAAATAGTCATTTAATTAAACGTTCGTAAACGCAGATCAAGTAAAAAGTTAACACTGGTGATCAAATCTTGAATAGACTATTAATTATAGTCATTTAATTAAACGTTCGTAAACGCAGATCAAGAAAAATGTTGACACTGGTGAGCAAATCTTGAATAGACTATTAAAAATAGTCATTTAATTAAACGTTCGTAAACGCAGATCAAGAAAAAAGTTGACACTGGTGATCAAATCTTGAATAGACTATTAAAAAATAGTCATTTAATTAAACGTTCGTAAAAGCAGATCAAGAAAAAAGTTGTCACTGGTGATCAAATCTTGAATAGACTATTAAAAAATAGTCATTTAATTAAACGTTCGTAAAAGCAGATCAAGAAAAAAGTTGACACTGGTGATCAAATCTTGAATAGACTATTAAAAATAGTCATTTAATTAAACGTTCGTAAAAGCAGATCAAGAAAAAAGTTGACACTGGTGATCAAATCTTGAATAGACTATTAAAAAATAGTCATTTAATAAAACGTTCGTAAAAACAGATCAAGAAAAATGTTGACACTGGTGATCAAATCTTGAATAGACTATTAAAAATAGTCATTTAATTAAACGTTCGTAAACGCAGATCAAGAAAAAAGTTGACACTGGTGATCAAATCTTGAATAGACTATTAAAAAATAGTAATTTAATTAAACGTTCGTAAACGCAGATCAAGAAAAAAGTTGACACTGGTGATCAAATCTTGAATAGACTATTAAAAAATAGTCATTTAATAAAACGTTCAAAAACGCAGATCAAGAAAAACGTTGACATTGGCGATCAAATCTTGAATAGACTATTAAAAATAGTCATTTAATTAAACGTTCGTAAAAGCAGATCAAGAAAAAAGTTGACACTGGTGATCAAATCTTGAATAGACTATTAAAAAATAGTCATTTAATTAAACGTTCGTAAATGCAGATCAAGAAAAAAGTTGACACTGGTGATCAAATCTTGAATAGACTATTAAAAAATAGTCATTTAATTAAACGTTCGTAAAAGCAGATCAAGAAAAAAGTTGACACTGGTGATCAAATCTTGAATAGACTATTAAAAATAGTCATTTAATTAAACGTTCGTAAACGCAGATCAAGAAAAAAGTTTACACTGGTGATCAAATCTTGAATAGACTATTAAAAATAGTCATTTAATTAAACGTTCGTAAAAGCAGCTCAAGAAAAAAGTTGACACTGGTAATCAAATCTTGAATAGACTATTAAAACATAGTCATTTAATTAAACGTTCATAAAAGCAGATCAAGAAAGAAGTTTACACTGGTGATCAAATCTTGAATAGACTATTAAAAAATAGTAATTTAATTAAACGTTCGTAAACGCAGATCAAGAAAAAAGTTTACACTGGCGATCAAATCTTGAATAGACTATTAAGAATAGTCATTTAATTAAACGTTCGTAAAAGCAGATCAAGAAAATAGTTTACACTGGTGATTAAATCTTGGATAGACTATTAAAAATAGTCATTTAATTAAACGTTCGTAAAAGCAGATCAAGAAAAAAGTTGACACTGGTA
The DNA here is from genome assembly GCA_963556195.1 of Sepiola atlantica. Classification (NCBI taxonomy): domain Eukaryota; kingdom Metazoa; phylum Mollusca; class Cephalopoda; order Sepiida; family Sepiolidae; genus Sepiola; species Sepiola atlantica. The sequence continues at coordinate 87,442,409 of OY744534.1, read as the reverse complement.
ATCCAATCTTGAATAGACTATTAAAAATAGTCATTTAATTAAACGTTCGTAAAAGCAGATCAAGAAAAAAGTTGACACTGGTGATCAAATCTTGGATAGACTATTAAAAAATAGTCATTTAATTAAACGTTCGTAAAAGCAGATCAAGAAAAAAGTTGACACTGGTGATCAAATCTTGAATAGACTATTAAAAAATAGGCATTTAATTAAACGTTCGTAAAAGCAGATCAAGAAAAAAGTTGACACTGGTGATCAAATCTTGAATAGACTATTAAAAAATAGTCATTTAATTAAACGTTCAAAAACGCAGATCAAGTAAAAAGTTGACACTGGTGATCAAATCTTGAATAGACTATTACAAAATAGTCATTTAATTAAACGTTCGTAAACGCAGATCAAGAAAAAAGTTGACACTGGTGATCAAATCTTGAATAGACTATTAAAAATAGTCATTTAATTAAACGTTCGTAAAAGCAGCTCAAGAAAAAAGTTGACACTGGTAATCAAATCTTGAATAGACTATTAAAACATAGTCATTTAATTAAACGTTCATAAAAGCAGATCAAGAAAGAAGTTTACACTGGTGATCAAATCTTGAATAGACTATTAAAAATAGTCATTTAATTAAACGTTCGTAAACGCAGATCAAGAAAAAAGTTTACACTGGCGATCAAATCCTGAATAGACTATTAAGAATAGTCATTTAATTAAACGTTCGTAAAAGCAGATCAAGAAAATAGTTTACACTGGTGATTAAATCTTGGATAGACTATTAAAAAATAGTCATTTAATTAAACGTTCGTAAAAGCAGATCAAGAAAAAAGTTGACACTGGTGATCAAATCTTGAATAGACTATTAAAAATAGTCATTTAATTAAACGTTCGTAAAAGCAGATCAAGAAAAAAGTTGACACTGGTAATCAAATCTTGAATAGACTATTAAAAATAGTCATTTAATTAAACGTTCGTAAAAGCAGATCAAGAAAAAAGTTGACACTGGTGATCAAATCTTGGATAGACTATTAAAAAATAGTCATTTAATTAAACGTTCGTAAAAGCAGATCAAGAAAAAAGTTGACACTGGTGATCAAATCTTGAATAGACTATTAAAAAATAGTCATTTAATTAAACGTTCGTAAAAGCAGATCAAGAAAAAAGTTGACACTGGTGATCAAATCTTGAATAGACTATTAAAAAATAGTCATTTAATTAAACGTTCAAAAACGCAGATCAAGAAAAAAGTTGACACTGATGATCAAATCTTGAATAGACTATTAAAAATAGTCATTTAATTAAACGTTCGTAAACGCAGATCAAGAAAAAAGTTGACACTGGTGATCAAATCTTGAATAGACTATTAAAAATAGTCATTTAATTAAACGTTCGTAAACGCAGATCAAGAAAAAAGTTGACACTGGTGATCAAATCTTGAATAGACTATTAAAAATAGTCATTTAATTAAACGTTCGTAAACGCAGATCAAGAAAAAAGTTTACACTGGTGATCAAATCTTGAATAGACTATTAAAAATAGTCATTTAATTAAACGTTCAAAAACGCAGATCAAGAAAAAAGTTGACACTGGTGATCAAATCTTGAATAGACTATTAAAAATAGTCATTTAATTAAATGTTTGTAAAAGCAGATCAAGAAAAAAGTTCACACTGGCGATCAAATCTTGAATAGACTATTAAAAATTAGTCATTTAATTAAGCGTTCGAAAAATCAACAAATTCTACTCACAGATTACTCTATAAGTAATCAAACCTTATCTATACTATTAATCAATGTTTTTCACTGACCCTCTAACCATAAACCTAACCCTAACCCTTATCCCCTAGAGACCGTTGCAATACCCCCGATATTGCGCTGTGGGGGGGGGGGTCTTCACATTTTACATTTAATTGAATGTTGATCTTAAATTAAACTTTATGTTCTGAAATAAAATTTTCATTTATTTTTAGTATTTTGACAATAGAACTTTTTTTTAAAAATGGAAATCGCTCCAGACAAGGCATGAAGCCATTTGATGTAAGGAGCTAACAAGAACGAAATATGATTATCGCAAAGACAGGAGATGCCTATTAACTCTAGTCTTGAAAAGACCAAGGCTATAGGTAAGAGAAAAACAGTCAGCAGGAAGACTGCAGTTCTTGGAAATAAGCTACTTGAATAGGAAGCTGTATTACAATGAGATATCAAAACAGCAAATTGATGAAGACCACTAGACCAAAGAGTCAAACCAGCCGGAACAAAGGAAGCAGGGAATAAATCACATAACTCTGAAAAAAAAAACATGCTATGATAGTATTATTATTATTTTTTTTTTTTTTACATGATTCACCCCAAACAAGGCAGGACGCCACTGTAAACGTAAGGGGCTACTGAGAAAAAGGAAAAGGGGAGAAGGATTGGTTGTTCAGCTTAAATTGGGATCTGAGCAGCGAGATGTCTGTTTACATTAGTTTTAAATTTCTGCATGTCAGTACTGTCGGGGAAACAGGGGGCAGGGAGGGAGTTCCAGAGGCCAGCAGCACGAGGAAAGAAGCTATTTGAGTAGAATGCTCTCCGGCATCTGGGGACCTCCACAGTGAATGAATGAGATTTAGTAGAATGTCGAGTTAGTCTAGTGAATTTACGTCGAGGGGGCACCAGAGTAGCCAACTCATCGGAGCATAATCCATTGAAGTATTTGTAAAACAAACACAAGGATGCCACATTGCGGTGATGGGACAGGGACTGGAGCTTAGCTGACAGTGAGGGACCTATTAAGTTGACTACTCTTTTTTGGACTTTGTCAAGGAGGGAGAGACTAGTAGATGATGCACCAGCCCAGATGTGGCAACAATACTCCATGCATTTATTGAAAAGACCCAAACTAGCAACATGACGTCTTTGAGAGAGGTTAGAGAGCAGAAAGGGTTGTGCCAATCAAATTACAGGTACGTTTCTGCACCTTATTAAGAACTCTCAAATGGCCAAATATGACAACAGTATTTCATACAATGGTCTGACAATAGATTTGTACAGATAGAGAATAGCTTCAGGTGCGAGATATTGTTTGGAGCGATAGAGAGAACCGACTTTACGAGAAGCAGAAAGAGCAGCAATGGATCTAATGTATGAACCCCAAGAAAGATTTGTCGTCATGATTTGCCCGGTCGCATTCAACTCTAAAGTCCAGTCACAAAACGACTTTCCACGAGAACGAACGTCGCTCTCACTAAACTGTTGAATGACAGACATATATGACACCGAAGCGTCTCGCTCTAACTTTCTCTCTTTCTCCCCTCTTTCCTCCCCCTCTCTCTTTCTCCCTCTCTCTCCCTCTCTCTCTCTCACACCGTGTGTGTCTCGACGTAGAAGCTGTTTAGCACTTTCTTGCGAATATTGCGTCTCAACCACAATTTAATTATCCCACTTTTGCCCCCATTTTACGGTTTTATGGGCCAAACTGACGCCGTTTATTTTTCATACTTTCCGGTGGGTAAGCGACGTTGCTCGGCAAAACCAAAGACCCCTACCTCGTCATGTGTGTGTGTGTGTGTGTGTGTGCGTGCGTGCGTGCGTGCGTGCGTGTGAATGTGTGTGTTTGCGGGGAGGGGTGGGGGTGAGACCTGTGTACGACTGCTGGCCGTTTCGTCAATTTGTCGTTCATGCGATTATATTGTCTTGCTAATAAAGGGTATCGATTTATTCCTCTCCAGGAGTTAGGCACAAGGCCAGTTTTTATCTTACTCCCACAAGTAAGATGTGACCCAAGGTCGGGTCGGGAAAGTGGGGTTTGAAAAGCCAGCGCCCGAGAGGTGAGCACTCTGGCCATTAAAAATTGCCTGGGCAGCCCCGTCGGCATTCCCCAGTAGGGGCGCCTCAAGCAGTAAGCAATAAACTTACTCCTCCCCAAAGAGGGGAGGCGAAGCCTGGGAGGGTGGACCTCCTAAATCAAGTCCCGAAGGCCAAGACAATACCAGTCTATGGGGTGCAGTATCCATCGGAACAGATACTACACTTTGATCTTAGCCAAAAAAAGGGTAGAGTCAATGAAGGCCGATATTTTTTCCGCGAACGATAAGGTGGAAAGATCAGAGTTTCGAATGAATGTAAGTTTTAAAATAGTGGCGGACAAACTGTGTCCCGCGGGACAAGTACGGCCCTTTTCAGAATGGCTCGAGTAATTCTATATCTTATTTTAGTGCCCGGAAGATTCGGAAACGGAAAAGTCCGTAACAGAAAATTTGATGACAGAAAATTTGATAACGGAAATTTCGGCAATTTTGGCAAGGTAGTTTTTATTTTAATTTTTAATTTTTTAACATAGTTCACCCCAGACAAGGCAGGCCGCCACTGTAAACGTAAGGGGCTACTAAGAAGAAAGTAGTATCTGTTCCGATGGATACTGCACCCCATACTGGTGTTGTCTTGGCCTTCGGGTCTTGATTTACGCCGGTGAATGGGTCTGTCCTGTGCAGTTCTGGGAGGTCCACCTTCCCAGGCTTTGCCTCCCCTCTTTGGGGAGGAGTAAGTTTATTGCTTACTGCCTGAGGCGTCCCTTCCGGGGAATTCCGACGGGGCTGCCCAGACAATTTTTAAACCCCACTTTCCCGACCCGACCTTGGGTCACATCTTACTTGTGGGAGTAAGATAAAAAAAACTGGCCTTGTGCCTAACTCCTGGAGAGGAGTAAATCAATACTAAAAAGAAAGAAAGGGAGAGGTGGGGGGGGGGGTCAACCTAAATTGGGATCTGCGCAGCGAGATGTCTGTTTACATTAGTTTTAAATTTCTGCATGTCAGTACCGTCGGGGAAACAGGGGGCAGGGAGGGAGTTCCAGAGGCCAGCAGCACGAGGAAAGAAGCTATTTGAGTAGAAAGCTCTCCGGCATCTGGGGACCTCCACAGTGAATGGATGGGATTTAGTCGATTGTCGAGTTGGTCTAGTGAACTTACGACGAGGGGGCACCAGAGCAGCCAATTCATAAAATTCGATAACCATTAAATAAATATTGATTGAAAATACAGGAGAAATATGGAGGCTAGGCTCACCTCCCTATGGTTTTAAATAGGTGCTAAGGACCACCCCACCCCCATTTTTTTAAATTTTTAATAAATATTTTTTAACATTTGTTTACTTGAAAATAAAATCGACTTTTCTAAGTTAAGTTTTCTTATATGATTTTTTCAAAGTTCAAATTTATATTCGCTCAAATGCAAAGTACACTTTTATTTCAATCAATATATATATATATATATATATATATATATATATATATATATATATATATATATATATATATATATATATATATATATACAGGGTGGGCAAAAATAAGGGTCCTATTTTTAAAAATTCATAACTTTTTTATTTATTGATTTTTTTTTTTTTTTTTTAGAATTAGTAAAGGACCCCTTCCGAAGCAAGCATGAGCCGTATTAGCCCTAAGGAACGTACCCTCATTTAGAAAACTTTATTTTTGCTTAAAAAACTCAAAACAGTGTAAAAAACAATACTTTAGTTTTTGTAAGTTTTAAGAAGTGTTAAAATTTGTTTTGTTTATTTCAAAAAATCTCGGAAGGGTCAGTCTACACACACATAAAGTTTGGTGAGTTTAACTTTTATTTTGTGGAAGTTATTCAAATTCAAGTTATTCAAATTTAAAGATAGGACCCTTATTTTGGCCCTACCCTGTATATATATAGGAAAAGGCGATGAAGACGCCATAAAGGGTAATAAAAGGGTCAACCACTAGCAGAAAAGGTCAGCAAGTGGAATAGGTAATCCGATAAAAATTCATAAGAAATAGAAAATACTAAATCCCAAAAAGAGTTATTTAGGAGAGAAAATTCTTCAAATCCATCCATTCCTCGAAAATTCTTGGTCTGATGAGGTTGACTTTCTGGGAAAAGTGCAACCGAAACATGTATGCACATATGTAACCAATAATGTTTGTATAAATAAAAATTTATACTTATAAAGAGCTCTACTGGTTATTGAGCACTTTTTATAAACACTTGAGTTTCTACGGATTTACATTTACAGAAACTAATACAATACATGTACGATATATATATATATATATATATATATATATATATATATATATATATATATATATATATATATATATATAATAGAGATTATATGTATATGTCTGTCTGTCTTTCTGAAGCCGAAACTATATTATTATTTGATCGCTCTCTTTTTATATCTACTTATCAGCGCCTATATATACCCATTCTCAAAGCTTCTCCAAACATCACGCGTCTTTAAAATTTACATAATTAATTTGTTTTACAGCTTCTAATAAATTAATATTCACAAATATACACTTATGATTGTTTTTTTTTCAGATTTCCAGATGTATTTAAAATATTTTCCTCGATAATAATCTCAATAAAAATTATAATTAGAATTAATTAAAGTCATTGATTTTTAAAAATCTATATAATTGAGTTACGTAATTAAATTAGATTGCAATTGAATATGATGAAACAACCGGCGGCCATTGCAACATTTGTTTATTCGCTCTCTGATTACTCGAACGCATAGAAAGTTCTATTTCAAGAAAGAGAGAAAGGAAGAAAGGTGAGAGGGAGAAAAGTGCATCTTGTCGAACTCGGAAATTTTTAACGAAACCCTTTATTTAACCACCGGGATAACTTTCCTGACCCAAAATGCACCAAACATTGATGTTTTTTTTTGTTTTATTTTATTTCTTTGCAAGCTCAATCATGTTCTTGCAAAAATCCCAAACCAAAAAACTACAATTTCCCTCCTTCCTCCTCATCTCCTCGCTTTCCATTCCTCTCCCTTTACCTCCTTTCACTCAACCAAACACCATGAATAAATATTTGAACATATAAAGAACTTGAAGCATAAAAACTTTTACCAAAATGACCGGATTCGACACTAAATAACCCGAAAAGCGTTGATATGCCGTAAAACAAAGCAACCAAACCAAACCAAACCAAAACCGGGGTTGATTGTTCTTGTTATGTAGGCCATGACTGGGCAAAAGTTTTAAGTAATTATTAATTGTATTCGGCTGTAGTAAGAATTAAAGCTTCAACCTTCGGAAGACTGTCCGTTAGAACTGATTATCACTTAGGACTTTTATCCGTTGCGCCACGAGTCTTTAATAGTTTTATTGCAACTAAATAAATCTTTTGAACTAATTGTCCAAATGATTTCCTCTGTATTTGTTGTTGGAAATCGACTTGACTGATGGGCTATAGAGTATCTCTCACCTGACGCAATACTCTACCCGTATAAGAGTAAACTACGTCCTAAAATGGACTACCGTTGCCACATCTGGGGAAGTTCTACTCAGAGCATCCTTCACTGCCTTGACAGAGTACAAAACCGACTTCGAAATCTAGTGGGAGATATCATCTTCTCTTTCCTACAACATGGTTTTTTTTCAAGTCCAATGTTAACAAATTCTTATTGAGTCGTCCTCTTAAATAATCAAATTCTGCCTAGTTTCATCCATCGTTACCAATCATCACCGTATTGTCTCACCGTGCTTCTGGCAAACTCAGTAACCTTTATCCTCGAGTGGCATTTGGCCTTTGATAAACCGAGACTAGTTAGTACATAAAAATACTTCAAGAAATAAAAGCCGCCATTATTCAAAAACACGAGGAGAACCGCCATTATATGATTTTATTTTTAAAATATCATCATAAAATGATGTGACAGCTTCATGTGTGCGCGCCCAAATACAAGCATATCCACACGTAGAAAAATAAATGTAGACACCTGAACAATTTCTACAAGCATTGACAGACCTGGACACACAAACATTAAAAACCGGGCAAATCCAAGTATGGATATCCTTATAATTTTACTCAACATATCCGTACTATCAGACAACGTATGCACCCATCCAAGGGTGACTTGGTAGTCCTACCCATATCAATAAACTGAATATATCATTACGACGTGAATACTCGTATTGAAATAGATCTATCTATATTAAGGCAGGCGCCTCTATCAGTTCACAAACAAACAAAGGAAGTATATGTGTTCTCCAATACCCGAGTAACAAATGCACATGATATACATAGCATATATCGTACAATAGTTGATAAAAATAAAACAACCACACAGTGCTCGATCGTAGGTTCTGCACGCGTTTATATCGCGAGAGTTAGAAAAACAATGCGTATACAAACACATTATAACAAAAACATCTAAAAGAAAAATATACATTAAGAAAAACGCCTCAAACTTTTTAAAAATTTTGATTATTAGAAAAAATATAAAAATATAAAAATAAAAAACGGTATGATCAAGCAGAAATTCTGTTATGTTTAACAATGTTTGCTTAAATTACAGAATTTTGCCTAAATACACAATATGGGAGGGTCTGTGGACGAGTAGTTATAGCACTTGTCTTTGGGCTGGACGCCCCGGGTTCGATCCCACTCACGGCATGCGAATTTTCGGGTCTGAAAACTCCCTCTGTAAATGGGTACCTGACTAAAACTCAGGGAAAGTTCAAGGCAGCGGAAAGGGATAGGCTCCGCCTTCCATATGCTGTGCCCTTAACAAATCACCGCCGCTACGGCCATGGGCAGTGTGCGATGTCGCCAATGTGCAACCTATATATATATATATATATATATATATATATATATATATATATATATATAATGAGAATATTTTTTATAAAATATTAAGAAAACCTTCACAACGCAAATTATTTGTTTTTAAAACAAATTATTTATTTACCTTAACTTGAGTACTTTCGGTAATAATATTTACCATCTTCAGAAGAATAAGCATATTCTGTTTTCTTCTTTTTCTTCATTTTTCTTCTTTTTCTTCCTGACTAGGACAAACTTATCGCAGTCAGGTTGAAATTCGTCTTGATTTCATGGACGAAAATGTTGATATGGCTGTGTGCATCATATGTATGTAATGTATACATATATATACATATATATATATATATATATATATATATATATATATATATATATATATATATATATATATATATATATATATATATATATATAAAATATGAGACTAAAAGTATACTTTTAAGTAATTGAACCTATAGCGAAATGGTTTAAGCTCAATATACGAGATAGAGCAATTATAAAGATAAATGAAAGAAGAAAGATAAAGATGTACGGATGACAAATCTATTTCATCTTCGATTGTTCAATGCAAGATGTACTCGATAAAAACGTGTTTATTTACATATTACATAGAGTGATAAGTTGGCAGGGGAAGAGCCAAAATTCAAAATTTCAAAATTTCAAAAATGTAATGCCTCTGATAATAAAATTTTAATCTTTGAAAAGCCTGGCTTAAGGAAAGAAAAATAATGTGTGTGTGTGTGTGTGTGTGTGTGTGCTTATGGGTGTATATATGGTCGTAAAATCTTTTTAAAAAGTGTTTATCCTACTACATATATATTTAATATGCCTGCTTGTATATATATATATATATATATATATATATATATATATATATATATATATATATATATATATATATATATTAATCCGCATACAGACTGTTTTGCTGTATCACAGCTCTTCAGTTCGGCTAGACCAGTTAGTGCCTCAAGCTTGGATTGAAACTCAACCGTTGAGCTGACAGTCGGTGCCTCTACCCCAACGCTATCATACGACACTCACTGAATGTATGTGATGCGCACGCGCGTGTGTGTGTGTGTGTCTGTGTGTGTGTGTCTGTGTGTGTGTGTCTGTGTGTGTGTGTGTGTGTGTGTATGTGCTTATGGATGCATATTGATGCATATTATTGTTTACGTATTTACTATACAATCCGCAAACATGGCCTGGCCAAGTTCAGTTGATTCCCAGCGAGAATTTAAAGATGTCTGCTAAAAGATTTATACCAAATAAATATACAGCTCTATATATTATTAAACACTATTATATAAACTCATTGGAATTATATATATATATATATATATATATATATATATATATATATATATATATATATAAATGAAGGAGAGTGGAAAGGAATTAGAGAAAGCAAAAGCCAAATCAAAATTCAATTCAAAAGTTCAAAGCAAGGTATAATCCGCAAAAAGGCAATATATATATATATATATATATATATATATATATTAGCTTAAACTTTTTAATCGTGTAATATATATATATATAAAACTTTTTAAATTTATTTAGATACTGTATATTACATATTTAAACAATGTACCGCGGTTTCATCCAAAAGGGCAGATTTAGACATCTTTAGTAAATCTCCGTGCCCAATGGAATCATCGGCAAGCTGAAACGATTGTAGTCACGCCCGACAGGGAATGGCGTCAACAATGACAGAAAAAACGGTGCATCTCTGAGGGCGTCCCCGAAAAAATTCGGTGTAGGATAGTAATTAACTAGGGCTCAAGGGAGGCCTTCATTTTATTCCCTAGCAAGTTTTATTTATTACTTATTTATCTGTTAGCAAGTTTTATTTATTTATTTATTTATCTGTTCTTGTGTAATGTTATTATTATACCTGAAAAATACGAAAGGGGTGGCTATATAGTTTACCGTTTGAGCCTGTGAAACTAGTGTGATTTTTGTTATGTATCGGATTAATTGTTCAATATAGAGCTGAGAGAGATGATTCCAATATGTTTTTATCGACTTAAAGTGTTTGTTTATTTTTGTTTATTGAATTGGTGTTTTCGTATTTTCTGTTCTTTTTGTAATGTTATTGTTATATCTGGTCTGAAAAAAATACGAAAGGAGCGGCTATATAGTTTGCCGTTTGGTTTGTGGAATTAGGGTGCCCTTTTGTTGTCGTTTTTGGGAATAAATTATGTATCGGGTTAATTGTTCTATATAGTGTTGGAAAGCATGATGCAATAATGTTTTATGGACTTAACGTGTTTGTTTATTTTTATTCATTAAATTGGTGTTTTCGTATTTTCTAGATCTTAATGGGAAGCGGTGTTTCGTTGATATGTCCCGTTTATAACCAGTAGTGTGGAAAATAAAAACAAAAAACAAAACAAAAAAAGAACAAAAAAAGAACAAAAAATGGTTATAAACGGAATGATGGATACTATCTGTTATTTCCGGTTTCCGGTTGAGGGGTATAAGTTTAGTCTCTTTATTAATGGTGTGTTAATAATATTAATATTTATATTTGTATTTATATTTAGTGTAATTCATTAAATTCCTTATCTTGTTACTTCACTCGTATCTATGTCCATGCGCACCGGCAAATACACCTATATACACACACGAGCATGACACCACAAGCATGCCTATACACAACATCTGCACATGCGTGCATCTTCGCTCACATGTACGGGGGGTTATTAATTTAATATTTTCTATTTTTTGTGTTTTTAATTTAATCTTTAATTTATTTTATTAATGTTATTTTCTATTTTCTATTTATACATACACACGCGCACTCGCACACATGCTTGTACACAGATCTGGACGTATACACACGCCTGTACATCTATCTTCATTTATAAAGGGGTGCGTGGGTGATTTGAGAATCTATTATATGGATTGTATGAAGCGAGGGTGGGTGGGGGGTTTCGGGGTTAAGAAAACTTTGTGGTGTATCTGTAATCCCGTGATAGGAGGGGCACGTGGAGATGGGGTATCTGCTGATAAATGTATAATCCGCTGCGGATGGGGTTAGTTTTAGTATGGATGATGTGATTATCTGTGGTAAAAGGGTGGGGTGTTTATTGATGAATGTTTTATCTGGGTTAGGACTAGGTTGTATCAGGGTAGGCAGGGTTTATGTAGTCGCGCCCGTGGTGTGTTTAACATATATCTTAGGGGGTATTTTGTACGTAAATAGAAAGATAGGAATTTTGTTATGGGTTTAGGGAGGTCTTGGGGAGATTAGTTATTTTATATGTTTAAATACTTTACTATCTTTTTAGAGGGGTATTTGGTTTAATGGGATAATTGGTGGGTTATATAATATTGTTATACACTGATGAGAGCGAAAGCTTGAAACGCTGGTGTATGTAGGTAAACATAGTTTAATATTATTTACTTAAAATTGATATTGTTATAAGCCCCTTTAATGAGATTAAAATTTAGCCCTGTTCGGAGAAGTGAAAAATAGACTGACACGTAGCTATAAGGCATATTCCGAATGTGGTAATGTCTCGTGGCCTAATGGTTACAGCGCTTGCTAGGTTGATTCTGTGGAAGGGACTTGAACCGTGCGACCGTCTGAGATCATCATCCCATAACTGATGAGAGCGAAAGATTGAAATGCTGGCATATGTAGGTAAAAATATTTCAATATTATTTACATATATATATATATATATATATATATATATATATATATATATATATATATATATATATATATATATATAGTACCATCCAAAATTAAGGAACAAAAATTAAATCTTCTGAATTTAAACAAAATTCTATATTAATTTTTGTGAAAATTGCACTGAATATACACATTATGTAGTTGGACTTTTACCGAGATTTTCAGATGAATTAAAATAATATTATTAAAGTTATCCACCATTTTACAGATTTCAAGTGTCCAAAATTAAGGAGCAAAATATCATTTTAAACTAAATCACATTAAAAAGGCAAAAGAGATTTAATATTTGGTACTTACACCTTCGTTTTCAATAACTGCTGCGCATCGACGACTGCAAGATTTTAATAAATCTTGACATTGGGCCACAGTTATCTTGGCCTATCTTTCAGTTTCAGCCACAAGTCTTTGATGTTTTCCGGATTCTTTGCCATAACATTCTGTCTTAGAGTCTTCCATAAGTTTTCTATAGGGTTCATGTCAGGACTCTGAGCGGGCCAGTCCATTACCTCTACTTCTTGATCAGCCAGATAATTCATGACCAACTTTGCCTTATGGCAGGGAGCATTATCCTGCATAAAAACAGGCTTTTCGATACCAGAACTGTGCAACACTGGTAAAACATACTGTTCAAAAACATTCTTGTATACAGTGGCATTTATTCTAGCATTAAGTGGTGGTGTACCCTGCCATGATATCATGGCGAAAACCATCACGCTACCTTCACCAAATTTAACAGTTTTTTTGATGCAGCTAGGATCCAAACTTTCGCCTTTTCTTTTTCTTACAAATTGTTTTCCATCACTGCTAAATACATTAAATTTCGATTCGTCACTGAAATAAACTTTTTCCCAATTTTCTTCTGACCATATAACATGCTTTTTTGCAAACGCCAATCTAGCTGCTTTGTTTTTTGTTTTTTTTTTACTTATTAGCGGCTTTTTTCGAGGAGATCTTGCAAAAAGACCTATTTCGTGCAACCTTCTGGACACAGTTTGTCGTGAAACATTCGTGACACCTTCCATTTGTTTAGAAATGTTGCCACCTGTAAGGAAACGGTCTTTTAACACTAGGCGTTGTATAACTCTGTCCTCTTTTGCCGTTGTCTTTCTTGGTCTACCAAGTTTCTTTGTGTTACTTAACCTTCCAGTTTCTTTATAGAGTTTGAGAACTCGGCTTACAACACTTTTTGAACGTTTCACACGTTTTCTGATTTCTTCTATTGTCAACTTTAATTTCTTAATTTGACGATTTTTGCTTTGTCGCTTGAATCAGTTTTATTTCTATTTGACATGATTGATATTGCGTGACTTGCAGCAGTGATGATAATTAAAGTTTAGAATATTTATTTTCATCCTTTTATACAAAAAAAGACCCTAAACTTTTAAACTTTAAACAATTATTTTTCATTAATGTTCCTTAATTTTGGACACTTGAAATATGTAAAATGATGGATAACTTTAATAATATTACTGAAAATCTCCGTAAAAGTCCAACTACATAATTTACATATGTAGTGAAATTTTCACAAATATTAAAATATAATTCATTTGAGATTAGGAAGATTTTAGTTTTGTTCCTTAATTTTGGACGGTACTGTATATACATGCATATATATATATATATATATATATATATATATATATATATATATATATATATATATATATATATATATATATATATACCCGAAACAGTTTTTCATGGTAAACAACTGATGATCCCTTAAAATAGTGTTAGAAATAAACTAATATAATAACTGTAAAAAATAAATTGACTTACATGAGTGATTTTCCACTGAAAGACTTGGGACTAAAAGTTTTTTTTTTAATATAGTTTTAATGGTTGAGAAACTTCCGAGACTATATATATATATATATATATATATATATATATATATATATATATATATATTACACACACACACACACACACACACACATATATATATATATATATATATATATATATATATATATATATATATATATATATATGTTGTGTGTGTGTGTATATATATTTTAAACGGTGAAAAAGTTTAAGCAAACTTTTATGAATCTGAATATTCCCCCCCCCCCCCCCCTCCGTATCAATTAATTGCAATAAACTGCTATACGCTAACAATTCTAAATTGTTTCTTTCTTTGGAGTAAAAAGAATGAAAAGCTTTTTAAACTCGGGTAAATCTTTCTTAATCTTCTGAATATCTTTATCGGATTAGAGTTAATCCCCATCACCGTTTTTGGGTACCCCATTTAAGTTGCCATTGCAAAACGATTAAAAACTCCTTTCGAGACAAGAGTGAACCTGTCTGCGTTACATTTGTTCAAGAGATCGAAATATTTGGCAACGAATCCTCAAAAGTAATAACAATGAAACTATATATGAACACACACATAACCGTTACCATCTATATATTAATATCTACCGTATTCCGTCTTCGTTCGTCAACACCAATACTAGTTGCACCAGAAAATACTTGACCTCGTATATATGGATGAACACGCGCGAAATGCAACGTCATGTGAATAATATCTGTTTATTCTTCGTGTTTGTTTTTTTTTTTGGATTGATCCCAGTTGGAGAAACTCCTGATGATCGGTGACACCATGAAACTGCAGCAAGATACTCTTAGATTTTGATCTCTCGCTCTCTCTCTCTCTCTCTCTCTCTCTCACATATATATATATATATATATATAAATATATATATATATATATATATATATATATATATATATATATGTGTATATATAATGTGTGTGTTTATCGTTCAAGTTTTAAAGTATTGCATGGAAAGTTAATAAAATTGAAATATAAGCCAAATTAGCAATACAAGATTAATTTTTTTTTTCTTACATTAATCCTATCGATTACGGAATAAAATTCCTTCTTCAGGGGTGACCAGTATTGAGTCATATTTTTCTTTTTTTTCATCAAAAAACAAGAATAAAGAAACTTATTTCTTTGTTAATTTGATAAACGTCTTTGATGGTACGACGTCATCGCCTTGCTGTTATGAAATGGCGGGTAGGATTCAAAACCGGTGTCGAACGAGAGATGCGTTGGCACGCCGTCGAGTAATGTGTGTGTTTATCGTTCAAGTTTTAAAGTATTGCATGGAAAGTTAATAAAATTGAAATATAAGCCAAATTAGCAATACAAGATTAATTAATTTTTTTTTTTTTCATATATATTTATATATATATATATATATATATATATATATATATATATATATATATATATATATGTGTGTGTGTGTGTGTGTGTGTGTGTGTGTGTGTGTGTGTAAGTAAATTTCGTGTACAACAGAATCGTAGGATCAATTTAAGAGGAAGCATTATTTTAATCAATGAAACAGACGAGTGGGGGGGGGAAGGAAAATTGTTAAAATTACCTTAAGGCCTTATCGTCTGACCCTCTAAGAGGAAACGTCAGAATGGTAAATTAAAAACTAAAAGTCGAATGAGATATGAGCGGAAAAAATTGTTTCAGTTGGAGAAAACGGTTGAGAGAGGAAAAAGAAAAAGAAAAAACAAAAGGTAAATGTCTCAACATTATGGTGGCTTTGAATCATTAAAGATCTCCAACTGATGCTTCAAAATATTTTGTCTACACAGGCTAAGTCGAGAATTGTTAATAACTAACGCCTCAACAATATTGAGATGGTAGTTCGACCTAGCACTGTGTAAAACAGAAAACCACCCATCGGAATAGTTGTCAGAACTACTATTTATATATATATATATATATATATATATATATATATATATATATATATATATAGAGAGAGAGAGAGAGAGAGAGAGAAAGAGATACAGGGTGAGTCAAAAGTAGGTGGACAGTAAACAGTAAACATTTTCCTTCTTGATTTACACAGCTTTGAAGTTTGCCTCTTACGTTTCGACAAAAAAATGTTTTTTTACTGTCCACCTACTTTTGGCTCACCCTGTATATATAACTTCTTTGTAATATAGCAGGAAACATCCCAGCAGAGTGCTCGATTAATTGAGAATTCAAGTTAAAAATGAAAAATTAAGAGCGTAATATTTATTTACTTTGATACAGAAAAATTAGTACAACATTCGTACCGTCGGTTTCAAGCATAGAAGGACTTAGCCATCCGGCTCTCTTCAGCTTCTGTTGTCATCTGACAATAGAATCTGAAGAGAGCTGGATGGCTAAGTTCTTCTGTGCTTGAAAGCGACGGTACGAATGCTGTACTAATTTTTCTGTACCAAAATGAATAAATAAATAAATTAATATATATATATATATATATATATATATATATATATATATATATATATATATAATAAAATGTTTTTCATATTAGAAGGCATATTTTAAAAATTAAATACAATTTCGTTTAAAAAATTGATAAGATGCCATGAGTTTTTAAATTTTTTTCATATAATAAATCAAATATTTCACTGCTACTATGTGTACTTACATCACCCATCTCAATAAGACACTGTCTCCATTTTACACCGGGGAGAGCGTCGCCGTTTGGGAGTCTCTCCGTGTGTTAGTATCTTATCTCTCTTCCTCCTTTCGGGCCGAAAACTGAATTTCGAGCTAGCCAAAAATTGTGTGTGTGTGATGTTAAGAATAGGTATATGTGTGCGTGTGTATGGAGGCGTATGAACGTTAAATGTCACCAGGTCGGAAATGTAGAAAGAATATGTGCGCTTAACTCAGACGTTATTATTTTAATAAAAACAAACAAAAAAAACCATAAGATCCCTTTCGATTGCCTTATTTAAATATAAGATGTTAATTCCTACTCGCTCTGTAATGGGTATTCAGATTGGCTGCGATCACCACTCTCTCTGGTTGTGTTTGAAGTGTCGAGGGTGAATTCAGTTTTCTGTCAGTCTCAAAAATGTAATTGTCAAATTGGATGCTTGAATAAAACCGCAAGGTTGAAATAAATTATTGCATCGACAATCATGTAATTTCGTGTTATTATATTTTATATATATATATAAAATCCTGGCATCTTATCGATTTCTTAAACAAAATTGTATTTCATATATATATATATATATATATATATATATATATATATATATAGTCATCCACATACAGAATGTTTCACTGTATCACAGCTCACCAGTACGGCTAGACCAGTTAGTGCCTCGAGCTGACAGTCGGCGCTGCTAACCCCTGCGCTATCATACGACACTGACTGAATGTAAGAAATATCTCAATGTAAACATGTCAATTGCCGGGAGCTCGAATTAGTTTTACTAAATGAGCTATGCCTTAAATCTAATGGCAGTTGGCGATATCCTTACAAATAAGCTCTACCCAGGGAGGGGAGCTTATATATATATATATATATATATATATATATATATATATATATATATATATATATATATATATATATATATAAGGATAAAATACTCGATATACAAATAAAATGAAATGTCGTGGAGACAAGATGTGTGAAAAAGACAACAGGAAAAAAAATTAGACACAGGAAGAACTCATCGAATATGGGAGATTTATCGGTTTCGTTCGAACGAAACCTGTAACTGTTCTTGTTTTCGATGAGTTCTTTCTGTGTCTAATTTTTTTTCCTTTTGTCTTTTAACCTCCCCCCATATATATATATATATATATATATATATATATATATATATATATATATATAGTCATCCACATACAGCCTGTTTCGCTGTTTCACAGCTCATCAGTGCGGCTAGACCAGTTAGTGTCTCAAGCCGGGATCAGTTAGTATATATATATATATATATATATATATATATATATATATATGATTATTTTTTATTTACACAGACATGTACAAAATCTGCGACACTGGCATGTCGATGTTATCGATCAACAGCTATTTTAAACTGAGATCTCATCAGGCAGAGTTAGAATCCGATCTTAATCTTAGATCATATTTGGAAAGAATTTGTACACGTCTGTGTAAATAAAAATAATCATATATTGAAACTCTATTTGAAGTTGAGCACTATTTATAAACCCGGTTGAAAATTCTTTGGATTACTACCCTGTGGATGTTTTACCTGGATTATATATATATATATATATATATATATATATATATATATATATATATATATATATATATATATATATATATATATATATATATATGGAGTAAATGAGAGAGAGAGAGCGATATAAATAAATACGCTTACAGAAAGTATTTTATTTTTTCTTCCATGTTCGTTTCACAAAGGGGAGACAAAGATAAACCTACCCCCAAATAGGCATCCTAGTCCAGACAAAACTAAACCACCCAACTCGTACGGCCCCCTAACAATTCATTC
The DNA here is from genome assembly GCA_963556195.1 of Sepiola atlantica. NCBI lineage: Eukaryota > Metazoa > Mollusca > Cephalopoda > Sepiida > Sepiolidae > Sepiola > Sepiola atlantica. The sequence continues at coordinate 87,423,786 of OY744534.1, read as the reverse complement.
ACCGTCATTTTATTCCCAAATGATTTCACACCGGGGAGAGCAAAATAAAAAAATATATATATATATATAAATAAATAAACGGAAGAACTTTCTTTCTTTTTTCATCTTCGAAGCAGTCATGTATTGGTATTCAATATCGGCGTTGGCAAGCGGGACGGCGCGTTGCATTGTTGTTACCTCTGCTCGAAGTCACCTTAGCGATAGTTGTTTTGTGCTCACCTACTGGAGTTGCGTCCGTTGGGTTTCCGAATTGTCTGTCAGTTTGTGTTTGGGAAAGGGCAGAGTTGATAAGTGTCACATGTCACCTTGGTTGGATTCAAGATTATTTGTTCAGGCGAATACATCTGACTCTCGCTCCTTGACTGGCTTGATTTAAAGACACCAGCTTGTTCCGATTTAAAAAAAAAATTTAAAAAAATGTAATAATAATAATAATAATAATAATAATAATAATAATAATAATAATAATAATAATAATAATAATAATGACGATGATGATGATGATGATGATAATAATAATAATTATTATTATAATTATTATTATTATTATTTTTATTATTATTATTATTAATTTTGTTATTATTATTATTATTATTATTATTATTATTATTATTATTATTATTATTATTATTATTATTATTATTATTATTATTATTATTATTATTATTTGTACTCACTAGGAGTTCTCACACAGATCATCGCCAGTGGTTGCTCACCGACAGCAACCAGTGGTATTTCCTGGAATCTGAGTGACAACAAGCTTCCCCAGATTTCCAGTATTCTTCACCTCTTTTCGATAACCACCGCAAATAATCTTGCAGTATCGCAACAGCCGCTTACCATTGATTTCTCGCTGGTAAGGACCATTGGTCTTCTCTGGGATTTGGGAGGAAATAAGCCTCCCCAAGGTCCCAGCATTCTTCGCACTCTTCCAGTGGAGGTCTTATTTGTGCTGTCCCTCCTCGGTCTTCTTATCCTCCTCGAACCTGTACAAATATTTTGCTTGGCGTCAAAATTTCTTTATTTAAAAAACAATTATTTATTTATTTTTTAAAATCATCATACTCATCATCATCATCATTATCATTATCATTATCATTATCATTATCATTATCATTATTATTATTATTATTATTATTATTATTATTATTATTATTATTATTATTAATAGTAGTCTCAACTTTTGGATGTTTTTAGTTGGGGTTTTGTTTTATTTGTTTTTTTGAACATCAAGTCAATTCCCTTGACCTTAGATATTCAAGCTGTACCTTAACACTTTCGCCGTTCCTAATAGGCAAGCCTTTTGCAGAATTGGAAAAGAAATTGTCTCGTCAATTTGTTTAAGCCATTTATGTTGGCTTTTCGTTATGGTTCCAAGCGTTCCAATTACAACGGGGATCACCTTGACTTCTTTACATTTCTATAATCTAACTAATTCCCATTTTAGATCTTGATATATATTTTTTCGTCTTCTTCTTCTTCTTCTTCTTCTTCTTCTTCTTATTATTATTATTATTATTATTATTATTATTATTATCATTATTATTATTATTAATCTTATTATTATTATTATTATTATTATTATTATTATTATTATTATTATTATTATTATTATTATTATTATTTGTACTCACTAGGAGTTCTCACAAAAGTCATTGTAAGTGATTGCTCACTGATAATAAGCGGTGGTGTTTCCTGGAGTCTGAGTGACAACAAGCCTCCCCAGATTTCCAGTACTCTCCGCCGCTTTTCGACAACTATGTCAAATGACTTTGGGGCATCCCATCAGCCGTTTACCATTGATTTATTGTTGGTAACGAACATCGGTGTCCTCTGTGATTTAGGAGGAAATAAGCCTCTCCAAGGTCCCAGCACTCTGCGCACTCTTCCAGTGGAGGTCTGGTTATTGCTCTCCCGCCTCGGTCGTCCTATCTTCCTTGACCCTTCATGACTATTTTGTGAGGTATCAGCCGAGACTGGGGCCATCACTTTTGTTTTTTTGGGGGGGGGGGGGGTTATGGAATTTCTTTGCAGTTTCTGTTCTTTGGTTTCATGTGGTGTCGTTCTTCCTGTGGTTTTGTTTTCTTCTTGTTGTAATATACATGTGACTGGTTACCGTTCGTAGCTTATGCGGGTTGGTTTCCGCATTCGAGGATTTTCATTAAGATTGCAGCCGACGTCACCGCCGCCGTTCTAGACACTCGACTACTTCCGGTATTATTGGAGACTGTCTTAAAATGCCCAGATATTTGTAGTGAAAACGTTGGCATGTGTGTACAGTTATTGAATTCAATATCACTACATTTGAACTATCGGTTAATAAAAATATGAGAAATCAGTTAGAAACCAAATCACGATGTCAGAGATTTTATTTTATTTTCAAATAAATAAATACAATTATATAAATGAAACTAAAATAAAAATTAAAAATAAAATAAATAAATAAATAAATAGCAATATAAATACATAAAAATAAAAATAACTAAAGTGGGTGTGTAGAGAGGTGATAGGTAATATAATAGATTCGTCCGAACTCTATAAAATACAGTAGTTTTGCAAATAACAAACCCATTTTTCTTGAGCAAAGATGAACATTTTTAATAACAAAATAAGTTAGAAAAAAAATTAATCTGGAGCAAAAAACTAGATCTGATATTCGGAACGTTTGAGTTTTTTTTTAAGGGAGGTGGTGTCTGATCAATACTGCTGGGGAGCCATGAGAAAAAGTTCTGTTTTGTCTTTAAATCCCCGAAACAGATTTTCATGGGAAGAAACTGATGATCCCTACAAAAATATTGAGACTAGCGTAAATTCTTGGAAGCTGACTAATACAGTGATTACAAGAGATTAGTTGACTTACATGCAAGGTTATTTTCTAACGAAGAGAATGGGACTAAAAGTTTTCTCTCTCTTCAATATAGTTTAAAAGATTGAAAAACTTCCAAGGCTATCACCTTCCCCTACTTCTGTCTTAATCGCAGACGATTTAATTTTATTTCTACTACTACTACTACTACTACTACTACTACTACTACTACTACTACTACTACTACTACTACTAATAATAATAATAATTATTATTATTATTATTATTATTATTATTATTATTATTATTATTCCTGTTATAAACACATATAGGCTCTTAAATTACTGGTTGGAATGTCACCAAGTTTGGTATAAAGATCATTAGCACGAATAAATCTAGGAATAACAAGTACGTTATAATGAATCATAAGTATACTACTACTTCTACTATTACTACTACTACTCGTACTAATATGATTCGTACTATTATTCGTACTACTACTAGTTATGATATTGCTACTAGTTATGATAATACTACTAGTAATGATAATACTACTAATTATAAACATTTAGAGCCTTCCTCCAACTGTTTCGAAGGATTTCAACAGATTTTAGCGCGAATAACCCTAGGGATAACGAGTACATTATAATGGATCATAATTATAATACTGCTACTATCTATCTATCTATCTATCTATCTATCTATCTATCTATCTATCTATCTATCTATCTATCTATCTATCTATCTATCTTCCCCTTCTCTTAATCTATCTATCTATCTATCTATCTATCTATCTATCTATCTATCTATCTATCTATCTATCTATCTATCTTTTTATTCTACCCTTTTTATTATATCTCTCTCTTTTCACTTTATTTTATTTTATTTTATATTTTATATTTGGATTTGGATTTTAACATTTTGATTCTTAACGGTCCCTACCACGTGACTTCCCAAATTTTGAAATTTCGAATTTCCTTTCTTCTTCTTTTTTTCTCCATTTGATTCTTTCCAAATATGATCTAAGGTTAAGATCGGATTCTAACTCTGCCTGATGAGATCTCAGTTTATAACAACTGTTGATCGATAACATTGACATGCCAGTGTCGCAGATTTTGTACATGTCTGTGTAAATAAAAATTATAATATATATATATATATATATATATATATATATATATATATATATATATATATATATATATATATATAGTCTTGGAAGTTTTTCAACCATTTAAACTATATAAAAACATTTTTTAAAAAACATTTTAGTCCCAAGTCGTTCGGTGGAAAATCACTTTTCTTGTAAGTCAATTTACTTTTTACAGTCACTACATTAGTTTGCTTCCAAGAATTTACGCTAGTCTTAACATTATTTAAGGGATCATCAGTTGTTTACCATGAAAAACTGTTAAGGGAATTTAAAAACAAAACAGTATTTTATCTCATGGTTTCCCAGCAGAGCTGATCAGACCCCACTTCCCTTAAAAAAAACAAGAACAAAAACGTTCCGTATATTATATCTAAGTTTTGTTCCAGATTAATGTTTTTCTAACTTATTTTGTTATTAAAAAATGTCCTCTTACCTGTGTTGTTCGTCTGTGTCTGAGAAAATGTATCCGTTATTTACAAACATTTACTGTATTTTATAGTTTTCGGACAGAACCAATACACTACTTATTTATAGGATTATGTATTTATATTATTATATTATATTTAGTTTCATATTAAAAATATTTTAAGATTATATATATATATATATATATATCATTTTATTTTATTTTATTTTTTAAAATCTTCCTTTTTCATTTTGATATATATATATATATATATATATATATATATATATATACTATATGTGCTATATATACGTTTATACATAATCTACTGAATTTCTTGTTTAAAATTTTGTTTTATATATAATATAAACTATATGTGTTATATATATATACGTTTATACATATTCTACATTATTTTTTTTAGATAGTTTTGGATTTTCTCTATCAATCTACTTTGATTAATTTTATACGATTTAAAGGCGTCGGGATAGCGAGTAATTGCCTTATTTAATTGTCTAAATATTTTATTTTGATCACCACCTTGTTTAATCATTCTTATTATTAAGGCAGAAATTG